>JAHQIW010004794.1:0-96764 GCA_019055375.1 Parelaphostrongylus tenuis | reverse complement strand
ATGTCATAGAAGATATCAGTGGGTAAAGAAGTCTTTTTCATATGACAAAATTGAAAACACAATGTGGGCTGGCTCACCCCGTTCAAAAACCAGATTCAGCGGATTTTCTTAGAGAGCACTTTTGTGCGTGGAAGAATGTTTGCTCCACGGTTGTACATGGCATGGGGCCTGTTACTGAAGGACGGATAGGATTTTTTCCATCGGAGCGGCCTTCTTTGTAAAAAAAAAGTGCAAAAGGCGTTTTTATTCAGACACAATCAGAGATATAATGCTACATTTCTTCACGTTTCTGCGAGATTCCCCTATGCTTGTAGTCTATTTTTACAATCGGCTAATCCTAGTGTTTTAAGTTCCCTCGTTCGCAGTGTTGATCTGATTTCCAGATATATACATTAAGTGCACTGAGTGGCTGAGCCAAAACTCACCTGAGTTTCGCAGCTTCCGTCTGCAGGTCTAATGTTTTTGCTCGCGCACTCAATTCACTGCAGTGCATCTTTACACCTCTATCTCTTTCACTCTATTATACCTAATTGAAACTGCGCATAGAATAGTGAGATTTATGAGGAGTTGGTTTCGTACAAAGCATCACTTTTTCAAATGATATAAGTGTGAGTGTGAGGACTTACTGTGTTTTTTAACGGTAAGCTACGAGCGGCCAGATAGCTATAAGGATGAGGGTTATACAGGCTAAACATGGAACGACTGATGCGCAACAGTGTTCGCGTTTGACCATACTGCATACCGTCTGTTGAAGTTCACGACGTGCGGTCGCACACGACCAGGTGCGGCGACCATCCACCCTTTTCGTTGCGGACGGGTGTCCTCGCAGATGCATAATATATGAAATAAGCACATTACTGGCGTTCGGCTGGATTTCTCTGCAAGAGCGGCTCTAAAGCACATTCATACTTAGCCCGTGCTTAAGAGGGTCTTTATGGCCATTCAACCTTGTTAAGCGTGAACTGTGTTGACAATGACACTGTTTTAGTTGGATTTAGTGGGGGTGTGTGTCATCTAACCTGTTTTTGGGTTGCGATGCTTTGCGTCGCACACAAGGTTCCAATGGTTTCGATCTCGTGGTCGTGGCTCACTAAGCCATCTATCCATCCGAGGGTCCGGTAAAATGGGTGCACACAGGAGTGGTCTAGACTTGTCTGGGAGGATAAGCAGCACTGTACTCGATTCAGTGGAAGGCCACTGCGAGTCATTGTGAAGGCCAGATAATGTAATTCAATCACCTCAACAAAGTTAGAATCTGCAGACGAATGGCATAGCTCATCCCTTATGAGACCTGATCAACGCCGAGAGCTCATCTCTTTTAGCCCTTTTTATCTAAGTTGACGTGCTGGGTATGATTTTGGTTACAAGAAGCTTGATTAATAATTTCACACCCTTCTTCATCCAGCCCTTAAGGAGTGTTGGTATGCTTAATAGTGGGAATAAAACGTACGTTCAGCACCATGTCCGCCCCTCTCATCAGCATTACCGCACACGCCCTCAGACTGTGAGCAGCACAGCGAGGCAGATGGCCCACTGAGTCTAGTCACTGAGATAATACGTGTTGCACTGTCGTTTTAATTCATCGATGTGTTATCGGAAAAGAGCCAAGACGATCAACCGAAAGAGACAGTGCTAATAACGTAAGTGTCGTTTTTCAGTTGAACTAGCACTGTGGCATCGTTCCCGCTCTGCTTACTCGTGTAGAGTGATGAGGCGCGTGATAGTGCGAAGATGGGGCAAATAGCGTCGGCAATAGTGCATAATGTCACACACTAATATGGTAATACTAAACCTCTTAGAAGAGTCAATAAAAAAGGCCTGTGGGAATATATATTGTTAAACCTACATAAAGACATTGGAAAACTTCCATTCCCGCTGACTTATCGGCCTCATTCATTGCGGCGATGAAATCCGCTTTAATATGTACATAGCAATTGGCACGTTGCTAAACTTGGAGTCTTGTTAGTAGCCAATGCCGTCGCCTTCGGTGGCTAACAATGGTGCAACTTATAAGAGCAAAGTAAATGTGCTAGAGCGTTTTTTTCACCATCGAACTGGAAAGGCCGTCCGATAAGAGGAACGGTTGGGGCGCCACATAGTCGTGTTCTTGGTCTAAGCAAGGAACACGACGTTGACAAAAAACTCAATTATCCGGCTGACATTTCGACGCGTTCTGTCTTTTTCAGATCCGAACCGGTGATTCATATACGTTCGTCTTTGTTTGTGGCCTTGATTATCGTCCAAGTACGATCTTCTTCCCAAAAAACACCATTCAAGAAATAAAGAAAATGCCACTTCCATCGTTTTTTACACCTAAGGCATCGATTAACCATGACGTCGCATTGGAAATTTATTTTTGTTCATTGATCAGCTATTATTAAACACACGGCAATGCAGCGTATGATTGTAATAAGGACGGATGCGGAATCCTTTGTGTTTTCTTGAGTCCTCTGTTAATCAATGGGGTTATTACATGCATAAAGTCCAACACATGAAAATTAATAATCACTACAAAATTATTATGACATGACGCTCAGCGTAAGTCACATTTGTTTCATATATACCCTAATCTAATTAATCTTTCTAATTAAAACAAGCTTATCTATGTTCGCAATGGTTAATAATATTTAATATTTGATTCCTTGATGAACGCTGAGAAACAAAATTACTTCAAAAGTATATAGTGATCAATAGTTTGGCACCATCGCCTTTGTTTAAACCGAGAGCACTTGAGTTAAAATGACAGAGAGTGAAGCATCATAAAAGCGAAGTAATCTCAGTCGATAGTGCTCCTCATTGAGAAAGACAGCAAAATCAAAACGCGAGCCACCTCAATGTTTTGTCATAACGCAAATTAAGATCGTCAATCAACAACATTACAGATTTGAAGCCATAAATGGTGATATACAAGCAAAATGTGGAAGCTTGAGTGAGCTTTAGATCCACCATTATAGTTTCCACGTGCTCAATCCCGCTGACGGGTGATTGCTGATGTCAGCGATAAAGTTAGAATTTTGCTGAAGGAAAGGCAAAGTATGGAGACTGGTTTGCAATAGATAAACATGAATTTTCTAAAGTACTAAACAGGAGCTCGCAGTTTGCTTGAATTTCCAAATGTTGCTGGCATTTCGCGATACGATTTGAACTTTCTAGAGTCCTTGAATTTACATTCCTTTTTATCCGTAAGGATCTAACTTGGACTGAGTATGCTCGATTTCACTTAGCAGTTTCCACTATCTGACAGAATTTTTCAACGCAACACTGATGCATGTATCCAATTCATATTAGACTTTTGTCACAGAAACTTGTAGAAGTAGCTATGATCTTGAATCATAAGTTCTCTATTTTTTGAAACCCAGTGTTGAGCTTCTCGTAATGCCATCTTCCTTTATGATGGATGTAATCTTACAGTTGACAGATTTGCAAGACCATTACAGATCTACTTCACACGATGACTTTTTGCATTTCAAAAGTCAATTAGCAACAATAGTCGATTCATACAACTCAGTAACAAGCATTAGATAATGATGCACACATTACCTTGTCTGACATAAAAATCTCGGGCTTCATTTCATAGAAGAAAATAGTGATACTTAAGATTTTGCAAACAGCTACAACGAACTAGCGAAATTTAGAATAAATGTAAGTAATGAATATAACCACGAAATTTGGAGAGTGAGTACGATAGAAATTTCTATAATCGTTACATACCTGAAAGACCACAGAAATCCCAAACTACAATAATCTCGGCCAGAAGCCTTAATGTCCAAGAAATCCACATCAAACGTTGATCACTCGATTTTACGAGTGGTTTGGATCTGCAGCGCTTCGGATTACTGGGCAAACCTTGCGTTTAGGCAACTTCGCACACGGTAATACGTAAATAACACTACATATATAATATGAATATTTCTTGTTGTTGCCAAAAGAATCATCACTCATGCCGAAACAAAGCGTCAAAATCAAACAGTTCATATAAAGTGAATGACACTATACAAGATGAGATAAAGCACTCTTTTTTGACTGACGCTGATTACTAGTGTGTTCGGCAATACTCTCTAATTTAAAGACAAACAAAAGTAAGAAAAACTTCAAAATCGCCGTCACCACAGGGTCATAATGGTTGATGATCGTTGTCGAGAGAATTCCCACGACGTCGCAATTTTTAAAATCAGCAAGACCAACGATGAATTCACCGCGCTTAATAAACCGATGAATGCGCTCCACCTAAATCCAATCAGTTACATGTTACAAAAGTAATAAAAAGTATGATTAGAGAAAAGCGTTCCGTATACTCTTATGGAATACTAATCATAGGCTATACACGAGTTGCGGTTGTTAATGAATACTCATCTCTACGAATTCCTATAGAATTTGTCGCGTATACAATAAATAACTGGTGTGTTACTATAAAAGCATTTCAGCACATTCAAATAGACATCATGTAAAAAAATAGGCAGAGATAGTTCTAAGTGAGGAAAGAAACTTACTGTTAAACCTCTTTCGAATCCACGTGGCCTGACAAGTCGCTTCCGTGATGCGAGCTAGAAGATAAAAGTTACAACAATATACTCTGAAAGAAGTGAAACGTAGAAAAGATTGGATTTCTAGATTCCACTATACTTTTCAGCTACACACACGGTTGAGTTGGTTGATGTGCTCATGACCATGTCGACTTCTTCCGAATTCTACAGATGTTGGGTGTAGGGGACATCATACAGAGGAAAAGCATTGGTACAAGTTCCAGTAGTTTGTCATTCATCATAAATTTGCAAAAACGTGCCAACTCTATTCCAACAGATTTTTTGCCTTTGATGTCGCTGCTCCGTTCCATGTTCAAAATTCTACGAAAAGTTGCTTGCTGAGCATAACCTCTTATCTGTGCCGAGTGACAAATTTACTCTTATAATTTCGATATTTGTTAGTATTTCCTACAAGATTTCTACAAAGAAATGATCCTTTCGACGGTTGCTTTCGGCAAAAACATTCTGTAGTGACATCGATTCTTTCATAGCCCCTTACATGCTAGACCGTGGTCCAGTCTGCCGAAGCTCAACTCTGCACCCATTCTCTCAAAATCGGAAAATCACCATGAGATTTGTCTGAAATGGCCTCGCTGCCTCTCAGTCCACAAAAAATTGTTCCGGCCTGTAATGAAGATTTATCAACGTTCAAAAGCGTCAATTCGAGGATTCCAGTGAAATCAACTTTACCAATATTCGTGAAGAAGAAAAAGAATCTTTTGACGGACAAATACATAAGCAAATCTCAAGACTTTCCTCTATGACAAATGTGAGCAAGCTAATCGATGTAAAAGTACTAAGATCAACACAAAAATTGCAATGTCTGATCAAACAGAATGGAAAAAACAACTCTATTGCTCAAACTGAAAGTCAAAATAAAAAATTCCAATAGTGGTAAATATTATGCATCACCGTTCTTTTGTACAGTTCTCAGAGAATGAGATTATACATAAATTCATACATACACATACGTACATACGCCCAGACAATATATATATACACGGACATACACATGCACACACCAAGCGCACGAATATTTATCTACCTAGGATGTGGTCAGTAGAACTTACTCAATTCAGCAGAATAATCAAAGAAGTGGTGCAATGTTAGCGATTCAACCTACTGTTGTGCGTCGAGAGAATTTACTGGCACATATTCTTCACTAGTAGGTGAAAAGAGATGTTGGTGAGTTCTAATACCCACACGACTCTAGCATATCGTAGTAGTTATTGATTTAGCAATAAAAATACTTTTTTCGTATAGAACGTTTTTCTAGATATCCAATAATGTAGAAAAGTATAACTTCGAACCTTAAACGGGAATCTAACCCTCATTTCAACCTTTTGAAGGCGCGTACCGACCATTTGCACAATTCTTCCTTTGTTTCTGCAATACTTCCTCCCATACTTATTGATAGAAATAATTGTTTACTTAACACCGCTTCCTTGAACGGAAGTGATCGACAGAAGATCTCTTCTACGCTTGGAAATATACAAATGAACTTTCCTCAAACTTATTCATTTAGCCAGTGGTATGACTGACGACCGTAGTATACCAACTCATTAGTACAGTGTGGAAGGTTGAGTAGAAAACATGAAGACATCCATATGACAGACCATAGTTACAACCGCTATATATTGAAAGATGCACTGCTTCTATTCATAGATCGACTGAATATAAAATCCGCTCTATAATCATGTGATCACTCCAGCTCACAAATCTCCTCTATCAGAAGGTTATCGAAAAATTATCGTCTATCCCTAAAAAATTAGTAAATCCGTAAAGGCGACCTAAAAACCCTTGGACGTCTTTTTGCTGAAAGAAACTTTTTCACTAGATTATTAATAGACAATTGTAAAATTGAATCTCGGTGATTGAACACACTGCTTGGTTTCTGAGAAAGCCTTTCTAGTACGCTGTAGCAACGAGCATGAAATTGTGTTTCACTCTCGGAGTGCATTGTTTGCGCGGTTAGGGTCCGTGTAAGGCTAGCCTTGGACAACATTGGTACTAATTTGATAATATGAATCACAGTAATTTTCAAACTGATTTTTGGTCTTTGGAAAGATCTTCATAGTGCGCTGTGCGAGCAGAGGAAAAGATGCGTTTTACACTGAGTTCTCTTCGTATCTTATAGCTATATATGGACCAAAATTAAATAAGAGTGTAGAGAAACTTGAGGTAAAAGGCCTGAAGTTTTTACAAAGAAGATAAAATGTTTTTCGAATTGAACAAAGCGCGTAACGCATCATCAAATAGATCAAACACCGCCCGTAAAGGGTTAAGCAAGATTAGGAGACGTTGAATAAGCATTAGATCAACCTTTTGCCAAACATGCGTATTGATCTCAATATAGACAATGACGCACACCACAGGCCGTACGCATTGATGTCGATGCGAGTTTTAATGATCCAAACCACGGCATAAAGCTCTTTTGGCAACCTTTCTGCAGTCAGTAGATAGCCTTTAGGGCAAATATGTTGTATAAGAGCTGATCAGAAAAAAATCGATTTTACACTAACAGTCCACAAAAAATTCTCTTTGAACAAGTTCAGTGAGCAGAGGTATACGTGGTAAGTGAGCGCCTTTCAAATCTTAGCGGTGGATAACAGTAATCGCAGTACCTGCACACGAAAGGAATTACCAATAGAGACATTTCTCATGTTGCATGACATTTCAAATCCTAACAGAATCCTTTGTAAGATGAACCAGAGTTACATTCAGTGAATAAAATCATAAATACCACTGATAATTCTAGGGAGACAGAGCAAAATCTTTTCGTTGTGAAAGCATTTCAAAATGTTACCAAATGAAGAAGGAAGGAACCTCTCACTCGGTGTCAACAATGTCAGATAATAATTACAACAGCTTGTATCGAGTTGCTAAGAGACTATGTCGCATTTTAATAAAAAAAAACTCGAAATTTGTACTTATACAAATAATTTTCATAACAGGTCGGGTAAAAAGTCCTGAGAAAATGCTTGAAAAAAATTTATGCACCTAATATACCCGAACAAAGACGAAACTAATAGTCAAAGCACTCCCTTTCAGCTTCAAGCACTTCCTGCCACTTCTCCAGCAAAAGATCGATTGCCATATTGAAAGGTCGGTTGATAGATAGATGCATTCACTTGCCAGCGTTGCATTTGAACCCAACGGCCGTTCGTGCATCATCAACAACGTAATTTGCTTGCTTGTTAATTCCATATTGAAATAAGTAGATAAATTAATACCAATCAACGCGGGAGAAGATGGGCTTTCAGATGAGTCTAAAAACACAAAATTGGTCTACACCCAAAAAAGGTACAAGCATTTTCTCAGAACTTTTTCCCCAACTTATCAATTTTACGTTGTTACCCTGACGGTGCTAAATCATTTGAGCCCAAAACATACACTAATCGAGTGAATGAATTTTCATTAACAGTAACATACTGCCTATAAAGAGAGCTGTAGCGCAGTGGTTGGAGATGTTCAGTGACACACTGGTCGATCAATCGATGTTTCATGGTTCGATCTCACGCTCAAAGTTCACCAGGCTTTCCATCTCTTTAGAGGTCGGTGACTTGCATTAGCTTGCTTAGGAGGGTAGCAACACTGACTTGATACTTTGGTAAAGAACCGCAAGTCACTGTAAAGGCCACATATGATTTTATTCACGTTAAACATGGCTTGTTAGAGATGAATCCATGACGCATCCCTCAGGGATTGATCACCATCAAAATCTTTATGATTTTATTTACTGTCGATAGGATCACCAAGATGAGGTAAAGGGTGGATAAAACACAGACCAAGAACACGAGCTCATCATCACTACAATGAATAAAGGTAATCAAATTAAATGTAGGTCCCAACAACTTGTCTTGTTCAGTTGATGCGAGGTCAGCAATAGAGGTTGTAGTAGCAGTGGTCGTAGCGGTAATTCCGTGGCTGACATTTCAGCAACATTGCTTCTTTCAGAATCAGGAAGTTGACTGTTATATGATTATTTGAATGACTCGGTAGACTGTCAGTGGGTTCAAATGCGGCTTAGGTCAGGACAAGAGATCAAACAAAAAAAGATGCCGTGCCTCGAGTTATAGTAATGCATTTGTTGCCCCGGTCAATTCTTGGATTTTAGCGTTTATCAAGGACGTTTCAAAAGTTCTGCGCGTTGATATTTCTGATTTCCACGCCAGGATCCTAGCTATCACTTCACAATTCACTCCAATTGCGCATAACCGAGCATTTAGATGGTAAATTCAAATTTCAATTAATTACCCCTTCAGGTACAAATAGAACACAATTCACAACTTTAATAATTCCAAGATGACTATCGCGATGCCGGGGCAGTAAGTCGAAACGCCAAAGTTTAAAACTCTTGGAGCATTTTAAATGAACGAATAAAATCAAGAATGTTCCGGAATGAGAAATGCATGACTATCACGCAAGACATGGCGTCGTTTCTTCCGTTGATCTTTTTACCTGAACTGGGCTTCATCTAACGGCATTGACAATCCTCCGAATCATTCAAATATTCAAAAATAATCTATGTCAAGGCTCTGTAGAAAGTGGTATTGTGGAAACGTCAACTAGGAAGTACTACTACTACGACTGCTGCTACAAGAATAATTCTTAGCAAGCTCGTGTCAGCTAGACAGAAGAAGTCTCAAGACTCATATATATTGATTATTAATGCCGCGATTCATGAAAAGTCAGTCTTTTGAGGTTGTCAGTTAGTTAGACATCTTATATTTAACATGCACCGGAGCTAAGTAGTGTTGTATAGGCAAGTGTTAAAACAAACATTTGCTGTGAAAAGTGATTTCTCCTCTTGACCAGGAATATATCTGTGGTCACGTGGGACGGACTAATTATACGGTTCTCGTATTTCCCCTTTCGCTGTAAAGAAACTGACATTCACAATGTGTGTGGAAGTTCTTCTCAGTTAAACGGGCTTACATCTACACTACTCGAGAGAGGAGGTATATTACAGCTTTTTGCAAACTCACATAGCTTTACAGAAACGTACGAACGAAAGAACGTTTAACCAAGTTTATATAGCAGTGCTGAAGCATCCCAAAAACAAGGGAACTAGAAATTCTTACACACGAGTCATCTAATTCATCTTCTTGAAATAAAAGTTATTTTCGTAATGTCGCCCCGCTGGTCATCGGTGTGAAGAACGAGGAGAATGTACCAGAAAAACAATGCAAAAGCTAATGTTCCCATCTCCAGTGCTAAAAATGTTTTCAAACGGTTTTTCGAATATAAAACTATAGACCAACTACCAACAGTGTAATAAATCAAAAAAGCCCGCACCGATTTGAACAAGGTTTTGCGAGAATAATCGTTCAGGGATAAGAAGAATTTTATAGGGTGAACAGAAAGCAAATGAAGAAATCATCACACTTGCAAGAAATTAAATCGGCGCCCTGAAAGAGCTCGAAGAGAATCGAGTTGAATAGTGATAATGGTCGGAACTCTGCAGTTCATTGAGACGAGGGAATTGACAAGCGTCCCGTCTGACTGTTGAAAACTATTTTATCTTCGTGATCCAGTTGAGTACACACTGATAGAGAAACGTACATAGGCCAGTAATCCAAAGAAGATTCAGACGACAGATCGAAGTGAACTGTAGACTGGACCTTACGAGAATACACTCGACTCCAAGTACAACCACATACAAGTTTACTGCCAGTACTCGTAGGAAGAATTGATCAGCTTCACTGCAGCTGCCGATGTTTAACAGATCACAGTATGGAACTCGCGCCTGCCGCCATGCTTGGATTAAGTCATCATCATGAAGACACTCGTCAAAAAAGAAACAAATAAGAAATATTCTAGGGTCCGCATAATTTGTGAAGACAGACGCCCAAGTATAAGAGCGTAAGTACGCTGATGCGTTTTTGTGAGACGGCCAGTTATTTCAGAGAATCTCTTCAAATGATACTGCGATTGAAAAAAATCATCACTGTGTCAAAAATCACTTTGTATTTTCATCTCAAAATTGTTCCTACTTCTTTTCATTTTCGAATGAGAAAACGTAATGAACAGTGAAAAACGAAAGTCTCTCATGTAGTATATAATAAATTTCTGAATCAGAGAATCTGCCCAGAAGAAGTGAAAAGGAGTAGGAGAGGTATTTCAGGGAAGTAAAAATAAAATTTCTCAACATCAAAAGCATAACATGACCATCAAAACCTCGGACTTCTCTATTGACAATGCGGAGCGATAATGGACACTGCGGATCGGTCCCTCTTACTCGTAATTGAAGCAAACGATCACACGACAATTTGCTATTGTCCGAACCAGAGATAAAGTTATAAGATAAACTATCGCAATTGGTCAATCCTCAAGACTCATTCAACTGCATTCCTAGGATAGTATGAGGTGAGTGAATGCATGTCTGGCCTTTCTAATCACCCGCGGTGGATTGTCGTTACATAAGGTCAATGCTGCTGATCCTTCAAAGGTCTGATGCCATATCACCGATCTCGGAGGAATGAAAGGCTCGGAGGGCGTCGAACATGGCATCGAGCCATCGACCGCTGGATGTTCGATCGGTGTGAGTTATAAGGCGCCTCTAACCACTGCATCACATGCGTTCTATTGTGAGCATAAAAATTCACAAGACAAAAGGGAAAAACAATACCGGCACAATCTTAATGACAGCATCTTTGTTGTATGCAATGACACTGACTTCGAATATTTCACCTGTTTCGTCGTCTCCTGCTGAGAAATTTATCCTTAACACGAATGTCGTGATCGTTTGAGGGTGCAGTAATTAGAGGTGCTCTGCGACACACGCACGATACCCACTCTTACGGCACATCAAGTCTTCAATCTCTCAGGCTTTGGTGAACTAGTATCACCTTGTCCGGAGCTCTTAAAACACTAAACTGATACCGTTAGGCGACCTGCAAGTCACTGTAAAGGTCCCATAGCATTTATTTACCCCAAACCTTACCTGATGAAGCTAAATGCATAGCGCATCTCTCTGGGATTGCTGAACGCCGATAACTTCACATTTTTTGTCTAAAAGTCGTAAATGTTGATCAAGACAATTCTCCTTGCATCCTGGGGTACCTAAGCTAAGGTGCTCCTTAAAAGTTTTTAGTTCGTTCCCATTCTCGGAGACTAATTTGGCTCTGAGATTTACTAGCTTCTCCGTACTCGTGTAACTTCACGCTACTGTATTGGGGGCCCTTCAGTGTCAGGGGAATACGGCTCATTTTTATTGCTGTTTCTAGCGTTCTTGATAACCAACGTGTGGCTTGCTAGACTCTAAGCGTAAGAGCTGAGTAATTTGCAAGTCACTTTCGAAGAAGCAGCAGGTTAATGGGGGCGAATCCCTAAGCGCCGTCCATGCATTTCTGAGAACCTAATTACGGGCTTTTGGCCAATTTAATTCATAGAAATAGAGGTCCGTAAAATAGACGCTGCAACAGGGAGCTCATCTCCTGAATCCATCTACGCCTCTAGGAAGTACGCGGTCGCCTTCAATTTTCTTTGTCTCCCTAACCATCACCTGAGGACTTGTAACGTGTCCACGCGCCAAAAAAACCAGCTCCGACTTTTCTTAAAGAGTAAGATACGTGAGCCGAAAACATAAACACTGATACTTTGAGTGCTTGAAATTACTAACAGCAATCCAATGAAAGACTGTTTGAAATATTGAATGACAATGATATAATGTCCTGTAAGTTGCTCCTGCTGTGAGTGCGTTTCTCGTTATTGTAAATCATCACATGGCAGTGCTGCTCTTATGCAGCTTTGTAAAGGTTGCAAGCATAATGTATCAGTTGTTAAAAGTGAATCATTATTTTCTCGTCTAATGACTTGCGTTAGAATGGCGTTGATTTATTTTTGCTTCTATTCGTAGAAGATTAACGAAATGAATATGAGTCGATCTGTCCATACAACTCCGTAGGTGATACCAACATTTCCGATACAGTTCATCTATACTCTTTTCTAGCAGACACTATAAAGAATGCGATATCTTCCTATATGCAGTGGGATTTACGGTAGAAACACATTTGAGCACTATGATCAAGTGCCCCCAGTGACACTCGTCATTCCTACCAGACTTGGCTGAAGAGGATAGTAGTACTTGCTTCGTACATGGATAGGCCATCACTAATCACTGTAAGATTAAGACTACGATATGCAATCAGTTACTTCGGGCTAGGTTGAAAACTGAAGCCGAATGCATGACACATTCCCCAAAAAGTGTTAATGCCGAAATTTTTTGCCCTATCCTTCGTTGTGAATGCAATGTTATCCTTCTTGAGTGTTTTTTTACACGCCCTGTGCCATTTGGAAACACAATCAGCAAAAAGCCTATACTAAAGAGCGCGGTCTTCATGTAGCAAATGTTAGCTATATTGCTTATGAATCAAAGATTACTATCGATTAAGTTATACGCTTCACTTTTCTATCACTGCAGTACATCACTCACTCTATCCACATCAGACGTCTTGCTCGATAGGTCTCTTGCTATGTATGAGGTGGAATTTCTTGGTTCCTATTTTTCTTTTTATTCTTTTTCAGTGTTTCACTATAGAGCTTTGCATGATCAGGCGTTATATGCCAGTAGACTAATACCATGGGTACCATAATGCCGCAAAAAGAATATTGCAGACTATTATACTATGATTCTTCTGTTTGTCTTAAATCTTAAATTTTTTTAAACTAAATCCTAATTTCTGCACTTAGAAGACAGCTACGTTAAGCATACAATTTACGAGTTTCTCAGTGAGTATTGGTCCTCACTTTGCCCGTTTCACTACACATTTGAGTCATAGTTAACATTGGGGTTTGTTTTGACAGATTGTTTGTTTTGAAATCTGTGAGATGACATCGTTTTCTTCTATGTTTGAATGATGTACATCGCTCACTGCGATACAGCTTGAGGCTGAGACTTTATCTCCAGTTTTCGCAGTATAATACCACATAGTGCAAAGATGGAATTGAGTATGCTCTAGCAGAAATCAACATACTCAAATTTTCCAATGCGATAAATCTAGAATAAATTTTTCCTATTGTTTGGATAAAACAACGCGGGATGTACTGACTTTTGTGCAATCATATATCAACTGTAAATAATTAGAGGGAGCAATTCTACAAGATTCCCTTGTCCCTGTTCTTCGTGAATTTCTAAAACAGGAGCGATGAATGTAGGACGCAGAAAGCAACTTAGAATTTGTCAACATCTGATAACTTCGCGAAATAAAGAAAAATTTATGGAGTGCGATAATGCGATTTTTTAATGCATTTTTTCTCTGAACATTTGAATGATATCGGCAGGAATCATCATCATGACCACACTGTAGATATTTGGATATCTCGCTCGGTTGATTAGTCTATTTCTCGTAGAAGAGCTGTAATTTTTATGTGTTTAATTGGCAACGCGGTGGAATATTTATTCAACGAAATGTAATTATAGAAGTGGCAATGTGTAAAGCAATCACTGAATACATGACGTGCATAGAAGGCCGATTTTTCGAACATGTAATCAAATACAGCGGCGTAAGTTAGTATTTCTTTTTGAGGAGACACGATACTTCGCAATTCTCTCAAAAGCTCACTAATACAGCGAGCATAGAAACTAGTTGATGTTGTTGGTGCGAACAAAATCTGGCATGCCACGTACGGTTATGCACTGTGTTCTTAAGTAAACTTCATTTTCAGTAAAAGATGATCATCCCACTTGATATCTCAATGGCGATTGATGAGCAAAATGTCACGACTTTGGATCTCAGTATTTTTGCCGCTCACCACTTAATGAACAGTCTTTGATCGTGGTGGCAACAATGTGCCATTATTCTAGCCATGATTCAATCGGTTGGATGGCAACGACGAAATACTGCATCTGTTTTTGAGAAAATCAAGATGTTCTTGGCGCATTGTAGCAGATAAAAGAGCATTGTGCTTCACCTCCTGCATAATATGCTCACACGGCTAGGCCCGGTGCATGGCTTTCTCTAAAGCGTTATTAACAAACTGGCCACCCAAAATTCAGTGATTTCGAATCAAAATTTGATTCTTGCAAGTTTTTTTCCACATGATGGAGGATGTAACAAAGTAAAAATAAAGGCGATCAATATTTAAGCCTTTAGAAGAAAAAACCCACTCTAAGAACTGTAAAATTCCCATGAAATGCACTGGAGTTATGTCATGCTTGTAAGTGCTCAAGGTACTTTTCCGTTAGCTGAGCGCCACTTCGATCCCTTGTAAAAAAACGTATTACTCAGTCTATTTCAATATCTAAGTAATCGTTCGATAGCACAAATTAAAAGAATTTGGGTGGCATACTCCGTTTTCAAAAATGCCTTCTTTTTGGCTGAAAGAGCAAGAATAAAATTTTTTTCTCATTGGAAGATTTGTCACTCACCAAAGCATTTCGTTTGGAATCTCACTAACCAATCTATAGAACAAGTTTCGAATTCCATTGATCTATGTGGTTTCTATCATGGACCCGATATTATGCTGTAACCGCTAAAAAGAGATTGAATTTTGCAGGATTTTGATCACTTCAACTATCCTCTCTTACTTCGATCCATTGGGAAAAACGTGTTTTTCGATTGTTTCTGATGATTGAATAATTAGTCGATGGCTTAAACTGAAATAATTTGACTCTTTATATAATTTAAAAAAGGCCTTGTTATTGCGTTGAAAGAGCAAAAATAATAATTTTTTCTCATTCCAAAATTTCTCGTTGATTGGGGTCCCCTTTCACAAAGTTTCAATAACCAAAAGATAGAATCTCAAAAATTCCAATGATGTTTTTGGCTACTTTAACAAACTTCTTAGTCTTCATAACATCCAAAGAAACATTGAGTTCCGCACTTAATACTTTTTTTTTCCAGTTTTGCGAGGGCCAATCTTCTCTTGGCTGTTGCAGCGTGATATGAGATCGGTATTTGAAATTATGTTTTTCTAAGATCCAATCTATCGATTGATTGCTGAAACCCCAAGGGGAAATTTTTCATCAGCGAGAAATCTTTGAATGAGAACGAATTATATTTCTACACTTTCAGCGCAATAGTAAGGCCTTTTTAGATGTGAAGTACAACCTTGAAACTCTTCCAGTTGAAGCTATCAAAGGATTAGTAAACATTAGGAACGACCAAAAATACGCTTAGCTTAATGGATCGAAGTGAAGGGAGAATTGTCTAAATAATCCATTTTTTTGCGAAAACCAATCTTTTTTTGGCTGCTACAGCGTAATACCACATCTATCATAAAACCAAATAAATTAGTGGAATTCTTAAGGTTTGTTGTGTCGACTGATTAATAAAACTTGGAAGGAAAAGCTTTGGCCAGCGAGAAATCTTATAATGAGGAACAAAGTACTATTTTTTGCTCTTTCAGCGCAATGGCAAGGCCTTTTCGAAGAAGAAATACACCCTTCAGGTTTTTTTATTTATGCTATCGAATGGTAGGTTTAATTGTCGAAAACAAGCGCGTAATGATTTTTTTTTTGAATGGTCGACGTGGCGTTCAGCTATAGGAGAAATAAGGTGCACCATCATATGCATGAACTGTCCGCAAAACGGCCTTAAAAACCACATTTACCTGCGGCAGTGAATTTTAGAGCACTTACAAACGTAGATAGCCGTCTTTGCAGTGATTTCTTATTTGATTTGTTGCAAAAAGCTTCCTCACACGAAGGACAAAATAAAGGCTCTTGCAGAGCACCTGAACGTGCTTTCTCGTCGAAATCACTCTGAACAGGTCACTCTGAACAGCTCTCCTCAATGACCAGTCGCCCTATCAAAGCAGAACATTTCTCGACAATTGTACAAATTCAAAGTAAGAGTTCAGAGAATCCTCGGAGCCTATATGCTGGCTATGATCTTCAGGCTGCACATTCTCATGAACAGCAATGGTCTCTCGTACACTAAACGACATTGCCTGAAACGACGTTCTTCGTAAACAATTAAGTGGGAAATCAAAAAAATGATATAACTCATAAACAACGCAAACAATAAAATCACTCCATACCTCAGACTAACGATTAATCACAAGAACTCAAGAAAACTACTTATGTGCGTCAAAATGAGCCACGTTGAACAAGGAGTCATTATGCCGTTAGTGGAGTGAAACTTGGAGTGCGGAGTAAAAGAACAAAACATTTGTACATGTTGTCAATTCTAACGACTATTGACATCGTCTGTGATATGTTACAGCGAACAGTTCATTTCATAATTCTTTCAAAAACTTTTATCACACTGTTCGAAGTCCGATTTTGTGCGATGCCCGCGTGAAATGACACTGAGATATTTATTATCTCTTATGGTATAAGACATATGAAGCTCATCAAGATCACTTTATTCAAACTTCTAAGAGCACATACATGAAAAACAGACTATGCTACAACGTTTGTTGCATAAAACGCACATGCTGTACACCAGTACGAGTAAAAATAGAATGTAGAAAGCTTCAATTGTAGCAACGCTAGATAGAAGAATTTCGTTTAGATACAGTGTCCTTAGGTGAACTTATAATACTCCCCGAATGTAGACAATGGGTGAGTATAACGATGGACATCGCGTTGTCATCAACGAATTATCGTAACACCAGCAACAGGTGCACAGTAGAGATACTAACCCATGAGAAAAATTTCTCGTAAATCAAGATGGAAAGGTGGTAGTTTCTCTCATACACATCTACTACGACTGTATGGTAAGAAATTTGTGAGCCACATATATGTCATCACTGGAAGTGAATATATTCGGAAATTCTCACACAGTCTCTCATTCTCTACTCTCACCACGGCAGCGCTCCTCTTCCTTTCTTCTCTCTTTCACGATAAGAATGTGACGATTTTTGAGATGAAAAAAGACTGTAAGGACCTTTGAACAGTGACGTCATGGCGCTGAAAAAATTCTTCTTCGATTCAGGAAGGCAATGACGGCAGCTTATAGTAGTGTTCTCACATAAAGTATCGTGACATGAAAAAAAGCAACGCACACCACAAGAGCACATTGAAATCGATCTTCTGCACCACACGAAGAAGGCAACCGTGGCACATTTCTTGCCCCATGGATAACAGTGTCAAATGAGACTGCTCGATTCACAGGCGACTTTCGCACAATGATACCCGGAGACTGAAAAATGCCAAAAAAGCTTGACAGCAAGTTGGTCTATAGACAATGTCAACAGGAGATCAAGCTGGAGAAAGCCACATGCGTTGTTTCTAGTTTGACGGAAATCAAAACAAAATGCTTACATCTGTACATCTACCAAAATGTCTCGCTAACGTATCGAAATATTCTGAATTTCGGCTATTTCAGCTTGCAAATCCTCAGCAGTGGCGACTTTTCCCTCCTCAGCTGAGCGACTGTTGCTGAAATGCGCTTCAGCGTGTGATAAGGTATCACAGGGAGCGATATTTAGTGGAGAGACTAGTTCGCTGAATATCTGCTGCGTTTCGTAAATGCAAAATAATAAAAAAACCAATATGCCTTGCAATAATTTCTGAGCCACGCATGTCATTGATCTGTCAATGAGGGCTGACTTATAGAGCCCGATACACCTGTTTCGATCTTACGATCTCGTCAGTCGTGCAGTTACCCTTTCTCGTTTTTGCTAATCTCTGTGGGTGCTCCAATCCCCACACTGAGAGTTAGCGACGACGAGCGCTTTACACTTTATTTCCAGTGAAAAACTCACCAAACACAAAGTGTTGGACACTGGCTGGCTCAAAATTGATTGCAAGGCATATTGAACTTTGAGCTGTGGTCTTAAGAAACACTTGAAACGAATGTAATAACAAAAGCTGAAACAATTCGGAGTAATGGCAAAAAATATATGACAGTCGTTATCAAACTTGGATAAATCTAATAAACAATCCAAATATTAGATCATTTTCACATTTTAATGCACTTAGATGTGCTAGATATGTCGACGACAAACATTTTAAGCTAATTGTCCTGCCTTTCTATCGCGACAGAGATACTATCACATCACAGCAGGTAAAAAATTTGTAAGTCTAGTATCAAATTATGTCATGTGTGTTTAGTGCAAATAGCATCTAGAGACGAGAAAACTCTGATTTGGCTGCCGAAGGCAACGAAACTAAAAAATACTCTGTAAGACAAGCTTGTCAAAACACACATGGGAGATCGAACGTATAGATGATAGGATCATTACGAAATCCTAACGCACCGCACTTACGCTCATTTGTATCACATCAATCTCGCCAACTGCCAAACAACCACTATCAAACCCTCTCATCCCACCAGTTGCACATGTCATTTTAGGCGAGCTTCACGTCATCGAGTGCCAAATATAGAGTGTGCCATTTTCTGGTATAAATGCTAATTTTCATAGATCAATCACAGCTAGTTTTCCAGCCTTTGCCATCAACAGAACTTGAAACTGGTTGGCCCCTAACGCCCGGATGCCAAACTTTTCAAAGAAAAATCGGTGGGCTTGATAGTCTTTGCAGTGGGACACTTAAAAACCTCCTCTTAGCTACCACATGGCAGTAAATTTGAGGGCATTCACCCATCTCACTGGGATCCTCTGCTCAATCCAATGATGCAATGCAAGAATTGCATAATAAGAACAATGCTTGTAAATGATGCTGGCCATTGATTTCTTTTTGACTGAAAAATTGACTACCTTCAATGACCTCATTGGCACCAGTTGTAGAAGTCAAACAGAACAATTGGGAGAAGCCAGTCTCATTAACATTCTGTGACGTCCTTGGTGAAATATAGTAAAATGAGTTGACTTTCAAGCGACGAAGAACATTTAAAAAACCACTTTATAGTTGTTTTTTGAGAATAAACAATTAATCGGAAGAGCGGATTTAGAGTGAATTGCAAATACTACCACAAATTTCATACAAATGATCCATTAAGGAATGCGTGCATATAGAGCATTTCCATGAAATTTGGAAAAATTATTCAGAAGCTTAAGTCTCGACGATCTCAGCACTGCTCTTGTCATTGAAAAGGCCCCAGTGCGCTGTAACAGCAACATCAAGATTTCTTAATATACTCGGGGTGCATTTTTGTTCGTCTGGAGTCTGCGAAAGGCGTTCCCATATAGAGCTATAGGAGCGAAAAGAAGACTATGTTCTAACTTCAAAGAATCCTCCGCAGTTAAAAGTATTATACGGATTAAAGCACATGAGCGTGTAGAAAAATCATAAAGTATTAGTATACATATTATACTGGAAGCTTATAGTTATTTAGTTAAAACGGCGAGAAAATTCTATCTGAGTAACGAAAATCGCGTGTTATTCGGGATTCGCCTTGCGCGATTGATCAGCTTGGTCCTTACCGGATTGAATTCACTCCATTTTCACCATAACAGTAATGTAGCACGATTAAAACATGATCTTTCAAAGTGATAATTATCTCAATAAACTGCCATGCTTGCATCAAATAGGACAGGTGACTTCACAAAACAGTTACATTTTAATTTCCACGTAGGAAAACATATCAAATTAATGAAGCCTCAATACTAAGAAAGACGTTTCGCTAAGCATGGCCAAAAAGTGAAATCACTGGAAGCGCCGTTTGCTGTTTATAAGCACATGTAAGGAGCTGTGTTAACACGTTGTCAACGACGTTGAAATCCTTCTCATCGCGCAGCCGCGCTGCCGCGCCGCGCCTCCACATACGCGGAGGCAGCTATGACGTGGTGGTAGTTTTCTAATGAAATATGGATAACCATTGTTGCTAAAGGAAATTTTGGCTGCAGTAAATAATCAAATATGAAAGAAGAGACATCGATGAAACTTCTTGTGGTAGTAATAATGGCAATATTTCCTGCTAAAGCTTCGAATCTAGGGAAAAGGCAGATATGTGGTATAAGATGATCTTTCGAACTGTTACTGAACATCGTTATGTTATCCTATATACATTCATTCGTATTTTGGTTGTATTCATCAACAACAACTCATCTCCACACAAAGTATGAACGAACATAAAACTTCTTATGCGTCTAAGAACAAGTGGCGACTGATCACACTAAGAGCACTACTTCCTGTACCCTACGCATGACTTTCCAGTTGATTTTTCTCAAGAAAATTTTTTATGCCTCCTCCAGTTCCCATTTCCGCGATTCACCTCAACAATATCATGCAGGTGGTTTACGAAGTTCGTCAACACATGAGAAACATAGGTCGTCCCGTCGTTCGATGTAGAATCAGTGCATGAGAAATATACATATTTCTTTTGTATATTTGTATGTCTGCCACGAAATATGTGGTATATAGCTGTGGAAGTTGTTATACATTCTATGCAAGATATCTTGTATGTATAGAATTCTTAGCAGACTGTTGTAATGCCGATAATCAGAAGTGTTGTACGGAAGTTTACCTCACAAATTTTCGAGTATAGGATATCAAGAGCAGTTACCTCTGGAACATCAACTGGTTGAATCAAATACATCATCTGGGTGGATCAAACAAGTGCTCGTGGAGATAAAACAATGAATCTCATTCTACCGCATAGATCGTTAGTATTTTACAACATCCTTACCACCCTTCTTACATCGATGCATTGTTTCCTATATATCACTATTTAGAACGTTCTTCCTCTCAACTTCCACAAAGATGTCATTCATTTAATTGTTGCTTTACTTCGGTTTGGCACTTGCATTATCTCGGGAATTCAAGTTTTAGTGTCGTTGAATTTGAAGTGGAAGAATTGCGAATTGGCGTTAAAAGCTTGGTTAAAGATAGCAGCGAGGAGGATCTATATGAAGATAGTGACGACAATGAAGAAGACCACTTGGTCTTTGCAAATATTACTAGTGAAGACAGCGGCTCAGATGGTAAAGAGGAAAATACACCGTCTAATCAAGAATAGCCACTGCTGGTCATGGGACGTAGTCTCGCCCACGAAGGAACTTGTTGATTGGGGTCATGGTGATGTTAAGAATTTGGCATTGCTCGGGCGTGAGACTCCAGTGGAATTTTATGAGCTGTTTATGAAGGACGTTTGGAAGTTGATTGTTGAGCAGACCAAGCTATATGCTCATCAAAAAAAAAAAAACAAGAAGGATGGAAAGACACAATGGAAGAAGTAAAGATAATCTTGGGCTTGTGCCTCAAAATAATCATTATACGATTGCCATGGCTCTACGATTGCTAGAGCAATAGCTCGCATCTTTCGGGAGTCTCCATAGTGTTGCATCCTATCGCTAAGGGATCGCTTCTTTGAAATCATGACCCACTTGCATGTAAGCAACAATATGAATCTCGATGTGAATGACAAGTTATACAAATTGAGACCAATGCTAAAACTTGTCAATAAAAATTGTAAGGATTCATTCAAACTATAGGGAGACGTGTGTATCGATGAGTCGATGGTGCTATGCAGAGGGCGAGTTAATTTCCGCCAGTATACACCTTGTAGAAAAAACAGATTGGAATAAAGATATTTAAACTTTGTGGTGAAGGCGGGTACACCTTTAGAACGATGGTGTACATGGGTGCTGACACAAACCCGACACCGAACGAGCCATTTGCAGATTTTATGGTAAAGCATCTAATGATGAATTTTCTGAATGAATGAAGGCACCCTTTGCCGACAACTGGTAATCTAGCGTCGCCTTAGCTGATATTCTGCTGCGAAGCAATACATAATTTGCCACAACATGCAGGAAGAGCAGCATAGGCTTATTAAGGAGGTCATGGAAAGAAAACTGCGCAAGGGCGAATGAAAGCAATGCAGAATCAAAATTGCGTTGTGGATCTGCGACTCAAGGACAGAAGAGCCGTCGCAATGATTTGAACAGCTTACAGCACTACCGAAAATCCCTGCACGGGCAAGCTTGAAGTCGTCAAGATGTACACTAGGAGAAAGTCGCCGGTGAGCCAGACTGAACAGATAGGTGCCATATCACCATTCCTCAGGAGGACTGATAAATGTTGAAAGCATTTCGCTCGTTCTTAGCTCCGTAATTTGTAATTTCGTACTCTATGTATGTATGTCTACTATTCCACTTCACCACGCACATAGCTCTCAAGAATTCATGGATACTGCGCCGCACCTGCGTAGAAATTATCCAATTCAACATATTTAAGGCGGCGATCTATGTCAGCTATTTGGAACGACCTAATCCTCCTACCCTTAGATGTAGCTATGTCATCAAAAATGAGTCCCGGAAAGCGTAGACGCTACATCGAGTGCTACAGAAACGCGGTGAATAGGAATTAGGTTGAAGCGATGCTTGAACATGCTAATAAAAACACGTACTAGGTGCAGCATACTATAAACTAGCTTTCTGTGCCTTCGATTTATCGAAACAGAGTTCTTCGCCAGATTTTCTGATTTCATCTGTAACTTTCCCACTTTAGGTATTTCTCGCTGCAGGTTCCTGGTAAAAATAATATAAAGTTATTTTGGATGGAGAAATACGACATGTGTAAGCGTGTAAGCGTGTTGAGATGTAGATTGTTGCTTAACCCTTCCAGGACCACCAGCTGTAATCGCCACGCGCAATGCAAATCGCAACCAGTGCGCAATTTTTGTTATTTGAGTAGGGTATTTCCATTGCTTACAAAGCAAAACTGGGGTTTCTTGTAATAATCTGATAGTTTATGATTTGCTCTCCACACTGGTATGCATTGGTGCAAAATTAACATTTATGTATGATTAAAAAGCTTTCTTTTACTAAGCAATCACAATGATGCTAGTATTCTGCCAACTGTAATAACTTGTACAAAAAATATAATGATGTAAACGTATCAGTTTTAGTATATTTTATTATCTGCGATGCTTGAAAGTTATAGCAATGACTGAAAACCGATAACAATGAATATCTTTTCGAAAAAGTGTTGCCGCATTAAACACGGTGCCAGGTCATCCAACAATGAAACGTAAAAACCCTTTTGCGACCAAGCCTTCTTTGGTGAAGAAAGTGTTTCTCTAAGCTTTTAGTAGTTATTAGATAGCTTAACTTTTGGCGAATGCTATTCCCTAGACGGATTCGAAGAAAATCCGGTTCACTGCAGCAGCGAAAACAAAACTGTGTTTCAAATTTGGTTTTATTCGTCAGCGTGGTTTTGGTCTATTGATAGCTTCGAATGCATAAATCAATAGCTGTTTGATGGCATAAGTCATGGCAGTCTCTGAACTTATTTTATTTTGCAAAGACTTTTTGCAGGTGTTGTGGAAACAAAAAGAGTATATTTTTCGCCCTCAGGGCTTTCCTCGCACATAAGTATATAAATGCCTCATGACTACGTGAGCATGTAGAGATAGTCGCGTTGAATTAGATTATCGTGACAAATTAAAACATTTCCTCGCGATATGCATGCGAAACAGTGAATATTTCTAAATAAATAATGAAAATCTTGATTATTCTCGCTTTTGTCAATTGGAAGATTTTTCTCCTCCTCGGGAAAACTTTTGGCATGATTGACGTAGCAGCGATAGATACAGATACATATAAAATGAAACTGTCCAAACTGTGCAGTTTTGTTGGATACACGACCAAACGCAGGTACAGGCCCACCACCTATGTGCGCCAGACGTATTTCAGACAACACTGTGGTGGACCCAGTGGATAGCTTATCAAAAGAGTGTTGACACGTCTGCATCGTCATTTGATATAATAGTGTTGAACTTGGCGAGGGGCTGTTGCAGGAAAAAAAGCATTTGTTCGGGACGTGCAGGTTGAATAGGCCAGCATCACCTGATGAACCATGCAACACCGACTGGAGAAATGGCAGCAATGGCGTACAAAATATGAAACTCGTAATGGTGCTCAGGTGAATGACAAGAGAGATTTTGTGATAATTCCTACAGCGCAAGGTCGTCCCACTATCGATCAAACGGCAAGAAAAATTGTGGTCGTACATAGTTACAACAAGCACAATCGTGGATTTCACCAACAAAATTACTGCTTATCTTGCTCATACACCAGAAAAACGCGTAAATGGGAGAATATTTCTTTGCACTTTTGCTTTGCAAGATCTAATTTCACAGTTTAGGTACATACGCCTTTCTTTCACTTGACGACGCATGTGTGCCCCATGAAGGCGTGGAAAATCTATATACATGACGTGAATAAAGTTACGCTCACCAGTTTCAAGGTGGAAGTTTATCTCAAAAACTTACAAGACTAGGTCACTCAACAGCCTGCACCCAGATATATTTTGGAGGTTAATTTACCACGTTGTGGTCGTTGTCTTGGATCTTGTAGAAACTTTGTTACACCTGTAAGTACTGCCTATGCTCGAGGTAAAACTAAACGAGTAGGCACGAATAGCAGTCGATGTAAGCAGTATTAAGTATTGAGTAAAAAATACATTTATTTACTTTTATTAACACTGCTCATCAAGATGCGTTCTTAGGCGTTATAGAATTCAACGAGTTTTCTGATTGAGGTCGAAAAATCATCTTGTATAGTACTGAAGAGAATAATGAAGTGAGAACTGAATATTTTGGAGATGATGTTTACATGCATATGCACCGAGAATATTCAAATTCTCCAAAGTAGTGCTCTACCAATTGATAATTGTGAGCTCAATAAATGCTTATTCAGACTGCATATTAAAAGTCACACCATATATGGTTTTCGAAAAAGTCGTACATTGGAGGAAAAAGTGTTTATGGATCAAACATTTGCATATTGTCAAGAAATAAAAAGCAAGAAATAGAGATGCATTGTTTCCCTCTTGATGTAGCCTTCGTCTTGAAAAGTGGAAATTTTAACCACGTGGGCGTTCTTTCTACTGAGAAAGACTTTCATAAAAGGCCTTTAGTAAAATGTCAAGTTGTCTGAAAGTAAATTGTCTCCAGCGCACGAATTTCATTATAAAATTACATGACACCAACTAAGAAGTTCTAGCGACGGACTGTTCACACAGAGTGTAAAATGCGATCCTAATTACCTCGTCACGGCGCACTAAAAATCAATTTAAAAAACACCTCAGGAAAGCACTCTAAGACGAAGACAGGGAAAGAGTACAACTGAACAGACGTAAACAGCCTAACGTGCCCTCACTATTTGTTCCAAGTTCCTGCCATGAAGCTGGTCACTTAGATGAATGAAAGAGTTACGGCGACTATTGAAGCGGTTACTAACGTCTCAAAGAGATGATGCCTTAATACACAATGCCCACGAGGTCTTATAATACCAATAATAGACATCATATGGGATTACTTTTGCCACAGCCAATCCAGCGTGAGTGTGGAATGGTGCGACCACTTATTTCTCAATTGTTAGAAAAAAAATGCATCAAGCCATATCTTAGTAGATTTTGTCAGTGCTCAAGTGTGCATAAAGAGTTTTCATAGAACCACTGACCTTTTGTCGGCTAAAGTAGCCGAAAATCAGGCTATCGATGAATACGACATTTTCTGCACGTAAGCGAACAAGGGCATTCTTACACCTGCATAAGATCCATGATCGCTAAAGTCGTTCTGCATAGGTTTTTCTAGAGCAAATGACTGAGATAGAATGATTTTCACTGCCACGACTTTATCGTCTATGCGTATGTGGTTCTTCATCTTTTGTCTTTCAACGAACCTCTAGAGATTCGGCCATAAGTGGCTGCTCTTTTTCCCGAGAAATTTTTTTGTCGCTTTTTTGAAGCGTTTTGGCAGTTCAGAGGTTGACTGGCGGTTTTCAATGGCTTGTGCGATCTCAAGTGGGCATGTCAGCTCGGGTGACAAGCTAGCTTTTCCCGGTGGCTCTTCCAGAGCACTAATGGGAATATGAAATTAATAGATTGCATTATCCGTTGATGCCTTCACTAATAAAGCCACCAAGGAGTCTCTAATATTTGAGCGGATTTCGTCTGTGTTTTCTGCAGTACTTCGTTGCATAGACGTTTGTAGCGGTTTTTCAGTTTGCTAGAACGCTACTGAAAAGTTATGTAAGTGCTGCAATTCACTGAAGTGATAATCTCTTCTTAAAGACTGTATAACTACAATTCATGTTTAGAAGACTCTTATATATTCACCACAATGTGAGAGTTGCTTCCATGTCCTCAGAACGATTTACTTTCAAGCATAAAAAAATCAAAAAAAATATGATACTGTGATCAAACATTTATTACGTGCTCCGTCCATAACAAGCTTCCTCATCCGAGAGATATCTGGGTTGGACATTTTTCGCTAACAGATTCGATAAGCTTGATGCAATGAACAGTTTAATTCCACAGCACACTAATGAAATAAGCTCTACTAGTGAATCAAATAAGTATTAGGTCGCTCACTAACCTTTATCATTGCGAAATTACATACGAGACGAGTCTAATTAGACTTTTCATTTCCTACAGTGCTGTAAAACGTACAAAAAGAGCGTAGATATTGAATGATGAATATTCCTCATCAGTAGCATCTGTTAACTCCTCATTGATAAATTTCATTGAAGTGAGTCTTATTGCGATGGTGATCAATGATTATGGAAGACCACGATGAGCAAGGTTAATGATAAAAAGTCTGAAGTGCACTAGCTTAATGAATTTGCTATTATAATGGGGTCATCTCTAGCTAAGTTGAACAGGATCATTATGCTTAGCATTTGTCAAATTCCGATTTGGCGGTGCACCTCGACGTTCTGCTACCTGTAGGCACCTTGATGACTAATGCCTGTATAAGTGCCACGATAACAAATTATTGGACTAGATTAGGAAATCATGAAATACTTCCAGCTCGCCGTAAAGAAATTTAGCAATCTTTGTATCATACAGAGTTTATCCGACCCAGAAAAAGCCCAGCAATGTTTTATTTAGGTTTAACACCTTCATATCCAGAATTTCATAATATTGCTTTCTATTTGACTATAGCGAAACTACATGCTTTCTAATACCACATTTATTTTCAGTAATTGAAATGCCGTGTAATGGAGTTCTAAGTAAATTCGAGCGGGACCATGTTGAAATGTAGTGAACAACTGTGCGGCCAACCATCGGTGGAGTTTCAATGCCGAAAAAATTACGTATGCCTTATTCGCTTCAAGAGCAACTCGCCAGAGCGAAAATTGAACACGGGGCACACGCGATTTACAGGTGCTGTAGTCGTTAAAAATTTTTTGAACAAAAATTGTATTCAGCCTGATGAATTGCGCAATGCAAGCAAATGATTTTTAAAGATGTGTACTGAACGAACAAATAAAGCAGATCTGCAAATAGCGTTCACCACTGGTTGACAATGGAGGTGTGATGCTTTGCTAGTTAGAGGTCAGGGACTGAGCCGCTTATATGTGAATTTGAGGGCACCTCTGACCACTATATTATTCGAACTCCATACATTTCGAGCCCTCGTTTTCATCGAATCTACTCTCTAAAGAAATATAAGCAGCTGTATCACATCGAGATCAATTTGTTATGGATAATCAAGGAAGGTTGTCGTTGAATTTTCAAGCACATTTGGTTTTAATCACTCTACGCATTGTAATAAAATCACTATGTAAGGTGTGTCGGACTGGTCCCTCAAAGCGCCACTCTACTCTACCTCTCGTAAGGTGAAAGAACTCAAAAAATGGCTCAAAAAACTTTAAGACTGCCTTCGAGGCGACGTATTTATGTGTTCACGATCTGCATACTAATCGTTCGAAGCTGCATGGATCAGCACATTAATTTCAGGTAATCGTGATCGACTACGTTAGGTCGAAGTTTTTTTTCAGTCGCTCGGAGTCCTTTGCCATGCCGAATGACATCGCAAAATTCACTCCTCCCTTAGCTCATTATTGAACGCCAAATATTACGTTTAGGACAGGTAGCTAAACAATTGATAGATTTGTAAAGGTGATTCCCCTAATGTAATTGAGCTAAGCATGCAATACGCTTCTTCCTCGCCTTCGCTGATCTAAGAGTCTTTACATCATTGGAACGGCAGCTGTAATTACTAACAGTCCTGGTTTTGAGTTTTGATTGAAGAAATCTTTGCATACTTCCAAGATAAATCGTTTTTTAGAGATACTTCTATGACCACCCTCTCATTGTAGTTGAGATAAGCATAACAGCCTGATAGCTCCAGATGTCGCCAAAATCTCTGAAGAGATGACTGTCACAATGATCATTAGTGCTTCTTAGCAAATGAAGCGGCTGACATGGCGCATTCACTAGATTCGATTTTCAAATGTGGTGCAACATCACCGGGTTCCAGAACTTTTCAACAGCGGACGGTCGTGTGCTGTAACATGCAACGGAAAACTGCTCTCCGTGTTGCAAATTATGCTGAGAAGTAAGTGTAATTGTTAAAGTAAGCGAAAAGTCTTTCGCTGCTAATTTTGGTAGAAGAAGACGCCTGATGATGATTATATTTGCTTTTCAGGCATCGGAGAATCAAGGAGCACTCACGGTCAGTTAATGGAACTTCTCAGCTCAACAAGTGAATCACGTCCTACAATGGCGTCTTCAACAAAGAACTCTCAAAGACGTCACCTTAAGCGACATTTAGCTGTTCAATAACACAGTCAACATTCTCTTTCTCGCTAAGTCTCGTATTTGAACGCTGTTGTTATTTTTGAATTATTTTATTAACTTAAATTTGTTGTGAAGCGACTGTTATGGGATAAAGTTCCAAAATACTCTTCCTTATTAAAAGTGGTTGCCCTTCAGAAAAGCAATGTGAATGAGAGGCGATGAAGTGTTTTGCGAAGATTACGTAGTGCAAACGTATTTTGCCTTTAATTTTTTTTGTTGAATTCTGCTAAACGGATTTCAGCTTATTACATAGATCACGTGGTTGTCCAGACAAGAGATCTGAGTGGATGTTATCGCTTACATTTCATATTTTGTACAATCTGTGTAATTAGGGACGTACGGTATTGCTTATGTGAGACCTCTGCGACTCTTCCATTGTCCTAATAATCCAACAAGTCCTGCATAACCACAAATCTCTTTGTGGCAAAAACCAGCATACTTATTTTGTAGACAGTCATTGAAGATGCAAATATATACTATCTTTATCATAGTGGTGAACGGTCTCATTGCTCAGATGTGCAGGCGATAATGCTGCTTTTCTAGATTACAGCGCGTGATTATTGCTATATCACTTATGCTTTTATCCTTTCATGTAGTTCTGACATCGTCTTTCTTACTTGAGATAGATGCCAACTTGGTGTCTTTACACTAAGATATTTAACCATTTATCGTGAATATCACAAACATCACAAACAATGAGCAATGTGTGCTAAGCTGTAATTTGAACACTGTCTCAAGTAATTTAGAAAATCTCATCAAATCTGTGACAAATAATGACAAAGAATCATGGTCAGATTTATGACCTGAATAGGTTTTTATCGATTTTCCACAGCTTCAAGACTGAATGGTCACAGGTTTTTGAAAGAACGTTATACGAAAATGGATCAGAGATGGTCACTACTCCAGCTCAGGTTTGCGTGAATTAATTCTCCAAATCCAGAGAGATGGTAAAATGGTAGCGTACTTGCGCGGTTCTGTGCAGTCCAACAGTTTGATGAAACGTCGGGTTCTGTAGTTTATTAAACGTTCCAGCATGGTCAGTTCAGGGCCTCAACGAAGATCTGCTTGATAAGCACGGTATTCATGGGAAAGATTGTTACTCTCTGGTGACATGCGATCTCAAGCGCATTTCCGTGGACATAAATTAAGAGAAGGAGACGAGTTTAATGAAAGGAAGTTCGAAATTCCTTTGGTTGTGATGACGGGTCATTTTGATAACTAAACCGTAATTCTGAAATGGAAATAGGTTTGTTGCACAACGTCGAAACAAATTTCGAAAAAAGAAGGGGCTGATGTTAATTGTTGAAGCTCTTACTTTTTCTCTGGCCTTTCTTTGCTCTTCAGCTCTTTCTCTGGTTTTTCAGGTATGTAACGATTATAGAAACCTTTATCGTACTCGCTGTACAGATTTCGTGGTTATATTCATTACTTACATTTATTCTAAATTTCGCTTGTTCGTTGTAGCTGTTTGCAAAATCTTGAGCATCACTAATTTCTTCCATGAAATGAAGCCCGAGATTTTTATGTCAGGCAAGGTAATGTGTGTATCATTATCTAATGCTTGTTTCTGAGTTGTATGAATCGACTATTGATGCTAATTAACTTTTGAAATACAAAAAGTGCATTGTGTCAAGTAGATGTGTAATGGTCTTGCAAATCTGTCAACTGTAAGCTTACATCCATCATAAAGGAAGACGGCATTACGGGTAGCTCAACACTGGTTTCAAAATATAGAGAACTTATGATTCAAGATCATAGCTACTTCTACAAGTTTCTGTGCCAAAAGTCTAAAATGAATTGGACACATGCATCAGTGATGCGTTGAAAAATTCTGTCAGATAGTGGAAACTGCTAAGTGAAATCGAGCATACTCAGTCCAAGTTAAATCCTTAAGGATAAAAAGGAATGTAAATTTAAGGACTCTAGGAAGTTCAAATCGTATCGCGAAATGCCAGCAACATTTGGAAATTCAAGCAAACTGCGAGCTCCTGTTTAGTTATCTAGTCATTATCTTCATATTAATCTATTGCAAACCAGTCTCCATAGTTTACCTTTCCTTCAGCAGAGTTCTAACTTCATCGCTGATATCAGCAATCACCCGTCAGCGGGATTGAGCACGTGGAAACTATAATGGTGGATCTAAAGCTCAGTCAAGTTCCACATTTTGATCGTATACCACCATTTATGGCTTCAAACGTGTAATGTTGTTAATTGACGATCTTAATTTGGGTTATGACAAAACACTGAAGTGGCTCGCTTTTTGATTTTGCTGTCTTTCTCAATGAGGAGCACTATCGACTGAGATTACTTCGCTTTTATGATGCTTCACTCTCTGTCATTTTAACTCAAGTGCTTTCGGTCTGAACAAAGGCGATGGTGCCAAACTATTGATCACTATATACTTTTGAAGTAATTTTGTTTTCAGCGTTTATCAAGGAATCAAATTATTAAATATTATTATCCATTGCGAGCATAGATAAGCTTGTTTCAATTAGAAAGATTAATTAGATTAGGGTGTATATGAGACAAATGTGACTTGCGCTGAGCGTCATGTCATAATAATTTTGTAGTGAATATTACTTTTCATGTGTTAGACTTTATGCATGTAATAACCCCACTGATTAACAGAGGACTCTAGAAAACACAAAGGATTCCGTATCCGTCCTTATTACAATCATACGCTGCATTGCCGTGTGTCTAATAATAGCTGATCACTGAAAAATTAATTTAAATGCGACGTCATGGTTAATCGATGCCTTAGGTGTAAAAAACGATGGAAGTGGCATTTTCTCTATTTCTTGAATGATGCTTTTTTGGGAAGAAGATTGTACTTGAACGATAATCAAGGCCACAACGAAGACGAACGTATATGAATCACCGGTTCGGATCTGAAAAAGACAGAACGCGTCGAAATGTCAGCCGGATAATTAAGTCTTTTGTCAACGTCGTGTTCCTTGCTTAGACAAGAAAGACTATGTTGTAAACCGTTCTTCTTATCTACGGCCTTTCCAGTTCGATGGAAAAAAACGCTATAGCAAATTTACTTTGCTCTTATAAGTTCTCATTTTAGCAGAAGCGACGGCATTGGTACTAACAAGACTTCAAGTTTAGCAACGGACAATTGCTATGTACATATAAAGGGATTCATCGCCGCAATGAAGAGGCCGATAAGTCAGCGGAATGGAAGTTTTCCAATGTCTTTATGTAGGTTTAACAATATATATTCCCACAGACATTTTTTATTGACTCTTTTAAGACGTTTGGTATTACATATTAGTGATATATGTATATTTCGACGCTATTGTCCATCTCGTCACTATCACACGCCTCATACTAAGAGTAGCAGAGCGGGAAGATGCCACAGTGCTAGTCAACTGAAGCGAGACGTATTGCACTGTCTCTTTTCGGTTGACGTCTAGCGGCTTTTATCATATAAACATCATTCAATAAAAACGACAGACAGTGCAGCACGTATTATTTCAGTTGACTAGCTCAGTGGCATCTTCCTCCTTTGCTGCTCACAGTATGAGACGTATTGTGATGCTGATGAGAGGGGCAAAAGGTCGAAACGTACGTTTATCACTATTAAGCAATACCAACCTCCTTAAGGGCTCGGTCAGAAGGGTGTGGAATTATTAATCGAGCTTGTTTTAATCAAAATATAACCATCACTCAACTTAGATAAAAAGGATGAAGGGATAGAGCTCTCGGCGTTGATCAATCCCTGAGGGATGCGCTATGCATTCGTCTTCAATTTCTAACTTTGTTTGAGGTTATTGAATACATATCTGGCCTTCACAATGACTCGCAGTGGCCTTCCACTGAACCGAGTCAGTGCTGCTTATCCTCCCAGACAAGTCTGAGACCAGTCTGGTACCATTTTACCGACCCCGGACGGATAGATGGCTTAGTGAGCCACGACCACGAGATCGAACCACTGACCTCGTGTGCGACGCAAAGCATCGCACCCAACAGATAGATTCAAACACTAAATCCAACTAAAGATTTTCATTACAACCACAGTTCAAGCTTAATAAGGTTTAATGCTGCTTTGGGCTTTGCAGAGAAATCCAGCCGACGAGTAATTGCTTATTTTCAATGATTATGCATCTGCGAGAAAAGCAGAACGAAAGTGTGGATGGTGTAGTGTGTGCGGCCGCGCAAGCTTGAGCAGACGGTAGCAGTGGTTCCACGCGACTCTGTGTGCATCAGCTTCTATGTTTAGCCTGTATCTCCTCATCCTTATAGCTATATGTCGCATCGCAACTTACCGTTAAAAAATACATAAGCCCTCAATGGCGGTATATCATTTGAAAAATTTGATTCTTTTTTGAAACCAACTCCTCATAAATCTCACTATACTATGCGCAATTTAATTAAATATAATAGAATGAAAAAAATAAAAGTGTAAAGATACACCTCAGTGAATTGAGTGGTGAGCAAAAACTAGACATCAGACGGGAGTCGAACTCAGGTGGAGTTTTTGCTCACCACTCAGTTCACTTAGGTATATGTGAAACCAGATAACACTGCGAAAAAGGGACTGAAAACACTAGAAATTGCGATTGCAAAAATAGACTACAAGCATAAGAAAATCTCGCAGAAACGTGAAGAAAAGTAGCATTAAATCCCTGATTGTGTCTGAATAGAAATGCCTTTTGCACATTTTTTTTTGCAAAGAAAGCCGCTCCAATGGAAAAATCCTATCCGTCTTCAGTAACAGGCCCATGCCATGTGCAATCGTGGAGCAAACAATCCTTCACGCACAAGAGTGCTCTCTAAGAAAAGCCGCTGACATGTGTTTTTTTTTGCACGTGGTTGAGCCAGCCCACATTGTGTTTCTGAATTTTTGGTCATATTGAAAAGACTTCTTTGGCACTGATATCTTCTATGACATAGGAAGCAGCGCGCAGTTATCTTCACGACAAGGTTGAATTAAATGATTAGATATAGTAGAAATGATTTATCAATGCGTTAAACTTGTATTATTAGCTGATAGGTTTTTTTCAAATATAAATTTACCAAGATTTCATTAAACTGATATCTGCGTGGAACTGTAATTGAAGTAACTCATATGAAAGAAAAGGAATAACGGATGAAGTAGAGGTATAAAATAAACAGAGGAATGACTGTAAAGTAGCTCGTAAAAAGAATATGCGCGTGAAAATCGCCACGGAGACACAAAATCTTTCTCTTTACCGGTTCATTGACTCATACCAAACACTTTGATTTCTGCTTCGTTGTGAGCTTCAACCAGTACGTAACGAGCGTTATCCACTCTCAACAAAAGAGAAAATAAGTTGAATGAATTAGTAATCATAAAGGTGAAGATGGAAAAGCCATTCAAAGTAAAAAAATAACAAAGTTTTTTGAATCTTGGGAAGCAAAATTGTTTGCATGATTCTTTGCATGGCACAAAGCACTGAGAATCACTGTATTGCTGTGATGGACAATAAGAAATGCGGTGCAGTGGGAAACGATGACACAAAAAAAGTCATCTGGTTGTGATTTCCGAAGTTAATAGCAATTGAAATTCATTATGGAGAGTGACGAAATCTCATCCTATTCGTATAATGCGCGAAGCACCCCTGACCTACAAGACAATTTATTAAAGCCGATCTTGGTACTTATGTAGTAACGAACACTGACGTTGGCAAATTGCACAAATGAAACTTACTGTGGAAATAAAAGTTGTTAGCGATAGGGAAATCAGAAAACACCTGTAAGTTAGTAAAGGTTATGTCGACAGGTGATCGCACAAAGAAATGTCGGCGATATCGTTGACATGAACGAATGTATTGCCGTTCACGCGATTGTAGATATACCGGAAAAAAGAGCGAACACTTACAATATGCAACAAACAATTTTTGTTGAACTATAGTACACGAGATCCCGATATTGCTGAAACACGAGTTCATATTTCGCATGTTGACGTATGTTTTGCATACTATTTGCTGCTCTTGAATGAACATTTGTGACATCAAACCACTGTTAAAGAGCAGTAGAAAAATTTATTTTACCTAGATCATTGATTTCAAAAAACTGGGTTTCATATATTCATATTTTTGGCTTGCTGTCTGAGGCCGTATTTATTTATTTATCATTTGCTCACCACTCAATTCGCTTAGGTGAATATGAAGCATCACAACACTGCAAGAAAAGCAGTAAAAACACTAGAGATCTGGAGTTTAACTGGGTTTATTGCCGATATGCGCTTACCCGACCAGACCTGTGATTTTTTGCAGGCAGTAACACAATCGATATAGCAAGCAGAGCGCTATTTTCGTTATTTAATGAGGCTTCATTTTGGTAATAACTTCAAATTTTTCTCAATACTCTAGTAAAATGTAGACTTCTCTACAAGATCATACACTTTTTTTGTGCACATATAAGTTTTTCTCGGATCTTGAATGATTATTTATGACATCAAACCACTGCTGAGAGAACAAAAAAATTACTGCACCTAGATCAAAGATTTCGAATAACTGGGTTTATTGCTAATTATCACTGATCTCACTTATTGAAGGTTACTGCCCGGGTACCCGCGACGTCGCATGACGCTTCCCCAGGTGGCGGACAGGAAAATTGGAAGTGAACCAAAAGCGGCTGTATGCTTTCCAAAGACGCAGGTGAATCCAGGAGATGAGCTCACTGCTTCTGCAACGCCAGTTTGACAGACTTCTATTTCTATGCGTCATATTGGCCAAAAAACCTCATTCAAGCGGCTGAGAAGTACATGGGAGGCGATTAGGAGCCGCCTCCAACAATCAAGCTCCTATCGCGCCCTCGAAAGGGACTGACAAGTTACTCGTGAGTGCCCAGCCCTCCACCTTTGAGCCTAGCAGCTATATGTTAAGTACAGAACGCTTGAAACAGCAGTAAATATGGGCCTGATCAATAGCCTTATAAAAATGGGCCTTGAAATGGAAAAGCGGGCCTGACAGCGAAAGAGCTTCGAGTATGGCAACGTCCGGTAGGACGAGTGCGGAGAGGCTGCTAATATCCCAGGGCCAAACTAGGGCGCCAAAATCAAAGCGGACTGAAGTATCGATCTGTACCTGTAATGCACGAACACTTGCATACGAATTCCATGTAGAGATCAGGTTCATAGTTATTGGAATGGACGAGACGAGATGGCGCCATCCTTTTCACGCTCTCTATGATACCGGAGAAGAACTGTTCCTTGGAACATGCGATCGCAGAGGTGTCGGCGGCGTTGGCGTCCTCGTCAAATCGAATTTGACCGTGAGCATTGATTCGTTTGAACAACTAACAACCCGTATCGGACGATCACGGTTGAAACGATGTGGTTCTATGCCGGCTTTGACCATCTTCATTGCTTACGCACCAACATCAAGCTATGACGAAGACGAAGTCGATGCGTTCTAATATGGACTTCGAAAAATTTTTCAGAGAAGGTCATACATTCTTCAAGGTCATTGTCGGAGATTTTAACGCAAAAACTGCACCTAGAAGAACGTCTGAAGAACGTCACATAGGGACCCACGGACTAGAATGGAATGAACAGGGTGAGAGGCTTTCTGAGTTTATCATGACGACCCAAACCATCCATGGCAACTCGCAATTCCAAATGCCTCTTTCACAGCGATGGACGTGGGAGTCTCCCAATGGAAAGTACCATAACGAAATAGATCACATCATAGTAAATTGATGGTTTTGCCTGATCGACGTCGCTGTTGTCCCTAAGTTCTACACGGGATCGCACCAACGCCTCCTTCGCGCACCGCTCCGATTTTCGAGGAGAGGAGAGAAAGCCGTTAAATTCAAACAGCGAAGTCCCAGAACTACCATAAACTGGGATTTATTCAAATCATTAGTCGGCTCTTGGAAAGATACCGTTGTCGACAACATTCATGAAGATTACGATCGACTCGTTGAATATCTTCACGTTAGCGCTATGGAAGCCGAGAGTCCTAAAGTCATGAAGAGACGCTTGTCTCCGCAGACACTCGAGCTGATACGTCAACGTGGAATCGCACGAGCCGCAGGCAACCGAAACCTTACGTCCGAACTTGCGAAACGATGCAGAGAAGCGATAAAAGAAGACCTTAAAGAGAGAAGAGCAGCAGTTATGGCAGGAGCTGCAGAAGCTGGGAAGAGCATTTGCAAGCCCAGCGAGGCTTCGCCAACTATAAGACCAAGATGACTGCACTCCGATACCCTGACGGGACACTTACAGCTTCGAGAAGGGCTATAGAGAAAATCATCCACCAATACTACTCTGATCGCTTCGCTAGCCACGTCCTCTTACCGTCGTATAAATTGAAAGAGGACGAATATGTCGTTCCACCGGTCCTCTCTTCCGAAATCCGACATACTATACCGTCGGTGAAGAACAGAACAACACCCGGTCCTGACAGGATTAGACCCGAACACCTGAAGAACCTGCCGCCAGTTCTCATCAACACCCTGGCTCGGCTCTTCACTCGCCACCTGTCAGAATGCAAGGTCCCTATTCAATGGAAAGCCAGCAAGACCATATTGTTGTTAAAAGAGAGACCTTCACTACATAGGCAATTATTGTCCAATCTGCTTGTTGTCCGTTGTCTGTAAACTCTTTACTCGAGTCATCCTAAACAGGATTGACAGAACACTGGACGAAGGACAGCCAAGTGAACAAGCAGGGTTCCGAAAAGGATTTAGTACCATAGACCACATCCACACGATCACAAGACTCATTGAAGTTTTGCGAGAGTACAAACAACCACTCTGTCTCACTTTTATCGATCTGAAGAAAGCCTTTGATTCAGTGGAAGCAGAAGCGGTTATAGAGGCTCTGGATAACCATAGCGTCCCTACTCGGTACATAATGATTCTTCGTGAGCTTTATAAAGATTTTACGACTAAAATGTCTCTATTCTACAACAATATCACCACTGACGTAACAAGAGGGGTTCAACAAGGCAATACAATTTCGCCAAAACTATTCACTGCCACACTACAAAACGTCATGCGAACATTAGAATGGGACGAAATGGGAGTGAAAATTGACGGTCGACAACTGAACCATCTTTACTTTGCTGACGGTATCGTTCTCATAACACCAAACATCAGCCAAGCGTAACGAATGTTGACTGATTTCGATAACGCCTGTGGAAAGATTGGTATTCAACTGAATCTAACGAAAACAATGTTCATGAGGAACGGATGGGTTTCTAATGCCCCATTCACGCTTAACGGAACGACAATTTCCGATTGCTCCAGTTACATCTATCTAGGTCGTGAAATCAACATTATGAACGACCTAGCCCCAGAGTTGAACAGGAGGAAATGAGCGGCTTGGGGAACGTTTAAAAGCATCGAAGATGTAGTGAAGAGGACAAAGAACATCCGACTCCGCACCCACCTTTTCGACTCGACAGTTATCCTGCCCTAACGTATGCAGCAGAAAAATGGTCGCTACGTAAGCAGGATGAAAGATCACTTAGAGTTATCGAACGCGCAGTCGAAAGTTCGATGCTAGGAGTATCCCGTATCTCGCAAATGAGAGAAAGGATCCGCAGTTCCGACCTACGTCAACGATCGAAAATCAGAGACGCCTTTCTACACGCCAGGATATCGAAAATGAGATGGGCCGGATACGTGATGCGCTTCAACGACAACCGATGGACGAGAGCGGTTACCGACTGGATTCCTCGGGACGTCAAGCGCTCTAAAGAAAGACCACTGACCCGTTGGTCCGATTTCTTCACGAAAGCGATAGAAGAAAAGCGAATCCCTAGAGCGAGGAGGACCCACTGGGCTACTCTTGCACGCGATAGGGAAAAATGGAAGAGTTGCTGGGCCCGCTCGAGTCACTCGAAGATCGACGGGACGACAGGTGATACAGGTGATATATATATATATATATATATATATATATGTATATATATACAAGCGAAATGAGTGATGGCCAATACGACCTCAGAGGGGAGTCTTAAATATGAAAATATGAAACCCCGTTTTTTGAAATCTATGATTCAGGTGAAATATTTTTTATACTGCTCTTTAACAGTGATTTGATGTCATAAATGTTCATTCAAAAGCATTAAGTAGTCTTTCCTTGCTGCACTGCTACTGCGAAACTGTTTTTTTTTCAAAAATAAGCTGGATTTCAGATTCATCAAATCCTACGCTGTCAATGATTAATAATAGTCTAAGGAATTAACTCCGTACGGCGAAGTAAAATAGAAATATTTTTCTTTCGCTGAAGCGTTGTAAAAAGGCTTTTTCAGAACACGGGTCCGTGCCGCGATAGCCAGAAATTTGAGCTTTTCAATGATTACTAACACTTCAATGGAAAGTTCTTGTTCAACGAAGGGATTCAGTTTCCGATCCTGTACTACCAAACCGAAAAGTGGCCATTTTTTACATAGAAGGTGACGTCCACATCATTAATGAGTACTGTGGCTTGTTAAAATTTTTTCAAGTAAGTAACTTGCCTCCTTGGATCAACTTAGTTAGCACTCGTCATTTAGTCAAAACATTCTTTCATTCTCCTAACAATTTTCCTCCTTCTAAATCAAATGTAATAAGTGCGCCGCATTCCGAGAACAAGGAAAATCTATGGAACCATGTTTGGAGATGCATTCTATCGAATCTTTCGGTTCTAAGGGCTCATCGACGTACTTGAGGTAATTGATACAATTCTCCATCTGTTGACATACAACGTCACTATTTTCTTTCCAGAGCACAGCAAAATTTTGTCCACAGTTGTGCGGCGTACTCACTTGCTTGTTACTTTCTGCAGGTGAAGGGCAGGTCAGGTGATCGTTTTACTGCAACATAATCCTTTATTATAGTTATTGTATCGTGTGTGCTTAATTCTTGAAAACGTCGTGAACAGTGCGATTAACTGTAGCATCACGGTACGAGCGATTTCTCGTGAGGCATGCATTTTATCAGTAAATACACAATAGCTGTTACAAGTATACCGTCAATCTGTTCCTTTGTCGTGGTGCGCATCGAATTCTACACAATTGTTTACTTTTGTGTAGCTAACAAAAGCGATCAGACAGACGTAAATGACGGAATGTCCTTTATTAGTAGAGTGGAGGTGTCAGCAGAAGTTCTGAGAGTCGCCTCTCCTGTCACTACCTCTTCGTTTATCATCAAATATCGGATCATGAATTATGCCGTATCCTGTGTGCTGTCCTTCTTGAAGCGTCACAGGACCACATATCATCAGCTATTACTTTGCAACATCTCTAATCAATAATTCGAAATTCCCGCAGGTCAGAAGCAGAACTACAATGAAGAGTTCTTGCCTTGTTTGACTGGGTACATAGCAGGTTGCTGAATGGTCAGATTGGCAAAACGCAGGTAAAACGCACTTGATTCCAAAGTGAGTTTGAACTGTGATGTCCCGAATCCAAGGTTGCGAGGTGATATGGACAGAATGAAGCTAGAATCAATATGGATTAATGATTATCTGCGTCAGTTAGGATGTGTTCATTGTGCCTGAAAACCTGCCAGTTTGATTTCGAATCAAAACTAGCTCCAGCAAATTCATTACATAATAAAACAAGGAGATAAGCAATAAGAACTGGCAGACAAGCTATTTGGGTTAGCAAGAAAATTTTTCAAACTTCTTCGTTTCTGTTGATTAATCCTTATACATTTGAGTTTTTGTTTTCACTTTCGTTTAGATCAGCTTTTGCAACTATTCTGATATCTAGCACTTATACACTTTGTCCAAGATGGAATTGTCTCTAAAGCAAACTGCAGATGCTACAAGAGAATTGTTTGGGGTTCAACCGCCGCTTTAGGGTGCAACGGTACGCGTCAAAAATCGTTTTTGCTCTTGGAAGATCTTATCTTAAAGCAAAAGTACGAGTGTTATATATGATAGCCACAAGAAGCTGCTTTAAACGATGGCAATAGCGAAAACTTGAATAAATGAAAAATAATCAACAAAAACGAAAAAGTGCGCAAATTTTCTTGCCTATACACGACAGCGTAGTGGAAATAACGCTTCTAATGAGACGGTGCTTTACACCATTTGTTCAGCAACCTTTCTCATTTCACGAAAAGATGCTACTAAGCTCACTCGGTTAAGTTTTGAAATTGATTGATCAGAATTTTTTCGCAATTCACTCACTTTTCTACGCCTTTTAAAATTACAAGGATATGAAATTGGAGGTGGTATTCTACATCAGGAAATGATGAGTGGTCATATTAAAAAAGATTGAGCTCTAAAAAAAAACAACTAAGCCTAAACAAGTATCTGGTCAGTGGCAATTTTTCATCAGTCGTACTCAGTTGGTATCTGTGCCACAGAAAAACATGTTGCAGGTCAAAATTTAGTAGATCATAGAATAGGCTTCGTAGCATCCAATCTGGCCATTCATCAACTTGCTATCTACCCAGTCAAACAAGTTAGAACTCTTAATTGTAGTTCTGTTTCTGACCTAAGGGAATTTTCGAATCATTGACTAGAGATGTTGTGAAGTAATAGCTGATGATATGTGGACCTGTGACGCTTGAAGAAGGACAGCACACAGGATACAGAATAATTCATTATCCGATATTTGTGATAAACGACGAGCTGGTGACCGGAGAGGCGACTCTCAGAACTTCTGCTGACACCTCCACTCTACTAATGAAGGACATTCCGTCATTTACGTCTGTCTGATCCCTTTTGGTAGCTACACAAAAGTAAACAATTTTGTAGAATTCGATGGGCACCACAACAAAGGAACAGATTGACAGTATACTTATAACAACTATTCGGTATTTACTAATAAAATGCATCCGTCACTACAAATCGCTCGTACCGTAATGGTACAGTTAATCGTACTGATCACGAGGTTTTCAAGAAATCAAGAACATAGGATACAAATAACTATAATGATAACGGTACCTTACATAAAATTCTTCCTTAATTGCAAAAAGTAAAAATAATCCTTCGTTATTTATTTGCTTGCAGCGATGGTATGATGTCACAAATATACCCACTGATGTAAAGTGATGTGCATAATTTTCGCGTTAGCCACGACTCAAACCTGCATCTCACTCTACCTTGGAGCGTGTGCTCTAGCCCGTTGCACTACCGACTCTCGTTTCGCTCAACAGTTCACTAGGAAGAATATACTGTGCGAAGTAGTAAAGTGCGACAAGGCGGTACTTACATGTTAGATGGAGACAAATATTTAAGCCGATTTCATTCGCTAGACAGAGACTTGTCATCGGAGAATTGATGATCAATAAAAAGCTTAACATCTGGTCATAACTACATTGCTGCTTTTTCAAAACACCCTTTTATAACGCTGTAGCATCCAGAACGAAATCTTCCTTCTCACTTGCCTTTGGTCTTCGTTTTTACCATGACCACAAATTGCTGGAAGTACGTTAAGCATATCAGCATGTAGAAAATTTTCCGTAGTATTAGAATCATCGGTTCATATCTAGAAATTCTGCCGATGCGGAGTAAAAATCCTCAGTGAAGTAACAATAGCCGTGTAAGTTTTAACGCATAGTGTGGTAGATCACTATCGAGATACGCAATTGATCAGGCGGTTACGTCACTAGAAAGTCGTTGCTGTGGCTTTCTTCACACATTTTGCTCAGCTATGAAACTTTTCCGAGACCTTGTTTACCGGCCAAGTCACGGAGTCGGGGAAGGGGAGGGGGGAGGGAGAGTGGGCGGGCAGGGCGGGGCGATGTTTTCATCGCATCACGAGAAACTTCAGATAAAAACAAAGACTCTGGTAGTACGGAAAATCTTCCACAAGCTGATACGCTTTTTCGTGCTTCCAGCGTTTTATGCTCATGATAAAAATGAAGGCGAATGGTGAGTGTGAAACAAAATCCTATTCTGGATGCTACAGAATTATAAAAGAGTGCTTTGAAAATCAGTAATGTAGAATTGTAGCCAGAGACTTCAGCTTTCTAATAATTACTAATACTCCTATGAAAAGTTCCTGTTCAGATGATTAGATCGGCTTATGAATTCGTCGTCGCCTAACATATAAGTACTGACAAACTTGAGCGTATTAAACTTGAGCCAAATTTATTAGATAACACACTTTTACTGCTTTTTATGCCCATTGTCATAGCAGCGTGCGATCGCAGCCAAAGGACATTAAGGCTTTCAATATTTTGCACAGCTTGTTCGCTGACAATGTTGTGGTCTTGAAGCAGCCCTAGCAGTGTTATCTCAAGAGCCTTAGTTGCGACGTAGCTATCTTCACCACGATCCGGAAGTGATATCGGGTGTCTTCTGTCGGAGCATTTTGGGAGCACCAAGACAAGCTACGTCGGAGTACCTTGTAGCAACAAATAGGTGCTGGAAAAGCTAGTGAGGTGGTCAGTTATCGAGTTGCATAGAGGATCATTGCGAGTCGATCGAAGGAAAGCGTTATTGTGGTGCTTACATGTCACCATTGCCACTGCAATTGCTGCACCGATACGCCTTTGAGATTTTGAAATTTTGTCTAATAACAATACTTTCACATAGGCTGAACTTGTGAGATGGTTACATTTTAGTTCGGTATGGTTTCATGTCAGTATGTCCTTGATATAAATGTGTCAATAGTTAGAGCAATGGCCTTCTTAAAAAAGACTATTTGCCTATGTGATTGTACTTGATGGGAAGACACTAATGCATAGTCGCATGTTTCGTCACTGTTTTTGAACGTCACCGACAGAAGGAGTAGAAATGTAAAGACAAAAGTTAAGCAGGGCCTTGTTTCGACCTCTCACCCAGCGCCGACGACTTGCAATCAAGCGAGAGCTCTTGGCTCGACTGTCTTAACCCTTTTGGGACCACCTGTTGCAATCACCACGCGCAGTTCAGATCGCAACCGCTGCGCGATTTTGGTTATATGATTAGGGTTTTTTAATGTTTTCGCAATAAATCTAAAGTTTCCTGTGATATTTCAATTCTTCACGATTTTCTCCAAACACTCGTATGCTTTTGGTGCAAATATAGCGTTTATGCTTGAACAAAAAGCTCTCTTTTACCAAGTAATTGTAGTGATGTTATCATGAACTCACCACTTCTGATATATTCCACTTTATAAAATACTTGGAAGCTATGATAGGGTTTGAAAATTGGTAAGAAATGAATAGTTTGTCAGATAAGATGTTGCGCAGTGCATACGATGCCAGTCATCAATAACTCTTACCAATGACTAAGTTTTTATAACGGGAGTCGCAAACTTATGGATCGCAAAAGATTGTTCTAAGATTTCATGTTTGTTGCTTTAGAACGCACGTATTTGCTAAGAAAAATAAGAAGTTAAAATTGGATGTGCGTTGATTCCTCATCGCGACCTTTGCATAGAAAAATGGGACACTTCAGGACACGTGGGATTTCTTCTTAATAAGAAAGACCTTTATAGAAAGCCTTCAGTAACATATTATTTTCTTTTCGTCATATCTGTTTTCCATAAATTTCTATTTATTCATTTAGTTGTTTGATCCCTCATCACATATATCTCTTTTCACTGTGCGGACACCAGTACTTCTAGCATTCAATCCGTTTTTCGTCACCTTCTTGAACGGTGTAAAATACTGGTTGAGCGAGTCTCCGTGCAATCTCGAGAACAGTCTTGCTGTGGCACTCTATCAGGCGTTGTTGTTGACTGCTGCAGGAGAGAGCCAGGGCGGAGGAAGGGTTGAGGCGCCGCAACATGCATCACAAGCACTCAGCCACTGCGCCCCCCATGATTTTTCAATATAAATACCCATAAGCTCTCTGCAAAGTTTAAGCTCGATTAATTACTCAGAGCGTGAAACGTGATAATAATTCCCTCACTATGGCGCGCTAAGATAATAGTTTGAAAAAATAAGTTAGTCTCTAGATTTAGATTTTTTTTAGCAATCGTATGTTTACTAAAGTCTGGTTTAAGGCCAAGTATAAACGATAGCGAAGCACGTAAAGCACACTGAAGGAAAAGGATAATTTCTGTCTGTCGTTATTACAGCGCATTAAAAACCTATATTTAAGACTAAATTCGAAAATTTGAGTTTATTTAGATTTGTCATTTTGTACGCCATCGAATGACTACTAAATATTTTATGAAAAGACTTTGTTCGGCGAAAAAGCCAAGCAAACACGAGCGCAAAATACGCTATCCAGTTCGAAAAAAAGTGTATTCTTTTCTTTATTGCTGCAGTTCACTAGAGAAGGTTATTTGATAGTCAAGCATATCATCAGGAACACAATTTTCTCAGCTGCCGAATGACTACTTCAGGTCCAATGAAAAGTCGGTGCTCGACGAGAAAACCACGAAAACGCGTGTACCATGAGTGGGACATGTGGCCTTGAAAAGGACAGATCGCAAGGATATCTGACATTCTATGGCGTTAGTGAAGAAAACGTATTCCTTAGGCAGTAATCGAGGCAACACGCTAAGTGCTCGAAAACCTTTGCGGATGATTGATGCGAGGAAGCGAATTAAATAGAGGAAGTGGTGCAATCTACACAGTAGATGTAGCGCCGGTCATGTGAAACGAAATGAAACGAGTCTGAGACGTGAAGCTCTTTTTTCCGCTCTCCAGTATTCCTTGGTCTATGTGGGTCTTGAGATTGTATATTCTATTTTTTTTATCAAAGATGCGACATATATGCCATCGTGTGAAGACTTCAGTATTCCTTCCATTCGATTTTGTTACATCTCATATACTATTATAACGTTCATCAGATCTCCTTCGTTTGTGGCTTCGATCACTGCCTCAGATATTTTTCGTAGTAAATCGAATGACAGAGTTTTGTTAAGCTCGGCATGAAAATAAAAGTGTCATACAACTGTTTTTTTTCTGAAGCTTACGCGATGTTATTGCGTTATATTCGAAGACGATTGTTAACGTTCTTAATACTTCGCCTTCTTCAGAGCATAGACGTACTATACAGGCCATGAGGAAGTTACTCGCAAAGCGAAGAAAGGTGGAACTCGATTCTTAAGCAGCATTTCCGATACTGGTCATATCAAATTTCAGTTATATAAGAGCTTCATAAGAAGGTCCATATCAGTACAGGCAGAACAAAATGTTAGAAGCCAACGCGGGGAAAAACTAGTCTGAAGAAGCGCCTCCGGATGTTGAGCAAATATAGTGCTGCGCTGTCAGCCGTGATGAAGGAAGGTGGGATCACTAAAATTTTTCCTTGATCTAAAACTGATAGTAGAAAATTCCACACTAAACTGTTCCGCTTCGCCATTCCCATCAGGGCACTGAGATTCCCTTCAAAAAAAGAAAACTTTAGGGTATCTACCTTGTCAAATTCAAGTTGTGATAGAAAATATGACGAAAAGCACAGCCCTGGAATCCGATAGTATCAGTGCCGACTTTCTGAAAAGCTGGGGATTATAATTTACATGTACTTTTCGCTGCACACATGACGCCCTATCTTCAAATAAAAAAATCCCAAATCGGTGGAGGACATCGCGCACATTCAACTTTTGCAGAAAAGCTGACCGCTGGACTTGTTCAGAGAACTTTGCAATCTATTTGAGTAGAATACCATGCCTTTGCGCATGTCAAGTCTTGAATGAGGCACAAAAGGTTGACCAAGAAGGATTTCGACAAGGATTCTACTATATGCATTATACTCGAACAGTATCAAATGTCATAGAAGTCTGCCGAGATTACCAGCTGCCCTTAACACTGACTTATTGTCTATGAGAATTCGCTCGAAGGCCTCGAAGCGGGTTAGTCCTATCAGCGCTCGCCGATCACGAAGAGGATCCGTTATACATAAGAACACTATGAGACTGTTATCGAAACTGCTACTGCGAAAATACGGCTTTTCATCGACCCCTTACCATGCCCATTAGACAAGGGCTCGACGAAGCGATATGTCATCGCCAAAATTGTTCACCACCGCATTGCAGTGAATAATGATTTGTTCGACTGACAGGGGAAGAGAGCACATACAAATGTAAATTCCCTATCAAACCTTTGTTTCGCGGATGACATCGCCATATTCTTGATTAGTATGACTATACTATATCAGTAGTCAAGGTGTTGAAGGAAGCGAGAATGAAGATCGGATTACGCATAAATCGCATTAAGATCTAGTTCATGAGAAGTCAATGGCGCAGGGGTGAACAAATATAATTAAATGGCTTTCCTATAAGAGAGACCATCTTGTGTGTGCACTTTGTGCGGTCACTGAACATGGCTAAGAACGCGAATAAAACGTATTAGAAAGAAGAAGGAGAGCAGTATGGACTGCATTGGAGCCTCTCGGAAAATCCAGCGGCCAGTTAGCGGACCTAAAACCGCATGCTAAATTTCTCAACCCAAAAATTCTACCAGTGCTCTGCTATGCAGTGAAGATGTGAGCTGATCTTCTGAAATTTAGTCGTGCCTCATAATGTTACACGGCTTGCACAACTCTGGTCATCCCATCTTTGTGATGAAGAAGAATTTACATTGATAGCAAAATTTAGATGACCACCCATACACTAAGTATGAATGACAAATGGACGAAAAGAACTGTAAAGTGGACTACACGTGAATACACTCCTCTTCGAGGTGACCACCTACACTTCGGACGGGCATGTTCATCATCTGTACCACCTGTCGTCCCGTTGATCATCGAGCGACTCGAGCAGGTACCAGCAAGTCTTCCGTTTTTCCCTATCGCGTGCAAGAGTAACCCAGTGGCTCCTTCTCGCTTTAGGGATTCGCTGAGCATCATAACTTTCTTCTATCGGTTTCGTGAAGAAATCGGTCCAACGGGTCAGTGGTCTTCCTCCAGAGCGCTTGACGTCTCGAGGAATCCAGTCGGTAACGACTCTCGTCAATCGCTTGTTCTTGAAGCGCATCACGTGTCCGGCACACCTTATTTTCGATATCCTGGCGTGTAGAACGGCGTCTCTGATTTTCGATCGTTACGTAGGTCGGAACTTCGGATCCTTTCTCTCATTGCGTGATAAGGGATACTCCTAGCATGGACCTTTCGACTGCGCGTTCGATAACTCCAAGTGATCTTTCATCCTGTATACGTAGCGACCAGGTTTCTGCTGCATACGTTAGGGCAGGGATAATTGTCGAGTCGAAAAGGTGGACACGGAGTCGGATGTTCTTTGTCCTCCTCACTACGTCGTCGATGCTCTTAAACGTTCCTCAAGTCGCTCGTTTCCTCCTGCTCAACTCTGGGGCTAGGTCGTTCATCATGTTGATTTCACGACCTAGATAGATGTAACTGGAGCATTTGGAAATTGTCGTTCCGTTGAGCGTGAATGGGGCATTAGCCCATCCGTTCCTCATGAACATTGTTTTCGGTAGATTCAGCTGAAGACCAATCTTTCCACAGGCGTTATCGAAATCAGTCAACATTCGTTCCGCTTGGCTGATGTTTGGTGTTATGAGAACGATATCGTCAGCAAAGCGAAGATGGTTCAATTGTCGACCGTCAATTTTCACTCCCATTCCGTCCCATTCTAATGTTCGCATGACGTTTTGTAGGGTGGCAGTGAATAGTTTTGGCGATATTGTATCGCCTTGTCGAACCCCTCTTGTTACGTCAATGGTGATATTGTTGTAGAATGGAGACATTTTAGTCGTGAAATCTTTATAAAGCTCACGAAGGATCATTATGTACCGAGTAGGGACGCCCTGGTTATCCAGAGCCTCTATAACCGCTTCTGTTTCCACTGAATCAGAAGGCTTTCTTCAGATCGATGAAAGTGAGACAGAGTGGTTGTTTGTGCTCTCGTGAAACTTCAATGAGCCTTGTAATCGTGTGGATGTGATCTATGGTACTGAATCCTCTTCGGAACCCTGCTTGTTCGCATGGCTGGCGTTCGTCCAGTGTTCTGTCGATCCTGTTCAGGATGACTCGAGTAAAGAGTTTATAGACAACGGACAGCAAGCAGATTGGGCGATAATTGCCTATGTCGTGAAGGTCTCCCTTTTTGAACAACAATACGGCCTTGCTGTTTTTCCATTGAATGTTCAGAAGATGAATTGCTTAGCTGCAATTGCAGCGGCGGATGATTTATAGATCACGGTGTGTCGCACTATCCGCTATGTTATTCTTGCGATCACCGTCCAACCACCACTATGGACAGTGATCACGAGAAGAAGAAACGAACAGCGAAATATGTTAGGCCCCTTTGTCGCAGTTTGCCCTTTGTTACTGGAATGAATCCTTGAATAAATATGGTTGTGTTAGCTCTATGTTACACTGCGAGCTGAGTTTTACTTCATATTCATTTTATATTGATTTTAGACTAAGGAAGTGTTGATTGATGCAAAAGTTACGACGGTTTCAGACTTGATTGACTTCAAAACGGAACGCAAAGCAGCAGATACAACTCGCAGCAACAATGGTGCATCTGGCCTAGAAACTGCTAATAAAAATGCAGTGCAGTAAAGGTTCAAGATGTTTTGCAAAGCACATACATCTCAACAACACATAAACAGAGATCACTTTTCACCATTAACGAAATTATCGAAGCTGATACTGTTAAAATAAGACGAGATGGAGCAAAAAACGCAGCGTTGACCAGTTTACTGTTGTATACCATTTGAAATGAACTGAGAGGGCGAAATTGGTTGCTGCAACAGTAATGGCGACTTTTATGAACGGCTATATTTCGCACAACAAACACTTTCAAACTAACAAGTTTTATAACAAAGTTTCATCTCATTCGTGGTATTCGCCGGTCCTTGCGCCCACCGAATACCATTACTCTATGCATATTAATAATTTCTTGTAAGAAAAACACTTCTACATTCAATATATTGCAGAATGGCTTTCCAAGAGTTCGTCAAATCGCAAATCACCGATTTCTAAGCTTTAAAAGTAGACTGATTTTTCGTCAGCAAAAATGCATTAACTGTAATGGCTCTTATTTTGAATTCTCTATTCTCTGGCTCTATTCAGCTCAGTTATCATGATTCAAATTTGACAGAATTAAAACCGCGATTAGAAGCTATAAAACACTAGGGTAACGATGAGAATCCAAACAATGCAACCGTACGACTTCGTTTGCTTAGTTTCTTCTCATTTATTCGAGTACCTAATCTATTCTGTCGATGCCATATGCTTGGTAAACTTAGACCACAAATGTGGAGTTCAACTATCAGTAAAACTGTGAAATGCTATGTGATTTACATATATAAGAACGTTTCTTCATCCAGATCTGATAAAGTCTTTTTGTCATTATATGTATAATATATGGAAAAACCAGAGTATGTGGAAGTAAAGTTTATTTCTCTAGGGCGTGCAGTATATGATGGGTTCGGAAACGGAAAGGGCTACGTCTTCTTGCGGTCGACCTGAAATATCTTCTTCTGTTAATCTGGTTGTAAATTTTGTCTAAAATAAAAACCAAATGTATCGTCACAGACTTTATGCAATCGAGTAACTACGGTAAGATACTATCCTACATAAGATAGAAGTTTGTCACGTAGTGCCCAACCATAACCCCTAGATGTAATCAACTGAACCGAATAAGAAGGAAACAGTCGAAGTGGAGTTTAGTGAGATCATATAGTAGATGCATTTGATTGCAGAAGACATAACCTTAATCTACCTCTTTCCGAATGCTATCGAAGATAAGTAATTTGAAGGGTTTATATGAAATTTTCTTCTGTAATCTAACGAGAAACATTGCTCGAAGCGTAAAAACTATATGCTTAACAATCTGTTGACATTTTTGAGCCTTTTGTGAGGTTCGGTATGGCACTTATACAGTGCTAGACATGTGTTTCGCCAATGCAGGCGAATCAGAAGCGTGGTGCCTTTCGATTCAACCAATCCCTTGCAGGGAAATATCCCACCACCCGTAATTTATTCGACGCCGACTTATTCAGATCATTGCATATCGAGTGACCAAATCACCCAATCTGCAGGGAATTGGCTGAACCGAAAGGCACCGTGCTTTTGATGAGCCTGCACTGGTGAAACACTTGGCTAGCATTGTATAAGTGCCATAACAGACCACATAAAAGGGTAAAAAAATGTTATCAGATTAATATTGCCTTGATCGAGTTCTATGTGAACAGTCGAAAGCAAAAGTACATTTATATCAAATAAATGTAAAATAAATTTCTTAGAATAGCTCTAATAAGTCTTGTTTATAGCACTTTCAAAAACATCAAGTATTTGGAAAGAGAAGCAAATCAAAATGTCTATGCTAGCAACTGTAATGAATCAGATGGAAAGTCCTACAGGAAATGTAGCTCATTTGTCTTTTCAATAGGAATCAAAAATGCAAATAGTAGAAATAACCTTTTCGCGTAGTAGCGCAGTGGTTTCTATATGTAATCTCGCGTTCAAATCAAGGTCGCACCCTATTGCTTCCAACTCGAATGTTTTCCAGTGCCGCTTTCATCGTACAAAGCTTTTTTGCTAAACCCTGTAGTGAGCCGCTGGCTTGTAGAAGAAAGATTTTAACTTGGGCTCCAGCCGGTAAAATTCCATTTTACCTCTAGGAATATGCAGAAGAAACTGTTATCTGGAAGAGCTCAGTGATCAGAAAATTGAGTGATAATCAACCATTTTATCAAATCTAATTTTTATTATAAACTATAGTCACTGCTTAGATTTCGGAAATGTAAAAAAATACTGAAGGAGAACCCTTATACTCATAGAACTCGCAGCCTATGAACTCTTTTAGTTGCCGGAATTGTTTGCTAATGATGTAGAGTGGTGTGCAAAAACTTTTGTCTTAGCTGAGCTATGAACTCACATTTCACCATATCCGAGAACGCGCACTGAATAGTTGGGCAACCGACGCCCGTTTTGACACCAATTTTTCTATAGTTGGACGCGTTATCCGTCAACAAGAGTGGTGCCCGAAAGGGCGTCGGTAATGCAACGCTTTAGCACGCGCCCCTCGGATAGGGTGAAACGTGGGTTTGAATATCACCTGAGGCATCTTGCACAACACTCTACATCATTGGGTATATCCTAACACTGTACTACCACACGAGCTGGCCGGATAAAATGAATTCCTTATAATTTTTGAGATTGTTCAAACCATTACCGAGGTTGCTACGCCCGTGCTATACACGCTTGCTTCGGAGGTTTTGCCCTCCTCTTCAGTGGCTCACGGCCCCATATCAAGCTCTGAATTGTAGCAAGGAGGGAGGTGTATGTGGTGACGGCACAACGTACAACGGCATTGTGCTATCACCACTTTTCAGTCATCGACTGCTTGGGCCACTCAGGAGGAGGTAAGACCTTCGAAACACGAGTGTGTGGCTCTGACCTACCAACCTTAAGCATTCTCAAAAATTATATCGAATGTTTATAGCTAGGTTTTCAAAGCAGTTGATGCTATAACTCGAAATAAAGTCTGAATCATCATCAAAATATTGTTTCTTGTCAGAAATCCTGCACGTAAGTAATGGCCGAAAACTGGGCCTGGTCCTTGGAGCTGGTCAAGTGAGACCAAGTACGGTGTAAAATGGTTTGTAACCTGGCAGTTCGTTTCAAAGTTTTACCACATGTCTTCAACGACGCTGTCTTTGACAGTGTCTGCTTCGCTGCTAACTCACTTATTTGCTATTTTTTTCGATGACAAAAAACCCATTCTATTGTTCTTGAACATAAAAGTGACATAGTACTTACATAAGTTTCGTTCTCAGTGTATGGTGTCCAGCCGCTCCTTTACTGGTGGTGGTGCTTAAAACAGCTGCGTTAGAAAATCTTAACTTATTTTTTAACATGAAGTTGGAATGGTTTTATGTTGGAAGCGATTCGAGCTGAAGGAAAATTTAAGCAGCGCTATTCTCACCTGTTGAAGTTTTGAGCCCTTGTAGCTGCGGAATACTCTTCATTCTTGGCAGTTTTTTCATCGTTTGGTCGTCACCATGATTCGGCTCGAATCCGAGTTTATAAAGTTAGCAAAAATTATTGTACCGGATTCAAGACGATTGCTTTTATTGTACCGGATTCAAGACGATTGGTTCATTATTTGACAACACCTTTCCAACTCTTTCTTCACCAATCCTCTGCACCCATGCAACACAACGGTAAACTTCATTTCCCTTTTGAACACAAGACTGCGATCACTGAATTGGAAAGTTTGGAAATTCACCTATCGGAATACCAGCACACTGAGTCAGTTGTTGAGAACACGTAATCTTTTATGCTCGACCGCTTCTAGCGCTGGTATGATGTCATGATTATGATCACTGAATTCATTTGTAAAATTTCTTAAAAATGCTTTCCAATAAATCCCTTGAAGCTATAGGCTAAGAGTAATTTAGGAGCTATAGAATTGGTCCAGCAGAGTTATTCCTCTAAATTGTGGCATCACGAAGATTTGACAGAGTTCGTGTCTTCATGTAAAAATTCTCATTCATAAGTCACAGTTGTTTTTGATGAGTAATGATTACGACTATTATTTGACCTCGCACAATAAACATAAAGTGGAATGTTTCCCATATGCGACATAAAAACTTATGACGATTAGAGCGAAGCTTCTGTGCTGTGATGACAAGAAACACTAGCGCATTTCCTCAAGACTCCCTCAAGGGATTTACCAAGATGCTTTATATTATTCCACAATGACAAAGCAGTGGGAGAGATAACGTTTGCGGCATTATCATTGAACTAAAAATTGACGCTCGATAAAAATTTTTTTTTTCATTTACACCGCTCATCGTTAAAAAATCTTGATGCGACTTCCTAAAGTTCTCCATTATGACGCCGTCCACTGCAACATAGCAACTGCTGTCGCCACGAAGGTTTCTAATTTCCCATTAGGAAATCGGAGTGCGTTCCAATTCATACGTTCTTTCTAAGATAGAGGAAGCACATAACCTGATAACTGACATAGTAGAGGATTATGAAAACTCTCTTGATGCGCGACAATGATTTAGCAATCATCGTAAAATGATGTTCTAACGACGGATCACGTCAGAAGTGCTGACAAATTGTATAGACAACGTTTGTCAAGAAAAATTCATAGGAAGAGTTTGGAATAGCGATGCTCTTTTAATAGCTGATTTAACTTAGAAGTTGAATAACTCCTCAAAAATCAGAAGCGCGAAAAAGACCGCTTTCTAGAAGATGAATCGCGCACGACGTAAAGTACCGAGGTAGCCACCGTCGCGGATCACTGGAACTCAATGAATGGTTGGCCGTTGGCATGTCTTTTGCAGTTTCTATTCTTCGTATTTTCATTAGAGAAGCTACTTCTTGAATGTTGGTCAGTTTTGGCAAGTATTTAAAAATTATCGTGAGATGAACAAGACACCTTTCGACTGCGGGAAATGAACGAACTTGACGCCTCGGAACCTCACTGCCTTGCAGCTCAATGACGAATCGGTAGTTAAAACGATCCTAGATTAAAACTATAGACTACAAATTCAGTTTATTTCCATAAAATTAGTCCATTAGCCACCATAGCTACGTAAGCATTGAAAGTATGATATGTCTTTTATTATATAAATGACATAAAGTACTGAAAACGCTGCCCAACGATCATTTTTGCTCTTAGAAATTGTCATCAGATCCAACCCGACCTCATGAAGTTGAAGAAACCTTTATGGTACAAAAATCGGATTGCTCTGCCAATAACACAAGATGCCACAGAAGGTGGCTTCCACCTTTTATAGAGAACTGTGAACGCCATAGCAAGGTAGTCCAAGTTTTCCTGGAAAACTAGTCAGCTACATTCAGAGTGAGGCGAAACTGAAATAGGAGAACGAGGCTCAGTTGAAGGAAGAGAAGAGTGCTCAACTAGCATTTGATGATATTTTGAAATTTTTGAGCAACATTTGAACCTAACCTCAATGCAAATCGCAGAAGTTTCGCTGACAATAGAAGAAAGGAAACGAGTCGAGTCAAATGCAAAGAAAATTGGGACTCGCACATTATGTGATATCGGATTATTTTAGATTAAGTAGTAATGAAACTGGAAAAGATATTAACTCATATGGCTTCTTGAACATTCCTGACACGGCCTTTGCTAAAGCCGTTCTTCCCAAAAAGGTCTTCGCTGTATCCATGTTTTTTTTACAAATCCAAAATCTTCACATGCTTAATAGCTGCATCGGCTTTGTTCCGTAAATGTACGTATGCAGGATGTACGTTCCGATCAATGCACATGTATATGCATTCGCTTGTGTGTGCCCTTATGCAAACATGCATTCACAATTGAGTGTTTGTATGTGTGTATGCATGTGTGTGCCTTTTTCAATTAAAACAGCCTACCATTATTGTTGAATCACTGAAAAATATCTAACTGATAATGTTATTTTTCTTAATCTTGCATTAGTTCGTTCCGCAGATCCATCGCACTTCTACTGAAGAGAGCTCGAAGCGGGAACCCTTCAGATGGATCGGCTGGAATTAAGAATAGCTAGCACGTCCTGATTTGAGTTCAGCCACCTAGACGTAGTACAACCAAATCTCACCCTGGGAGATCTTGGACCTCATTTATGAAATTCAGTTGCGATATGGACTCTCCGGTGATCTGCCGTACTGTGCTCAACTCACTGAAACTAGTCAGACTCATGAATTTTAGACAATAACGCTAACTATATCGGAATGACGTTATTCGGCGTTTTTCACCATTTTCTAAGCTTTTATTTTATCATTGCTTTCGTAAAATCACATGTTAAAAAAGTCAGCTAAAACAATTTTGGCGCAATGATAAGATTTCTTTTGCACGATTCCTCAACATGGTGCGAGGGCATTTTTGAATTTCACAAGGTCCTTTAGCTGTTAGGAATTTGTTCACGAACTTGCTTGCTACGATTACGAGAGTGTGTACATAATAGACGGGACAAGGAAAGCTTTTTTATTATTATGCTCTTTTATCGCCTTCATAAATAGTATCACACTTCATTCTGATTGACGATGTCAGACCTTAGCATTCGACTTGTGTCCTCGCCCTTGTCGCTTTACAGAGGAGGTCATCTTCATGATGTATTACAATACTGGTTGAGTACATCTCCTTGCAGTTTCATGGATAGCCGGGCTGGGCGACCAGTGGGGCACTCGCTATTGATTGGCGGAGACTGTTGAAGGCGGAGTGGAGGATCAGTACTAAACTACGTTCCCCCCCCCCCCCTTCGCTGTGCACAATTCAACAAAGAATTGTATTCAAGAGCCTTCGCGGTATTTCTGCGCTTCGTTCCTCTGGATTTCAAATGTATGGTCTGTGTCCACACAAACGAAAGATATGCCAAGCTTAATTGCTCGGCGGGACGAACACAAACACAGAAAAATGGTCAAATCAATAGCTACCTCAAAATTTAGCATGCCCTATTGCTCATGGATAGACTTTAGAAGTTTGTGTCATCTATCATAAGTATCCCAGATTAAGATCGCATTTCCCGCTATTACTAGAGGGCTGCTTGAAAAGAAAAGGAATCTGAATCTTGATTTTCGTGCTATTCATCTAACTAGGCTAATAGTAAATGTCGGCTGTAGAAGATCTTGGCAAGAGGATCTATATCAGTATAGGCAGAAAAGTCGTTAAAAGCTGCACGAGAGCAATCTAGGTCAAAGAAATACCACTTAATTTTCCGAAACTATCAAATCTTATTAACAGTTCTGCTGAATGAAGATGGGTTCATTACCATATTTCGCCGTAATAGCTTTACCTATCAGGAAGGCTGATAATCATGATAATAAATAATAAAGACTATATCAATATATATCAGTAATAATAAAGACTATATCATGATATGGAACTGACATGTTAAAGTATTATACCAATTTCTTCTTTTACACAACCCCCTTCTTGACACTGGAATTAACACTGACAAGATTCCACCCGGAATCATCGTCCTCAGAGTTCTAGTTGTGATTAAAAGCATGAAGAGAGACACAAGCATAGAGTATGATAATATCACTGCCAGTTTGCTCAAAGGTGATGACCACAATCTGCATGTATTTCTCTCAAGAGATTTACCATCCTGTCTTCAGAAGGGCAAATCCCAGACTAATGAAGGATATCGTGTACAGTCATCCTTCCAAAAAGTCTGACAGTAAGAATCTTAGTAACTATCGCCCACTGAGCTTGTTACTTGTACTATACAAGATCTTCATAAAAATCGTCCTTTTGCGCATATCAACATCTAGATAAAGCACAGCCACTTGAATGAGCAGGACTCAGCAAAATATTCAGTTGCGTACATCACTTATATACCGTGTCACGGAGCATTGAAGCCTGTTGGGAATACCTATGCCCCTTTGCTCTAACCTTTGTCGATTATAATAGAGCCATTGGCATCAAATCGAGTGTAATCCTGTCGGCGCTCAGTGACTAATGTATACCTGTCTTACTTATATACGAGTAATTACACAGTGCTATCAAATCAGCAGCGCATAAACACTACTTTTCCATCGGTCTCTTACCATAACCATTCAAAGAGGGATGAACAAGACAACACTATATCGCTAATGCTGTTCTCTGCTACACTACAATGGACGATGAAATTTTTCGACTGAGAAGAGAAAGGCATACGTTAAGATGAAGATTCCTACCAATCTTCGTTTCCAACCGGGCGACATCATCAACTTCAAAGAATTAGTGAAGTAGTGACAATGCTTAATGAACTCAGCGATGCAAGAAAAGTGATTGGACTACGCTTAAACACTATGAATAGAGCTCATTAGGAATTCACGGCGCTCAGGTGATCAAATTGAACTGGGTAGTACTTTATTGAGGGAGACCACTTCATATGACAGTTGGACAAAATAAGCACTAGAGTGAACTTCAGAAGAATGCAAGCGCCCTCTTGGAAGACCACCCGAACGATGTGAGCACGTTCCTGTGGTTAACGCCAACCGTCCGCTCCGCAGTGCCAACTTTACGTTGACGTGCTTGAAGCAGACCATCACCATAAACGACAGATGCGTGAGAGACAAACGAAGGGAAACGATGCTGACGCTCGCACTGCTAGTGAAGACGAGTCGTCAAAGTATCCAGGTACTTTGATTCGTTAATATATTATTCAGAACCTTATGTATTATAACATACACTTGAACTTATACAAACAATATTTTATTCAGAACCTTTCAGAGATCTCGTGTGGCATCTCTGGTGCTAGACGTATGTTTTGGTTTATTCTCACAATCCTCATTAGTACTACATGCCAATCGGTTCAGCCGTTCATTTACATCTAAGAGTAGCGGCGCCGAACACGCATCACTGCACATCAGTTAGAAAGTTGACTCTATACTGCAGTGATTTACACTCAGTTGCTCATGGCTGGTGAAAATGCATCACTTCATGTCGAGTTCCTTACACCTGACGTGAAGTGAGCATGTTCGGTCGCGCTACTCTTAGTTGTAAGGAACGGTTGAAGAGAATGCCATGTGTCACTAATGAGATTTGCGAGAGTGAACGAAAACGCACGTTTAACAATAGAAACATGGTACCAGACCTCTGAAAGGCTCAAAATATGCTGTCAGAATGGATCGTTTCAAGTTAGCTTGAGAAAACAGTCGATTAGAAAGGTATCCAGTTATTAATAGGAAGATGAGTCAACGGATAATCTGTCATTTCACTATTTTACTATTGTTAGGTTAGTTTTGTTATTCCTTTTACTCTGTGAGAAGATCAACTTGGACACTCTAAAAAAGAGCATAAATCAAATCTCTCAAACTGCAGAAACCTACGTAAGCCACTGGCGTACTAAGCGTCCAAAAAGGCTCAGAACAGTTTATCTAAAAATATCAGATTATAACGAAGTTTTTGGAGAACGGTTGATTGAAGACGATTGAATATTAATGACAGAGCTGATACAATGTTTAAGCCTTTCACGAGATTTGTCATGTTCTAGTGCTAAACGTACCTTTCAGCTTTCTAGCTAACCTCATCAGTAGGACATGTCATTTTAAAACTCGACCTCTAGTATAGAAATCGACATCGAGCAGTCGCACTCTTCTTCAGGAGTAAAATTCACTTGAAACGGTGTTCTTGCAGAGTGATTGAATGTTGATTGTATTTACACGGCTTACCCTTGTTTCAACGATAGCCGCTAGTCATCGAGTGTAAAATGGCTCAGACAACATTTCTTGTTGTCAGGTCAAAATATTGTGTGCGTTCCCGCTCCCCATATATAAGCATGGCGACTGAAAGGGCGTGGGAACCTCCGATACATACGTAAGCCACTGTCGCACTAAATCTTGATGAAGGCTTGAAACGGTCCTCATAATTACATCAAAATTCTATAGCGAAATTTCTGAAGAACTAAAACTGTCTGAAAATTCACGCGTTTTATTAAGAGATAAACATTTGATCAGGTCACCTCAGCACTTTGTCGATGGCCTCGATCGCCTCTCCAATTTGATCTTTTTCGCTCTGCATTCGAGGCTTCTTTTAGAGACCTGCAAATTTTACTCTAGGCAAATTATGAATTTTTCATTATTTTTTGAACGATTCTAGACGAACTTTTCGACTGTTGCATAAAAGCAGTGTTTCTCCCTGAAATCCCCATCCTCACTCTTTTTGCAGCAATGTGGGCGGCTACAACAGTGATATAATTTGCGAGTGTGCCTAAGATAACATTTACATCATTACCAGTTGTGTTCTATGGATAATGTTTCACAATGGCAATAAAACGGAATGCTTTCATTCCTTAGCAGTAGTTAGTTTTTTCATAATTAGTAAGGTGTCCAATTGTTGGGGTTGAATAAATCAGTCACATAATAAGAAACGTTGAAATTTACTTCACCACAGATTTCACGAACAGTCAACGGTCGTCACAAAAAAGCATGCTGTTGTGTATATAGTTTCAATATAACCCTGCATCGATTTTGGTGATAGACCAGGTGAAATCTGAGAAAAAAAAAGAGTTCTAGTCTTTCTATTCTCTCGCTCTTCAACTTTTTCGAAGGTTGTAAAAATTTTTTGAACGAAATAATCCTACGAACTCTATTGAGAACATATCACAAAATTTCTCGATCCAGTAAACCATTGAATGGCGATATAAACACAGCGGAAGATTTCTACTGATGAATGCTTACAAAATATCAAATGTTGGAATGAATCTATGAGCTTTTAACGGGATGTGACCGACTGCATTTCCATTCACGCAAAAAGGTACGAATCATATAACAAATTAATTCGAATGCAGGGTAGGTATTGAAGGTTTGAAGGATAAACTCTTAGCATTAGTTGACTTCTGAGCGATACGCAATGCATTAGACTTTATCAAGCATCATTAGAGGTGACTGAATACATATCTGACCTTACGATGACTCGCGGCTTACAGATCTAAAAAATCCGAAATGTCATTCTCCCAAACGAATCTGGCATCAAGTTCGAAGATCGCATAGTAGAGGCTTTGATTAGTCAGGGAGACGGAGAGTGAATTAGCGACCACGCCTGTTTTGCAGTGCTCGTCAAACTCCAACACACACTTTCGCTTTGAGTTAAATTAGGCATATCCATTTATATTCTGTGTCGCGATATTTTGCTGACATCTCAAGACAGAATTTTAGTGAATCTTCTAGCAGACATTTTCGTAGTGCGTACTTCGTCCTCCCCGTCGAACCTTACCTTGTACATAGGTTGCAAACAAATAGAGGCTGGAAGGTCACGAGCTATCACAGTACGAACGGAGAGCCATTGCATCACGACGTCTCTTACTTTGCGCGTTACGTAAATTGATGCAAAATCTCCGCGTCGGCTGCGATTCGAACAGCAATCGAATCACAATGCTTAAATTCTGTTTTTGTCTTTTTTAACGGCAGAGTATTAGGCTCAACTAGCTTCCGAAGCTGCGATCGACAGTAATCGAATCACAATGCTAAAATTCTGTTTTTTGCCTTTTATTTAACGGCAGAATATTAGGTCTTCGACTAGCTTCTGAACTTCATCCAAAATTTCGAAATCTGAAAATTCTAGTAATCGAAACTATCGAATAACACTGGTTGAAGTAACCACCGATTGCTTGGATGCAATTCTGCCAGCGCTCCGGCAACAAGTCAATTCGAGCAGATGCGGAAGATCTTGAGAGATGCAGGCAAGAAATGGCGCGAGGGCAACTGGATTCGGCGCAATGCAGACAAGCTTAGAAGAACAAGAGAAATCAAATTGCGCAAGCTCATCCTCTTCATCATCGCCGCTCTTGGTTTTGAAATAGAATTGTCACCATTGATAAGGAATTTATCTTCTTGAAGAGCCAGCGTCGTCTAAATCAGTGGTTGTCATCAGGTCAACAAGGAACACAAACACTGAGACCTGATAGATTTGTTCCTCGTAACTTTTCAGTATAATGCATTTTGGTTAAATGTATTTTTAATCAGATCACAAACTTCTTACTAGTCTTGCCATCACCTTGAATTGCTTTAGCCATGAAATCTAGACCAATAAATTTTTTTTTGTCAAATCGACCACATAGGTGAATAGTGAGTCTCGTTGGAGCTTCGATATTGCTTCTTATGCAACTGTCGGAAAATTCTTCTAACTCAAAATCTACCACATAGTTGTCCTTCTTTCAGCTGAGCTCCACTTACTCTCAGAATGCTGGTTGCCTGCGTGATGTCGAACTATGCGTCCATAATTTTTGAAGCAGGAAATTTATCTGATGTGGCCTATAAAGATGCTAAAATGCGGTGTTTAAGTTACTGGATGATACAAATCTATCAAAAATGAATCAGACAGTCTTTCGCAAAGCATATGGAAGTTTTATTCCGTGTAAGTCATTTCTTCCCTTGAATTTATTATGGCACGCAGTTCGTCTCATAATATCTCAGAATGATTTAAGCGATTGCTCAGACAGTGCTTCTTAGCGAAATCACACTACTTCGTCCATTCATCGTCCAATTTTTCCTATCTCAATCTGTCTTCAGTAAGAAGGAAACTAATAAATAATCTGCTCCCAAGCCAAGAAACAAAGTTAAGAACTTGTAGAGCTGTGTGTATGGTGGTGCCTCACAATACAAACGCAGTTAATGATTCTATTCCGCATAATGTAGATTCGTTCTTCTAACTTGCTATTGTCAAATAAGAACCGCTGTCTGGTACAGAACATAAAATTCGATTTTCATAATCGGTTAGCTGAAGAGGGGCAACGTTAAGTGGGGATAAATGCACGATGTCATTTTTGAAAGACTGAACTGCAGCTGACAGTTTACCTTATTACCACCCATAAAAACCTTTGTGAAGGCGCTGACGATACAACGTAGGTAGAGAGAGCTATTGACAAATGAAACATTCGAGCAAAAGCTGCGGCACGTCTTCGGACTTCGTCGAAAGATTAACTGCGAAGTCTTCCAGTGCAAGCTGCTTAACGCTTCACCAGTGAAGAAAATGAGAATGACTTGTTGGTTCAGAACGCTATGCTTTTGTTCGAAATTTCAACAGATAACGATAAGGCTTGTGCAAATTGGTAAGAAGATTTTGCAGATTGATAGTCGCAGCTTGTTGTACAAACTCGTATAGTGATTAATACATCATCGTGGCCGAGCGGTTTTCCATAGTGATGAACTGCGATATTCAGGAAAAAACATTTGATCACTAAGGTCACTAACACCGTCAACTTTGACATTTTGATCTAGAGGGCTCATATAAAAATCCACCACCTTTAGCACGTGATAGACTGTCTTTGTACGATTTTTTTGTTTTCGAATTGGTCAGAAGTGTTTAATGGAAAGCGATATGATCAACTTTCAATATCGAAGTATGCCAAATGTCTGAATAAAAAATACTTTTCTATCGAAATCTCGGTCCAGTAGTAATCCGGTAAATTCGCCTGCTCCAAACGAATGGTACACTTATTTGTATTCGTGTAACCGTTTCAAATGATTATGCCACTATAATTTAGTCACAGAATTTAGTAAAAATCATAACTAAACTCTCCGACCAACTCAGTATTGCAGATCTTCCGATTTTGTGGTTTCCGATGCTGCTTGGATTCATCTCGTTGTTCGACTTTGTCCTCCACCAGGATTTTCGGATTTATGCATGAGTTGGGATATTGATTATTGATGCATGAATGGTGTTTCAATGTTGGCAAAATTCGCCTCTTCAAAAATTTCATAATAAAGCAAGTTTTCCATCGTTTTGCTACCACTCTTTTTATGGTAGGGTGCAATGTGAATTGTAATCTCAAAGATGCTGAGATTTAAGCAGCACTTAGAATCCAACACGGCTTCCCACGTGTGACTGCTCTTAACAGAAGCTCACGTGCTTCGCACTCCAACATTGAAATTAGCCCTCTGCCTTTCTCTTAACCATGATTCAGTAGTACGGGTGTTATCAGAAATTGCTTGTCAGCGGGCATGATCTGAGAAGCAGAATTCTCATGAAACTTCGCCAAGTTAAAGCTACTGTCAAAATCACAGCTTCGTCAACGGAATAATGTGAGAATGCAGATGAGTGGCTCTGGGTTTGAAATTTCGGTACTTTTCCAATCCTGACCCTGTTAGGTTTTTCCACTTTTTAGTACAATGGAGGGCTTTTTGAAATTTTTGACGGACTTTCCTTGATGGTTATAGATAACATTACTATAAAAGTTTTATTCGGATAGCTTTTCTGCGCCTTCGCTTTCTCTAGAGTCGGCAGCCGCGGATTAACTTGGACGATATCCAAGCCCGAAGAAGGCAAAAGCAATGAAAAATACTTAATCGGATACTTGGACGGTCCGCCTCCATGGAATGTGCAACCTTCAACGTTTTCAATTCGCTTCTACTAAACAAGACTGTTGTCCGAGGTGGAAGCTTGATTCAAGCATGACGGCCGGCGCGAGTTCCATATAGTGATCTGTGTAACATTGGCAGCTATGAGTACAACTGATTAATTCTAATTACGAACAACTATCCGCTCAACGTGTAGTTCGTGGTTCTCGAGGATGAGTGTATTCCCACGGAATTCACTCTACAATTCTTTTGGCCCATCTGTCGTCTGTATTTTCTACTATAAGGCTGGCCTATTTGAGTTTTGCTGTCGAAGTATGTTCTTCTGCATTACGTAGATGAGATAAATTTTGAAAATCCAGAGTTCTGAGAGCTGATTAACGTTGTGAACGCCGACTAAGTTGCACATGACGTCGTTCAAACGCATTGTAAGCTGTTTGCAGTACTCTCAATCTGGTTGAATATGACGTTCGATGAACGCTGAAGGTAAACGTGCATTGTGGTCCTCGTGTTCGAAACTGTTCAATTCTGTCTCTTCCAGAACTCGGTATTCACTTAACTATTGTGTGATTCAGTCTTTTTCTCGTTTTGTTGAGCCCATTGTGCATCATCTCCGTCTCACTGGTGCCTTTCGAAAAGAAGACGTCTCAGTCGCAAAACGAAGGCTTGATGAGAATTCCCATTAATACATATTCCATTCCTGTCCAATGAAAAAACTTCAATATTCACTGCGGTGCGGTGGGGGAAGACTTTAGTTATATTGTACCGCCTTGCCGAACCCTCCTGCAAACAGACATGGTAAGGAGATACTGACAACATATTATAAGCCTTTGATGAGAACTGTTATGGCACTTATAGTGTTAGACAAGCGGTTTAGCCTTTTGATCTCATCAGCAGCACGATGTCTTTTGGTTGATCCAATTTCTTCTAGGGGAGTGTACCTCCTATCTATTAAAGAATCAACGCCGAACTAAAACACTGCTCGCAAGATCAAGATCACCCTTCAGCGCAGTGATAAAAAATCATTTCATGTCAGGCGATAGGATCTTTTGACATTCCAGTAATTAAAAATCGATTGCTCATGGCTGAAAAATCAAATAACATTTTTTCTCTCGGCTGTTTTTTAGACATCGCTCGAAGTCAATACATCTTGAAAGCATATTTTATTATATAACAGACCTTATAGAAGAATTAAAATATGCTGTCAGTATACATCAATTTTGGGAGAAGTCTAAAAAACACTCGAATGTACAGGTAAGGAGATCGTCGTTCAAATACTTGGTGTACAATCCAAAAAGCGGTTGCCCAAGTGATCCGAAAAAGTTTCAAAGAGCGACAGTCACCGCATTCATGGGCAACTGAAGTGTCCATGCAGTATGGAACCTCTCAGCAATAGAGTCGCAAGCGGTCTCGGTTCCTATTCTACTGGTTTGCTTAAAAGAAAGCAAAGAACATAATATTTTTTCTACTACATCCTATGACACAGGCGACTGGGATTTCGAGCGCAGCTGCATTCACGTGGCTAGACAGAATTCAAGCGCCTGTGGCGCACTGGTGGGAGTTGCTCTGCAACAGACGCGTGTTTAATCAGTCGATGGTCGAGAGTTCGATTCTACGTTCAAGGCTCACAAAGTCTTTCATCCCACTGTGGTTGGTTAATTAGTACCAAACTTGTTTGAAAGTATAGCGGCACTGCCTTGATAAGCCACCGAGAGTCATGGCAGAAGCCATATATGCAGCGGTAACCATGTTAGGAAGCCATGTGAGCCTTAAGCGCAGTAGTGGTGATGCTTATCATCTCTAACACCCTTCTGAATCAAACCAGCCTAGCCTTTAATCAACTCAACGTACATATATCGGGTACCAGTTCATCTGAGAGCAATACACCTTCTTCGATCTAGTGAAAACGCTTTAACCCAGTAGCCCAGCATTCCAGTGAAAATCAGTTCGTTCCGCATTCAACATATTTAAGATGAGAAAAAAAAACGTTCAAGTAACAGCTGAAGCCACCACCAATAATTCGAAGACTTGCGTGAGTAAATGGAGGTGCGAATACGAAGCGAATACAAAAGTTGTTGTAATTCGCGTGATATTGCAAGATGGGTCTTATAAGCTAAATGCGTCAAAATCATGGAATACTGTGGCTAAGCGTCTAGTGTTGTCTTGAAATCCAGTCCTGAAAACTACATTCATTAAACCTATACAGCTCGCCATCAACAGTTTCATTTGCAATTTTGGAGGTATTCAATTCAAAAAGCTTCAATGAACCAGCAATTACTTCGAACTCTTTTTGTAATTGCAACTTTTTAAGTCATTATTCAGGTGCAATTTGGGCTACAAATACTTCTCTATATGCTTTGATTGAAGCGTTTCTAATAGTTGTGTTCTTTAAACTACATACTTCTTCTTATTTAACTCCCCACTAATCCACTGAATATGTGTGAAGTAAGATTTTTGGTTTGCTTGTATAGTTTCGCTTTTTTATATTTTCTATTTTCTATACGCTTTTTTATATTTATATTTTATATTAATATTTTTGCCTGTTTTAACATTCTTTTTTCAAAGCTGGACTTACAGAAAAACTGACTGCTTTTTAAGCATTCTGTATATACAATAGGCTTAAGTAGAATGTAAGACTTTGGACTTTAAGCGGAAATCAGACACGCGTTTTACCCTCTCCGCTGGCGTATTCTTCATAACATTGAACATTACTGAGCATATAGCTATGACTTTGTGTCACTGTTCAAAAAAGGTTCCAATAAAAAATTTTTGCCAATTCCAGATATCGCTTACGTCTTTTCATAACATTGTTCTCTAATCATTTGAAATAGAAAAGAATGAGTCTGGCTCTCCACGAGTTTTCCCTTGCGAAATCGGAGAACAACCGCAACCAGTTCTTCTCAACGCACTGGCTCGCTTCTTCACGCATTTCCTCACAGATCACAAGGTTCCTGCTAATGGAAAATTAGCGAGACCGTGTTGCTGATCAAATAAGTAGACTTTCCGATATCGGCAATTGCTGCCCAATCTGCTAGCTGTCCGTCGTCTAAAAACTTTTCACTCGTGTCATAATGAACGTGGTTGACAAAACACTTGACGAAGGAGAACCATGCGAACAAACTACAGGCTGTGGATAGCCAAGGCAACCCCACTAAGTGCACAGGGATTTTTATCAAACTGTATAAAGATCTCACAACAAAAGATCACTAGAGTATGAAAAACCAAGCTGTTTTAGGTGGAATGAGGTCCGTAGTTGTGGCGACGTTATTGTCGCTGTTGATAATGAGTTGAGATTGTAGTGCGAGTAGTTGGTTCATAGTTCGGCAACACTGCCTTCTTACAGCCTGGACGTACAGCTTTTCGGCAGGCTCAGAAGAAGGCGGCAACTTTGAGATATGAGCCAACTACTCCTACTGTGATCTAAACCCAACATCAATAACGACATCCACATCGTCACAACTAGGAACCTCGCGCTAGCTAAAACACTCGAATTTTTACAGTTGAATATTAACTTCATTGACGAGGTTTTAAGAAAGTAGATCTCTCGAACTATTGAATTATTACCATTTCATAGCGATATGGCTACCGAGGCGGGAGGAGGAGTTTGACATAGAGATACGTGAACGCCGAGATTATTCACTGTCGTCCTTCAAAATGTCATGCGTATATCAATTTGAAATAATCTGGCAAAAAGAAGCGAAGGTCGACAATTACTCCCATGTAAAGCGGCGGTGTTCTTTCCTTTGGAAAAGTAAATTTCCGTGGAAGAGACGTGCTGCAAGCAGGAATCCAGCGAGACGGTTTCTATTTTCGTTTCTTTCTCCTAATCCAAATTTTCCAATCCCGTATTCGCTCTCATTAGCCATTCCTAATCTGACATTGAAGTCTCTGACGACGAAATTGTAATATGCCTTATCATTACAGATAACTTATTTCAACTGTTGGTAAAAAACGTCCAATTCATGTTCATTAGCTGCGACTGTTGGTGAATAACAGTTGGTGACAGTGATTTTAGTATTACGCTTCAATTCGAGTCTAGGAATAGTTAGGTGAGGAAGAAGGATTTCGTATGAGTTGACGAGATGGGTGATGGACGTGTGATCAACATAGCGCACGCCTCCGACATTTTGTGATGACCCCTTTTCTCTGCGAATTACGAGCGCGCCGTTGTTCAAGTGACGTATGTCGGTTTTCCTCGTTCTCGTTTCTTGTGCCTTCAATTACACAATATTTCATGCGATTTGCTGCTCCAGGAGATGCTTGAAGATCGGATTAGTGAAGAGTGTTCTGGCATTATACGTACAGAGTAGAAAACAATCTCCATACCGTGTCGACTGCGTATTCAATAGATCCGGTTCCCCGAGTATCCTCGTAACCTTCGTATCTCGTGGTTTAGTAGTCTTTCACCGGTTGTCTCGCTGCCTGAAGCCATACACGGAGACACCAAGTGTACGGGGTACTGAGACTGACCTTATTGCTGGTTGTGCAGATTGATATTCCTTGGATTTCTGACTTAACCTTACAAGAGCGTTTTCAAGTCCACATATCTTTATGTTGTCGTTTCCAAGCAATTTGTTGGGCAACCGGTCCTAGCAGCCGGGCTTACATTCAGTTAATTCGGAGATGATATTAAAACCAAATCAATAGACAGAGCAGGAGTGAATGAGTAAAGGTGACCGACCGATCAAAGATGTTCCATAGCCAAAAAGACTCTTCCAGATTTTCCAGTCGTTTTCAAGGTGTATCTTTTCTTCGGTATTACATAGTATAATTTTGCTTTCTAGCAAACTGTGTTGTTAACAATCAAATTTATTATTGGTTTAACTCTTACAAATGTATTTCACTGAGAATAAAGCTCAACTGCCATGAAAATTATTACTTAACTACAATTCTAGAGCATACAATCGCACCTCAAAGAATACGCTCTTGAATCCTTGGTTTCTTCTATAAAAGTACTACTTCACTTGATTAATGTCAGTTATTCACTAGCTTAGGAAGATTCTAATGCCATACCTTGGGTTCCAAAAAAGACATTTTCTGCCTGCGTTACTAGCGAAAAAAATGACATTTTGCTCGCACTAGTCACCCAGCCTTTTGAATTTTACGGCCGACTTATCAACACTTTTGTAGTAGAATCTTGATCTTAAGAAAACTTCACAGCTACGAAAAGGGTGGAAGATTGCTATAAGAGGAACTACCCTGAACGTAGTTTGAGTAGAAAGAACACTCATCTGTCATAGAAATCTTTTTTTAGTATGAAAACCACATTATTGACCAAGCCCTTTCGCAAATGTTTTGATAAAATGAATGTTTCTAAGTCATAATTCAAATGACGGCGATATTATCAAGATGTTATCAATATATTCATTCAACTTATCATCAACTTTTAGCGTCAATACGATTTGTACATCTGCACATTGTACATACAATAACCACCTTGTACTTCCCAACAGATTCAGATGTTTTAATACAATAAAGCCACCTCTTGTAAATCATTACAGTCTATAATGTAGAATAATGCGCAATACAAGATTCATACCTAAACATACAGTCCTCAAGAGATTATCATTATTCACCAGTTTAGAAGTAAAGATAATGGCAGCCGACTACTATCGTTCAGCCGGTAGGATTCTCTCAGCACTCAACCTTTGAGGGAACACTTGTACAAAATGCGATACATGCCTGACTAAAGGCCTCTCCCGCTGAATAAAGGTTTTCTCTCGGACTTTTGGTAATCTTTCGAGACTCAAATCTCTGCAATTTTAGTAATATGTTTAATTTTGAAAAAGATTTCCCATGTCTTCATGAGAACAAATTCTGAAAGGCCACTGACGAATTGGAAAAACAAGGATATAGCGTAGAAAGAGTAGTGTGCAAAACGGCCGTCGGTAGTGCAACGGTTCAGCACGAGCTCCCAGAAAGAGTGAGCTCTGGGTTTGATACCCAGCTGAAGCAAAAGTTTTTGCACACCACTCTACATTATTGTGTATATTGTAAAACATATCACCGCAAGTGGTGGTGAAATTAAATGATTTCTAAAATCTGAAGCTTTTGATGTTGGTCGATCTCTGAGAGCTTTCTCGATAGCGCTCCAGATCTTTGCAGTTCGGGCACCGGATGCGTTGGCGATTTTTTGGCCACATAATGACCAGGCCGGACCAAAAACACTGCCAGAATGGATCATCTCACCCTTATAAGACCATTTTACTCGGAAAGAATTATAGGATAAAACGTCATAGTTAATTAGCTTTAACACTCTGATCCATATATTCGCCAGCCTTAGCTTCGTCCGTATCTTCGATTATGACAACCTGGAAATTCAAATTTGAATTAGTTCAGAATATAATCGACCACTGTACCTAAAATATAAGTATTGAAGGGAGTTTGATAGCAGAACAGAATCTCCGATAGTGGAGTGGTTAGCACGCATAAGTGGAAGGGTGAGACACGGGCTTACCTCTCGCGCGGAGTACTCAAACTCTTGCATATTACTGAACATTAATCTGTGTAGATTTTTACTAAGATTTTTAGTACAAAATCGGGCGACTTTGTTGTAATTCACTGCGTATTTTCTTACGAAGATTTTGGTGTATAGGTTGTCTTTACCTGCTTTGAGATGAAGCCGTCCTCAAATCGCTTGCAACTACTTATGCACAAATAGCGTGTAGTGGCACGATGCCAGTAAAGAGGCGACAAGATCAGTGGAGCTTCCTGTGGACGGTCCAAGCGCGATCGATTCTCCAAACTGCCTTTGAACTTCGCAAACCACTTTTTGGCCGTCCTTTCTGCTACCGTATCATCGCTCCAAACTCCATTAATCTTGAGCACCGCTTCGCTAATATTTTCCTCTACGAGCCATTCGTGCATGAGTAGCGAGCAAATTTGCTCTCAACACAGCTCCATCTTAACCGTTTGGAAACCGCATGGATCATATTGGTCCTTAGCGCATTCGTGCGCTAGAGCTTTCTACGGCGCACGCATATTCAATCAACAACTTGAAAACTGGAAAGTTTAGTACTGGCCCGAACTAGTGAGAAGACCTTCACACTATGTTCTGCCAGTTAAAAAAAAAACTATTGCTAAAGCGCGCATGGGGAACAATAGAAGTTTTCTGCGCAGCACACAATATCAATGGTTCGTTCTCGCACTCGTTGCTCACAAAGATTTTCATCCCCCTAGCCTGCAAATCTGTGTCAGACTTGTCTGCAAGCTTATGCAGCGCTGGGCTCGATAGATTGGGAAGCCACTGCGAGTCATTGTAATTGCCAGATATACATTCAAAGACTTCGAAGGTACTTTAAATTTGAGGACGAATGATTAACGCGTCTTTCAGTCACTGATCAACGCCGAGAACTTTCTATAATTTTTAAACGTAATTTTATTGCAAAAATGCAGATGTGTCTTAGAAAATCCTACATTCCAGTGCGACAGCTACATCCTTGGGATAGCAGACTCCCTCTTTAAGAGATCCCGCCTAGTTAGTCGCAAGGGCTTGTGGCGCGTCCACAGGTGGCGGATGGGGATAAGCGAGGAGTAAAAGCAACCGTGTGCTTTCCAGAGGAGCAGGTAGATTCATGGGACGAGCTCCCTGCCTTTGTAGCGGTGATTTCCACGAGTCAAATAGGCCAAAACACTGCATTCAAGCTGCTGGGAAGTAGATGGAATTTTGTTAAGAAGGCTTCCAACAAATAAGCTTTTTTCCGCTCCTCAGTGAAAGACTGATATGCAACCCGTGAGATTCCATCCCCTAGGTTCAGAGGCTAGCGAGCTATACGCTGGGTTTCAAAATGCTGAAAACAGCAATAAATATGGGCGTCATTCCCCTGATACCGAAAAAGCCCCCAGTAGTGCAGCATTGTATAGGACGAGCACGGAGAGGCTGCTAAAATCTCAGGGTCAAACTAGGCTATCAAAATCGAAACGGACTAAAATGAGGATCTGTACCTACAATGCACGAACACTAGCACACGAATCCGCTGTAGAAGATCTGCTGATTCAAGCAAGAAGGAGAAGGTGTGACGCCATTGGCCTGGCTGAGACGAGGAGACGCCATTTTTTTCACGCTGTTTATGACACAGGAGAAGGACTGTTCCTTGGAACATGCGATAGCAGAGGTTGTCGGCGGCGTTCCCGTCCTCTAAAATCGAACTTAGCCGCGAACTTCTATTAGTTTGAATAACTAACAATTCGTATCGGACGATTACGGTTGGAACGATCCGATTCTATGTCGACTTTGACCATCTTCGTTGCTTACGCACCAACATCAAGCTACGTGAAGACAAAGTCGAAGCGTTCTATGTGGACCTCGAAAATTTCTTCAGAGGAGACCATACCTTCTTCAAGGTTAATTGAACATAGGAGGAAGTCTGAAGATCGTCACATTGCAACTCACGGACTAGAACGGAATGAACAGGGTGAAAGGCTATTTAGATTCATCACGACGATCCCAAACCATCCATGGTAACTCACAAATCCAAAATTCTCACTCTCAACGATGGGCGTGGGAGTCCCCCAATGGAGAGTACCATAATGAAATAGGCCACTTCACAATAAATCGAAGGTTTGCCCTGGCCGATATTGCGATTGTTCCTAATTTCTACCCGGGATCAGACCATCCTCTTTCGCGCAACATTCCGTTTTTCGAGAAGAGGAGAGAAAGCCACTAAATTCAAACAACGAAGTCCCAGAACTACCATAAACTGGGATGTATTCAAATCACTAGTCGGCTCTTGGGGCGATACCGTTGTCGACAACATCCGCGAAGAATACGATCGGCTTGTTGAACATAATCACGTTAGAGCTATAAAAACCGAGAGTTCTAAGGTCACGAAGAGCAGCTTGCCTCAGCATGCACTCGAGCTGATACGTCAATGTGAAATCGCACGAGCTACAGGCAACCGAAACCTAACGTCCAAACTTGCGGAACGCTGCAGAGAAGCGATAAAAGAAGACCTCAAAGAAAGACGAGTAGCAGTTACGGCAGAAGCTGCAGAAGCTGGAAAGAGCATTCGCAAAGCCCAGCGAAGCTTCGCCAATCATAAGACCAAGAAGATTGCACTCCAGTGCCCTGACGGGAAAGTCACAGCTTCCAGAATGGCTATGGAGAAAATCATCCACTAACACTACTCGCCTCTCTTCGCTAGCCATGCCCTCTTACCGTCATAAAGATTGAAAGAGGGTAAACATGTCGTTTCACTGGTCCTCCCTTCCGAAATCCGACATGCTATATCGTTAGTGAAGAAAAGCACAACACCCGGTTCAGGCAGGATTAGACCAGAGCACCTGAAGAACCTGCCGCCAGTTCTCATCAACACTCTGACTTAGCTCTTCAGTCGCTATCTGCCAGAATGCAAAGTTCCCATTCAATGGAAAACCAGCAAGACCGTACTGTTGTTCAACAAGGGAGACCATCGAATAGGAATTTATCGCCAAAGCTGCTTGCTGTCCGTCGTTTATAAACTCTCTGCTCGAGTCATCCTCAGCTGGATTGGTAGAACACTGGATAAAGGACCGCCATGCGAACAAGCAGGGTTTCAAAAAGGATTTAGCACCACATCCACACTATTACAAGACCCATTGAAGTTTCACGAGAGCACGAAAAACCACTTTGTCTCACTTTCATCGATCTGAAGAAATCTTTGATTCAGTGGAAACAAAAGCGGTTATAGTGGCTATGGATAACCAGGGCGTCCCTACTCAGTACATAATGATCCTTCGTGAGCTTTATAAAGATTTTACAACCAAAATATGCCCAATCTACAACGATATTACTGTCGGCGTATGAAGAGGGGTTCGACAAGACAATACAATTCCGCCAAAACTTTTCACTGCCACAATGCAAAACGTCATTCGAACATTAGAATGGGACGATATGGGAATGGAAATTAACGGTCGATAATTAAACCACTTTGCTGATGATATCATCCTCATAACACGAAACATCAGCCAAGCGGAACAAACGTTGACCGAATTCGATAACGCCTGTGGAAGGATTGGTCTCCAACTAAATTTAACAGAACGGTGTTCATGAGGAACGGATGGGCTTCTAATGCCCCATTCACGCTCAACGGAACGGCAATATCCGAATGCTCCATTTACGTCTATCTAGGTCGTGAAATCAACATGATGAACGACTAAGCTCCAGAGTTGAGCAGGATGAAACGAGCGACTTGGGGAACGTTTAAGAGCATCGAAGATGTAGTGAAGAAGACAAAGAACATCCGACTCCGTACCCACCTTTTCGACTCCACGATTATCCTCGCACTAACATATGCAGCAGAAACATGGTCGATACGTAGGCAGGACGAAGGATCACTTGATGTTATCGAACGCGCAACTGAAAGATCGATGCTACGAGTATCCCGTATCTCGCAAATGAGAGAAAGGATCCGAAGCTACGATCTACGCCAACGATCGAAAATCAGAGACGCCGTTCTACACATCAAGATATCAAAAATAAGGTGAACCGGACAGGTGATGCGCTTCAAAGACAACCGATTGACGAGAGCCGTTACTGACTGGGTTCCTCGGGATTTCAAGAGCTCTACAGAAAGTCCATCGACCAGTTGGTCCTATTTCTTCACAAAAGCTATAGAAGAAAGATATGATACTCAGCGAGTTTCTAGAGCAAAAAGGGCCCACTGGGGTGCGCTTGCACGCGATAGGGAAAAATGGAAGAGTTGTTGGTACCCGTTCAAGTCACTCGATGATCAACGGGATGACAGGAGATGCAGGTGATGATGTCATAGCCATTTACGGGTCATACATTTAGTTGCTTGCAGCAGCGCTGTGCATGGATGTTTTCTTGAACGTCAGACATACGCTAAAAGTGAAAATAATACGCCCAAAAGTAACATATAAATATGGAACATTTAGTTTTGAAACTATTTAATATGACACACTATCACATTTTATTGCCGGATCCTAGTATTTCAAGTATTTGATTCTTTCCACGCATTCGTCCTCCTCAAAGACCTTCGAATACTCTGTGTCTTGTTTCGACAGCCGTTTCAGTATTTCGCCTTTTTCTTGAATGCCGTAGAAAATTGAGAGGATATATCCTTTGCAATCTGGTGACAGCCAGCTCGTAGCGTTCTAACGTGGTAGGTAAGAGAATTTCGAAGACGGGTTGAACCAAAATATATCATTCAGTAATCATTCAACCCCTCTCTTTCGAAACCTTTTCACTGCACAATAATCAAAACAAACCATTTTAAAGAACATTTATCACGAATAAAAAGGTATAATAAACCTACCTGTCTATTACATTTTGATCCAAATCAGTTGGATTTAGTCTAACAATCTCCATCAGCTCTTCCCTCTTCACCACCATGTCAGTCTTTCCTGACGTTCTAGCAGTTCGTGATTCAATTTCTTTTCGTATCACTTCTTCCAGATCAAAAAAAAACCTTACGACCATCTTCTAAAAACGTTTCATATTGCAACATTAACATAAAAAAAAACAAAATCACGAATTCATTGGCCCGCTTTCGAGGAATTCAATAAAAAAAGATGAAGTGAAAACAAACTATGGACAGGAAAGAGACATATTGGAAGATTCTGGGTAAACCTCTCTACAATCGCAACAGCGTGAAATTAACTATGGCGTAAAAGGTAAGAAAAAAGTGAAGGCCTCTTCAACTTGAACTAATGCTTCGCAGAGAATAATGAACTTTATCAATTGGCTCGATATAGGTGGATGAAGCTTATACTTTTCTGCTAAGCTAGAGAAAGTTCTCTCACACATCTGAGATGAAATGCAGTGTCTAAACACTCAGCCAATCTACTTCTTCATTATCCCCTTTTTGCTTATGTTTAATACTTAACCATTTCGAGATCGTGGACCCATCTTCTCTGCATCTGTATCCCTCCGTATGAGAACGCACTGAATGTGTTATTGCATTATTACACTTGTATTATTGCTGCTATTTTCCTATACTAAGTTATGTGCAGATAGTTTTTGTCATAAGTAGGAAAATAACAACAATAATACAATATTACGTTCAATGCGTTCCCACTCAAGGGGGTGGGAGATGCAGAGGAGGAGGGTTCAAGGTCCCGAAAGGGTTGGGCGAAATGAATAAGAGAGCCTCGTCCAGCAAGACAGAATGGTTTCCACAGTCTACAAACAATCAGACAGTTCATTTCGAGTGTTTTCTTAAGACCGCGCTCAAAATATAGTACACCTGATACCTATTTATGAGCCATGATTATGGTATGTTATAGGCACTTCTACTATGCAAGCTGTTTGTCAATTCCACACTCAAATTGAAGTTTTTGAAAAGCTAAGCTTTCCTTAGATTCTGTGAGTTATCAATCCTGCAAAATTTCAAAATTACAAGAATGTGTCATAACCATCATACTTACCTTCAATGTAATTAGAAAAGTCTCTCATGCCTACATGTTTTCGAACTAATCACAACCACGTGCAGTGATCTGGGTACAGGTGTCTCGCAAACTCGCTTAATATGTATAGATCTCGATGCATGAGTCAGTACACTTGCCTATAAGTTTGCTCTTTTAACTCTGCCTTTTTGTGGTCTGAATGATGCTAATGATACCCAAGGCACAGGAAAGCAATCTCACTCTTCAAAATAAAAAAAGACAATCTACAACAATTTTTCTTTTATCCTTCTGAGGGCAGTATGATGTAATTATACGAAGAATGTTTGGTGATATAAAAACCTTCGACCTCAGGCGGGAACTGAAATCACTCTTCACCCGCGGGCGAGTGCTATCACTGCACCACCCACCCAGGGCCTTCACCTTGCCGCCATTCTTTCTTACCTGGGTTTGATGCCAATAAGAGCTTGCCGATGGTTTGAATAAAAAAAGAGTGGTCGGAAAGCGGAATGATGTAGCGGTCACGCGTCCCAGAAATACGAAAGGCACGTTCAACTACGCAGAAGATTTTACATATCACTTAAGATATTTATGAAAAATAATGCCTGGAACAGAGCTATAAAAAATAACATACTCAGATATGCCCTCGCAGAAGGGTTGATAACTGTATCAACGTGTTTGATCAGTTGTAAACAGGAATTCTAGTACTGAAATTGGGCCCAATGCCATGAAATGAAAGCGAGACCACATCGATGTTCGTCCATTGATTACCGTCGATGAAAATCCATAGCCAACACCTCCTTGATAAAAAAAATCAATACTCAAAAAGTCAGCATATTTATGAAATAGAGACTGAGACATAAATCTTCTATCATTAAGTCTGTTTCAATCGGAAACTAGATTGATTGAAATTATCAGTTTCTTGACGCTTAATTTTGCCTGGCCGCGTTATCGATCTACTCCTCACTTTTGTTCAAATGTCACAAGCATTGAACGCAAGGCGTATAGTCCGGGATGTTTGCTCAGTTGATATCGCATAGTGATTTCTGGTGATTTTCGGTCTATAAATCGAGTCCTTAATATATTTCCCTTGTCTCTTCAAGGTTCCGCATAAACGCTATGTTCCTCTTTCCATCCCCACATTCTTTTCACTCTTGTTTTACTGCCCTGTTGCCGCAAGAGACATCTCTAGTGACTAGCTTCAGTTTGCGCCTTTGATGACTTATGTTACCCAGTTTTCTTAGTAACGCAAGAGTCACATATGACTTACGCCGTAGCCAATGTGTCAGTGACGCCTGCCATCGCTTGGGAAGTCAATTCAAATTAGTTAAACAAGGTCGTTAACTGCCGCTGGTCTAAGAACACTGAATAAAGACCGATGATGAAACGCGCAAAACGAATTCATGCTTTCAAAGATTATTGAAAATTTCACACATCGCCAAATCACCAAGATACTGTAATTTTATAAGAGATAAAGCTCATGGTGCTGATGAGTCCCAACAAAGCGCCATATATTCAACTTCATCATGGATCGCTGAGGATGACTAAATGCATAATTGGCCAATACAATATTGGTGGTGGGCTGCCGACGTATCAAGAAAGCGCTGCCATTCTCCCAAACAAGTCGGGCACCATGACCTAGTTGGGAGAGATCGGAGGCTTGGTGAACCATGAAAGCAGGATTGAACCATCAATCACGTGTGTGCCGCATCGCAATTTTAACTATTGAGCTAGAAGCGTTCTCAAAGGTCTACATTCGGTGGTTTTTACCCAGTAATGGTGAGTGATATGCGACACTTTCGACGTCAGGCGTTAGTTGAACCCGCCTTTCGCTTACACCGTAGCACGCACTACCACTGCACCACCGAGGTCACCGCTTTGCTACCATTCCATAATTAGTTCCAACGCCGATATGTGCTTGGCAGACTAAATCCGTCGAACTTTGTTTGCCGACAACTCCAGTAGCTTATAGTTAAGCGAGAGATATCAAAGCGGTGGATTCGGTGGGATAGCGGTCAGCACTAGCTCCCAGAGATGGCGGAAAGTAGCTTCAACTCCCGAGTGGGGCCGCAAGTTTTGCATATTGCTTGTCATTACTATATATATAACTCGCTTGCACATCGTCCCTAAACTTGATCTTTTCCTGCAACAGATAGTAGAATGTATTCCGAGGCGGCATCGTTCCATGAATAAACGGCATGGTAGCTGAAAATAGAAGTACCATAGCACCACGATGACAGATCTCGACTTGAGAAAGGATGCAAAGCAAGAAAGCTTTGGTATAACATCGAATGGTGTCAGTTAATGGATCAAAAGAAGTCCAAAATGAAGAAGATAAAAAACAGCAGAGATTCTTTGTGGGCAGATGTAATACTGAAACGAGCTGTAGAACTCCAATTTCAAGCAAGATTTAGGGCAAAGAAAATTCAGCGAAAAAAGTACAAAAAATATGCGTTTTTCTATAAGAACTTCAAAAACATGACAAAAGGTGAAGAACGGGTTCAAAGCTATCAAACTCGTTTGGGAGTACCTTCGTCAAACACTCAGGACATTAACAGTGGAGTACCCCACGAGAACAGTAACATTGGAACAATGTAGTGTAAAAATTCTGTACTTATCCGTTATCTGCTCTCCTTTTCGACTCTTCATGAAAAGCTTATTTTGCGATTGTAAATAATGTTCAAGTGATTACCCGGTAGCTTAAATTAAAAAAATTTGAATGGTGTAATCCGTCTCAAAAAAGACCTTATTATTGCGCTGAAAGAGCGAAAATAAGAATTAGCTTCTCTTTCGAAGATCTATCGTTGATTAAAGGTTTTCCGTTAGAGTTTAAGGGATCAATAGACATATAGAATCTTGGAAATTCCAATGACCTACCTGGTTTTTGAAATGGATTTCACATTACACTGCAAGAGCTAAAACAAGAGTGGGTTTCGCAATTGGGTTACTTCAATTATCCGCTCCTCACTTCTATATCCCAGGAAAACGTATTTCATGGTCGTTTTCAGTGTCCAAATGGCTTTTCGATAGCTCAGATTAGAAGGATTTGCGTAAAGTATTTTATGTTCAAAAGGTCTTTTTAATTCGCTGGAAAAACAAAAATAAATCTTTGTCCCTCATTCCAAGATTTCTCGCTCGACAAAGCTTTCCCTTCGGAGTTCCAGCAACCAGTCGATAGATTAGTTCTCAAGAATTCCAAGAATTAAATTAGTTTTGGATATGGACCTTGTATTACGGTGGAACAGCAAAAAGAAGTTTGTGCTTCGCAAAATTACAAGAAAGCGTCAAGTGCGAACCCAATTTTCTTTTGGTTCTTACGAAGCATTAGAAATCCCGTTCAAAAAGCCAAAAACATTATTTGAATTCTTAAAATTTGATCTATCGTTTGGTGGTTAAAATTGTATGTGACTCGTCAGCGAGAAATCTTCGAATGAGAAACGAAATATTACTTTTGCTCTTACAGCGCAACAATAATGCCCTTTGGAGAGCTAGATACACCATTTAAATCCTTTTTTTAAGCTATCGATTGAATATTTGAACATTGAAACGATCGAAAAATACGTTTTCCCCAATGGAACGAAGTGAGAAGAGAATAGTAGAAAAGATTTATTGATGTTCGTTTTTATTTAACCGCTTATAGTGATGGTATGATGTTTCAAATATATACCCATTGATGTTAGAGCAATGTGCAAAACTATATGTTATATATAGTATATATTTGAAACATCATACCACCGCTATAAGCGGTTAAATAAACACCAACATCATTTGATCTTTAATACCCTATATCTGTGAGCGTGACTGCGTGTAATGTCGAGACCGACTACCCGGGCCAGGCCGTTGACGGCTGGCGGCTGGTAGATAGGTGCGCTGAAGTGCAGAAAGGTCGATGTGCAAAATGGGCGTCGGTAGCGTAACGGATAGAGCACGCATTCTCTGGAAGAGTGAGGTGCGGGTGCTAGTCCCGCCTGACGCGAAAGTTTTGCACATTGCTCTAACATCAATGGGTGTATATTAGAAAAGATTTAGCTTTGCAAAATCCAAAATACTTTTGGCTTTTACAGCGCAATGCAAACTTTACGTTGAAAACAAACATATTATTAGAATCCTTGAGATTTGATCTATCGACTGATCACTTTAATTCCAACGGAAAAGCTTTGGTCTGCGAGCAATCTCTCAGTGAGAAACAGAATTTTATTTTGCGCTTTTAGCGCAGTAGGAAGGCTTTTTTGAGGATAAAATGTACCATCAAATTCTTTTGATTTGTGCTATCGAACAGTTATTTGAACGCAGAAAAAGAGAAAGTACCAACAATCCTAGCAAACTTGCTAAATCTAAACATGAACCTGAAAGGTTCAAACATAAAGTCAAAAAGAACAGTTGCTGAAAAGTTTTAGAATCTCATTCTATTTGTTATAATTGTCATAATGATAGATTTAAAAATGTTTCAGAGAAGGCTTTAGTGAAATTGCACTTTACAACAAAACAATGGGGGTGAATATTCTGTCTTTATTGATGAGCTAGTACGAGGTTTTCATGGAATTTTATCATTACGCCTAACGAACAGATAGCGTGTGGTGTAGAGGTTAGAGATGCCCTGCGAAGCACAGGTGGTCGATAGCTCGGTCTTGCTCCTAAGGCTCACAAAGCCTTCTATCATTCCCTTCGGGGGTCAGCAATTGGTATCACACTTGTTTGAGGACATAGCAACACTGACTTGATACACGACTATCGCGATACTTGCAAGAACCATAAGTGCATTCAATCACCTGTAACGATGCCACGAATGGAGTCGAATGCAGTGCGCATTTCTCAGGATCATTGACCAACGCCAAAAGCTTTATCCTTATCAGCGATTCAGCGGTTTCGCTAACATCAAAGCCGCGATGGTACTTCTTGCCATGAGGTCTTCATAGCCGTCACATTAAAACGTCTGCAATACGGTAGATCATCGCACGAATAAAGTTTCCTCCTGACCGTCGCCTTTGCAATATATAACGCTAGCCACGCCTAAAAAACCTAACATTGTAGAGTGCTGTGCAAAAACGTTTGCGTCAGCCGGGATTCGAACCCAGATCTCACTCTTTCCGGGAGCGTATGCTAACCGTTGCACTACCGCCGCTCGCTTTGCACAACACTCTTATTTACGCTACAACGCGTACGCTACAGTACTCCACATATTGGGTATACTATAAGATCATATCACTGCAAGTGACAGTCAAAATAGAAAGAATTTAGACTGATTATCGATATCCAATGTCTGTCAACACAAGGGGGTTCAATGCCGATAGCGGCTGCCCCGCCAGACCGTCGACGGTTGGTTGTTGGCAGACAACGCGTTGTAGCGTAAATAAGAGTGCTGTGCAAAGCGAGCGTCGGTAGTGCAACGAATAGCATACGCTCCCGGAAAGAGTGAGATCTGGGTTCGAGTCCCAGCTGACGCAAACGTTTTTGCACAGCACTCCACGTATTGGGTATACTAATAACATCATACCACTGCAAGTGGCAGTTAAAATAGAAAGATTTTCGACTAATTAACCTAACATTATTCGGCAGTTCTCCAAGTACAACATACCTGAATTCGAGCCACAGATCCTGAAATTTTTCATGATCGTAGAAGCAGCGATTTCTCCAAAGGTCAACAGTCTCCAATCTCATTACTGATGTGAACTTGATATTCTGTATAAAAATTGTCTTGCTACAGATATCGTCTCGATGTAATTTGCCAGCGAATTTCAGATAGTTAAAAAAGGGTTTTAGACAAAGAGGGGTGCATGTGACTGAGATATGCAATCCTCGCCTTTGATGTTAGGGTAACTTATCATTTGAAGACCATAAGCACCGTCATGCTCGCCGTGCCACTCGAAATCTCACTCAAGTACTGCGACTGCGGCGACGTCCCTCCACGAATTTCTGCTGGCGCAGACCGTAGTGGAAATTAGCTCAATTATTACTTAAACTGAAGTTCTGAGGAACATTATCATCACGAAATGATGGAATATTATTGAAAAGGTTCCAACAAAGATAATTATGCTAAAAAGAATGCTTATATGCCAAAAATTAGTTATGTTTGAACGAGAAAACCACACCGCGGTGAAAGGAAACATATCTGCAGCTGATATACAACATCTGTTTCTTCTGTGTAATTGATGTTTTTGTAGTTACTTGTTAGCTTGAGAAATGCTGATTCTCATACTGGTTTTGTTCCTGCTTCGATCTCCACATTATGTTTCACTAATCACGAAAAAGTAAAGTTTTGCAACAGCAGCCTATTTTTCAACTTTACAGCTGAATTCCTGATATTATATAGCAAAATTTGAGTTAGATGAGGTTAGATTACTACAAGAGAAACACATAAAAACGTAATTTTAGTGAAAAAACAGCCCAGTTCTTCAAAAAAATCCACTATTCCTCATAAGTTGAAAGGAATGCAGTGCAATGGGTAGAATGTGCTCGTATTTCTTTGCCTTTTCCACTAAGCAAAGTTCTTTTCTAGATTAATGGTAATCATCCAGCTGTTCGAAAACTGGGCTTTGCAGTACTGAGCCTGTTTTATGAGGAGACTTTTACAGCATGTCTTGATAACAAAAAAAAATGACATTTTTCTTGTTCAAGAAGGCATGTGGTGCAGTGGTCAGTGTTCTGGGTTGCACATAACGTGCGATCGTGCGCTCGTAGGGCATCACGTCTTCCATCCTTCCGAGGTTGGTAATTCAGTGGCAAATTTGTCTGAGAAGATAGTAGCACAGATCTGATAAATCGGTAGGCTACAGCGAGTATTAAAAGCCGAAACATGCATTCATTCAAATCAAAGTAAGCTAGAAATCGAAGACGAATGCATAGTGCACACCTCAAAAAATGAACAAGACGACAGCTTTGTTCTTAGTCAATAAAATAGAACAAAGTTTCTTAGACTTTCATGGAAGTCTCAATTTCTATGTATGCTAATAGTCAGAGAACTCTCGAGCGTAGTCAACGATTGGCACTACATTGCAATCTGAAATATCATTTTTGTCTAACAACCATTATTTTATAATTGCTTTGGCATGTTCCAACTGAAGTGACAAAAAAGAATGTATTTTAATGAAACTGCAACAGCGGGAAAATTACGTGCTGCGCTCGCAAGGTCGATCCCGCCGACTGCAGTGCGAGAAACGACGTGACACCGCCCGCTCATCAATGATGATCCCCAAAGGGCTGAATAACATTTTATTGAATGCAGTCAGTCGCAACTGCGTTTCAAACTGCTAAATTTCTTCTGAGATATGTGGTACAAGAAGCATTGTTAAAAAAGATAGCACACTTTGTGTCCGTAGGAGAACGTTTAGACGAAAAGTTTAGCATCCGGCAAAGTTCTCCTCTAGGCACAGATTGGCTTTATAAACTTTACTACTGTAATTCCAAAAAAAGAGTGTTTTTAGCCTAAACGAGGTTGGTACGCCAGGGCCATACACCGGTGTTTCGGAGGTTTTCGGTTTCCTCGTCAGTGACCCCCGCTCCACATTAAGCCCTGCATTGAAGCAAGGAGGGAGGCGTATATGGTGATGGCATAGTGTACAATGACACTGGTCCATCATCACTTTCAGTCGATGGATTTGGCTGGTAGACCAAAATTAATCCACGCGATCGACTGTTTTTGAATCCTCGAAGTGAACATTCAAAATAATTCCAAAAAAAAAGAATGTTTCAGCCTAAACGAGGTTGGTATATGTTCAGGAATGAACAGTCGATCACGTGGATTAATTTTGGTTTACCAGCCAAATCCATCTACTGAAAGTGGTGATGAACCAGTGTTGTTGTACACTATGCCATCACCATATACGCCTCCCTGCTTGCTACAATGCATGGCTTAATGTGGGGCGGGGGTCACTGACGAGGAGGCCGAAAACCTTCGAAACACCGGTGTATGGCACTGGCGTACCAACCTCGTTTAGACTAAAAACATTCTTTTTTTTGAAATTATTTTCAATGTTTATTACGAGGTTTTAAAAACAGTCGATCACGTGGTTTACTACTATAGTTTCGAAATTGAATTACTTGGTATTATAAAGTATTGCATAATTCTCAAAAAGTCAGAAATGGATTGAAATGACAAGCAGAGGAGTTTCGCTGTTACACGTTACTTGACCTGGACTTCATATCGGTTTCTTGGTCGTAATGCACTTCATTCATCATTCAGTGCGAACACCATACAGGTGATCTGACTGTTAAAACGAAAAAATTGTGTGTACGTTTTGCCAAGCTAGCGAAAGGTTCAAACAATATTGCTTTCTCAGCACCACAGGATTTTCATCAAAGTGTAATACGTCAAAATTACGAGTGGTAAATATAATAAAGACACTCCTTTGATATGTCTTCTTAGTGTTTTTTCAGTACTAATTAGATAGTGGGCTCATATAATAATGGGCTTGATCTCCAAAGAAGGCGAAGTTGCCCAGAACGTTAGTCATTGAAGAGCAAAGTGATTTAGACAACGATATGCATACTTATAAAGGAAAATCTGAGTAATTTTCTGCTAACGGCGATAAATAAATTTTCGACCCGTCTGCTGGACAAGAACTTTTCATAAAAGTGTGTTAGTCGTTCAAAAGCATAAAACACTGGTTAGCGCAGTACATGTGAAACTCGATCTGATTTCGAAGAGAACCTTTTAGGAAAAGGGTAACATTCGTATTTCACATACAAGTTTTACTCATCAAACAGAGTTCTTTCTTCAGACTATTGGCAATCATTCGGTAGTAACTCAATATTCTAACGCGGTGCCTAATTTATGGAAAGGCCCCTTCTCTGCAGTGCACAAAAAAAATGTGATCGAGTTTCACATGTTTGGTGTCCATGTTTATCGGTTAATCTGCGCTCGGAGGGTCTAATGACCGCAAATCAGAGATCGCATACGAAATATCAATCAGCGCAAAAGACGAACTTCTGACAGTACATGAGATACAGAAACCAGAAACAATATTGAAAAAACTCATAAGATACTACGTAGCTAGCTGATTATTTATGTTTCAAGAGTTGGCCACAATAGAAGGCTAGAAGACCACTTCAACACTTGGACTTCTACATAATGTAACTCTTATTCCTATAAGACGGAGTACGAAAAAGGGGAGTAGGTCCGCATGCGTTGGTTCCAATTCATAGCGTATAGGGTAAAGAATCAAACGCCTTCTAGATTATGGCAACCACATGAACTCAAGCACCAGAGTTTAAGTAATGAACATAGCGTCGTTCACGTTAAACAAATTATCATGCCGAGCTGTTCCACAATGATACAATTTGGGACCTGTAGCACTCATCGATAGAAACAATTTTGTGGAATAGTTCGCAACTTTGGAGAGTAACCTTACCCCTGCTGTTTAATCACGACTATTTGCTGGAGTGATATCGAGAACTATATGGTTTTCTGATAGTGGAATCCAGACAAGAGGTGGGAAGTGCATAGTGAGAATGAGAATCGCCTACGAGACGACGAGTCTGAATCGTATCAGATTTGCAAAAGTCTGTGATGAAAATGAAACTGTTATGTGTGACATTGCTCGAATATCGTCTCTCTAAACAAATGATAGCTTAGTTGATAAATTGTTTCTTTCAAACATTTAAGCATAGTCAAAATATTCTATAAGGTTGCAATCGTTTGCTTTCGATCCCTAATTAATTGGCATTCATCGAAATGCAAAGCACAAAACTTGAGGCAACTGAATATGTTAGCGATCCCAATTTAAGAATGATGTCGAGTGTAATCATGTTCTCTGGGACAAACACTAGTCGTAACAAAAAATTAAATCCATGGAATTTCAAGCGAGGAACTATGAGAACATCAGAAAGATGCTAATCTGGTAACAAATCGCGAGTAACGCATGTGGCGCATTAGTCACATGTGCTCCGAAATACATATGTGGTCGCTCAATCAATAGTCAACAGTTCGATCCCGCTCAGGGTTCACCAGATTTTCATCCCTCTGGGGTCGGTGAAATGGTTTCAGACATTTGTGGGAAAGGTAGTAACGGTGACATGATAGATGGGTAGGCCACCGCTAGAAATTGTGAAGGTCAAATAGGCATTGAATCCACCTCAAAAAGTTGTTAATGATTTTGAATGTATGGCGCATACCTCAGGGATTGGTGAACGCCGGATATCCGTTATTCTTTCATAACTAGCGACCGATTACTCAGAATATATTACAAATTGTCAATCTCAGCTTGTTCAATTCATTTACTCAGTTTTCGAATTCAATTTCAAATTCAATTCAATTTGCGAATTTTGTCTTAAAACTTTGCAGAAGTCTCTTCAGCGGTGCTCTATCTTATTGTGGAAATGAAAATTCGGTTCAAATTTAGCACGCAAATCTTAATTGAAAGGACATGAAGTTGTAACAGCACGCTAATCAGTCCAATGAAGAAAAGTGATCTTCTCTTTGTTGCAACAGTGCATTAAAAAGACCTTTCTATAAGGCAAATACAGTATTAGAATAGCTGTTTCATAAGCTATAGACCTTGGTCAACGCGCTTGTGTAGTATAGAGCATACGCCGTCCCTAAAGGGTACAACAGTAAGAAAAATCGCCTATTCCACTAAGACAGACGATTAAAGAAAATGTTCGTGCACGATGTAGATGAACTATAACTTATGGAATTATTAACTGGTGAGGTAAATTTCAAACTGTAGGCTGACTATTAATAGAATTTCAAATTCACCCTGGCGTGCGGTTCTGCGTTGATAAATTCGTTTGTGCACATTTCTACTATGTTATCTATATCGGATTTTGCTGCATATAATTCACTGGTCGCCTCATCATTTTCTAAAATTCAGTATTTATAATGTTTCCCTTTCAGAATGCTTTTTCTTGGATAAAAAAAATAGCGTGTCAACTTTTTCTATAATCTATTTTTATACGTATCAAGGGTCAATGTGAGATACGACCACACGAGGATGTTGAAATTTGAGGGAAAGTTGGATTCCCAGATGCTCTTCGAATAAGGCATTACCCTTTTTGGTGATCTATCTGTTATCCACTGCATGCATCAAAGTCAGTTTCTTATCTATTTTTAGACCATTTCCTCTTTCATATCAGCAATCATCAGTCAATCTGTTATACTCGTCCAAGCCAAAACTGCAGTCCTCAGTCCTATTCCAGGATGTTTTTCCAAGAAAAATTGACTGAGACAAAAGCGAAGCAAACGCTCCTGAACAGCACGCAAATCTAGCAAACGGTAATTCCTGGTGTATTGAGTTTCGAGTTTTACTCATTTCTCAACATCCCTGAGACAAAAGTGGGGCAAGACATATGAAGTCACAGGGTGTAACAATCTTGGAAAACATGAAGGAGAAAAAGCGTTCACTAGAAAGAGTAGGAATGGAGAAGAAAATAAGAGCACAGATTGATGTTGGTGTTCAATTCAGTGTTTTCAAACCAATAAGTATGGCTTCAAAATTACCTACTCAATTTGGGTGACTAGCTTATGTGATCGAAATTTTTATAGATGACCCGTTATCACACACATTTTCCTGATCCATCCCTTTTAACATTCGATTAGTTTCTTCGCATTCATTTCCACAAAGGTCCTCAAACACTGTGTGATACTTCAGCTGCTGCTTGAGACTATAGCCCCTCCATGAATATTGTAGAATGCTGGTCAGTCGGTTCTTCATGGTATCATGAAAATAGCCGAGCTAAGTCTTCACCATGTAAATTTGCAAGACAACGCTGGAAAAGAAGGTCAGACTTTTCTAAAAGCGTGCCCCACTATCCATGCTCCAGCCTCTCCCTTACGGTGGCACCCGATGCGGTGCGATATCATATATGATAAGGAACTCACGGTGGCCTGCCGCTGAACCGAGTCAGGAGGATAATCCTGGACAAGTCTGAGACCAGTCTTGCACCAGTTTACCGATCCCGGAGGGATGATGGCTTGGTGAGCCATCAGCGCGAGATCGAACCATTGACCTACTGCGCGAAACAGAACACCTCTAGCCACTGCGCCACATTCGCTTCAATTTATCGACGCCGAAGGGATACATTGGCGATATCATATGACTTGGAAACAGTTACCAATGTATTGGTAGGATCATTCATAGTAGACCCACTTCCGAGAAAAAAAATCTAATGGAACGGTTTGAAAGTATTGAATTAAATCACTAATATGCCAAATAATCATTTTTGAGCCACGCATGTCATGTGGTCTCTTAAGATGGGTTGACGTTTAGAGCCCGAAACACGTGTTTCGACCTTGCGGTCTCGTTAGTCGGGCGGCTACTCATTCTTGTCTTTTGCCAATCCTGTGTGGGTGCTCCAGTGCCCACCACAAAGAGTTAGCGTCGACGAACGTTTTACACTCTATGTACACTGAAATTATCACTGAACACAGAGTGTTGCAAACTCGATTGCTCTTGACTATTATATTTAATATATCATATCTTTCGTTTCGAGTGTTTTCTTGAGACTACAGCTCAAATTTCAATATTAAAGAAATATTTTTGAGCCACGTTTGTCATGTGGTCTGTTAAGATGGGCCAGACCACACGACATGCGTGGCGCAAAAGTGATTCTTTGGCTTATGAAATTTGAGCAGTGGTCCCAAGAAAACACGCGAAGCGAAAGATATGATATAGATGATGATAGTTGACTAGACATCGCTTCTTATGACCAAGTAGGAAGTTTGTTGAGAAAGAAGTGGTTGTTCACTAGAAATACACCAAGAGGCTTTTTGTAACTGGTGTGTTTCACATGAGTCGACTGGTCGAATGACTAAAGGTGATGCTCGTCAAGCAAACAGCTTTCTGTGACATATAAATGCGACTGCATCACAAACGCCACACTCCTAGTTTTCAATGTTTTACAATACAGGAGATAACCATTTCTTTGGGCAGCACGTGAAGAGCTTTTTCAGTGTACTAAATATAGTCACAGGCGATCTTCATCTGTTTCAGTCAATCCTCTTAACAAATATCGGATCTCTACAATAGTATTGGCATGATAGCATATAGAAATTGGAATATGAGAACAAGAGATATGAACGCGTTCCATGAGAGTGGCTCGATGCGGTAGTTTGGGCAGCGTTGATTACACTCTGGATTATTCGCTAATTCGATTCCGTATCACGAGCGCATTAAGCTTTCCATTTCTTTGCGCTGCCATTCCTGATTAGCGAAGATAGGGTTCTTGGAAGCTTTTGCCGCAATGTTGAATTGGTATTGGAAAGACTTACTCAACTGGATACTTGGACGGTTCGTCTTCACGAATGGTGCGGACCCCAGCACATCTTCCATTCAACTCGTCATCTCGCGATTATCGTCCATGGTGGTGGTTTAACTCGAGCATGAGCACTGGGGCAAGTTTCATACCATGATCTGTAGAATATGGGCAGGTACGAATACAGCTGATTCGAATACAGATATGAATATAGCTGATTAGCTCTTTTAACGAACACATCCGCCCAACGCCTAGGTGGCAGCTCTTGGAGACGGGTATATTCTCGTAGCGTCCACTGTACAGTTCATTTCGTTCATCTCTCCTCTGATCTTCTCACTATATGACCGGTCCATCTATGCTTCGCTATGTATATGAATTCTTCTGGATCACCAAGTTGAGATAAATTCCTGTGATCTGAGCTGTGCAAGCCGACTAGGTGTTGTGAGTGACAACTGGTTATTAGAAGGTTAAGCTCAAGCGCTCTATGAATTGTTGGCAATAGTCTTGACGTGGTGAAGTATTAGCCACGTCTCCGCTGGATGCCAGAATGCTAGGAGGACTGCTGAATCGAAAAGTTTAGCGCGTAATCTGGGGTACGATACTTGATCGGTGGCTTCTTTGAATGGCCGAATGTGGCCAACGCTTTTTTCCTTCTTCTCTCAAACACCTCCTTCATGTTGTTCTCCAAATTCAGTGAACGACCAAAGCACACGGACGAGGAGGTCTTCGTAATCAAAGATCCATCCAATTTAATATGATCACTGCACCACTGGTTTTTCATAGACTGGGTCCTTATGCGATTTATGCGTAGTCTTATCTTCTTCCCCGCTTCGTTAAGTTCGTTGAGCACCGTCTCTGCTTCAGTGGTGCTTTTCAAGAATAAAACAATGCCATCCGCGCAACGTAGGTTTGAAAGAAATTTTCCATCGATGCGCATGCCCTTTTCGCCCCAATCAGGCGATTTCGTCATAAACTACAGTGCAGCGGTGAACAGCTTTGGAGATATCGTATCGCCTTGTTGAACCCTTTTTCCAGTTTGTATGGCAAGAGATCGATGAAAGAGCTGCATTTTTTGTGGTGGAGTTCCGATGACAATCTTTTAAAGTTCTTATATAGGATGGATCCACTACTTCATCGATAAGCGCTGATATGACTGTTTTCATTTCGACGCTATCAAATACTATTTGATAGTCGTTTTGAGATAATGGGCAGGTGGTACTCACGACAAATCTCTGTGACACTCCACATGGTTTGGATGTGGTCCATGCAATATAAACCCTGTCGAAATCCTGCTTGCTCAACTGGTTGTGCCTCACCCAATGTTATTGATATTAGCAGAGGAACGATCTTCGTAAAAAGCTTGTAAAGTTTCTTAACAAGCAGATTGGACAACAGCTGAGAAGATCCATTCGGCCACCCTTTTTCTGAATGATGACTGCGTTCGACGTCCTCCACTGGTCTGGAATTTTTTCTTTTGATGGTGAGATGTCATTGTGACGCGAAAAGTACACGTAAATTATAGCCTTTGATTCGCTGCAAATTCAAAGAGATTTTTATTAGGTCCTTCAGCTGTGCCTTCTTTCATGCTTTCTATCACGACTCGATCATCAGGGGGCAGGATCCTAGGCGGTTTTTCTTCAGTAAGGATTGCCGAATGGCGTAGACGGCGATGGTGAAAGGGAAAAGATTGGTGTAGAATTTTTCCGTTATCAATTCCATATCATATCGAGTTTTTTTTAACCCATCTTCATTCGTCAACGCTGACAGCGAAACACTATAATTACTCAGACTGCGACGGCACTTCTTCAGACTGGATCTTTCTTGTGCGGCTTCTAGCAGCTGCTTCTGCTGGTACCGACATAGATACTTCTGCAAAGCTCTTCTGCAGCTGGTATTTAATGTCAACCGAGCTGAATCTGTTGCATTAGGATCGAGCCTCAGCTTCCTCCGCTTTTCGGGCAACGCCTTCGTAATGGAGAAGATGCGATCGGCTTTTTGGGTTAAGCAAATGAAGTCAAGTTGGCGCACCTTTTATTCCTTCTACTAGCAGCTCTTAGTCTTCAGTCTAATCAACCTTTCTTTCACTCATTGTTGAATAGGATTTCGTCTAGATTCATTGTAAACAGTCCGACAACTTCTTCTTGATCGATGACACGAATTCGTTTCAAGCTTACGAACGAATCGTATCTTTGTTTGAAAAAGGCGGCGACTGGACCCAGTACAGAATGACGACACCACGGTTGTGTTGGACAGGTACCATCTGTATATGGCCGATTTCTGTATGCGGCGTGTCATTGGGTGACTCGCAGAGTGATATGTCCAACGGCGCTTTTCTTTCTTCCGGAAAGTGAATTCCCGTGGAAGAGACGTGCGACAGACAGAAATGCAGTGGGATGGTTGAAGAGAGCTGAGTAGTAAATGTGAATAATTTTCTCTATTGCCATTGTGGAAGCTGTAAGTGCACCGTCAGGGCATCGGAGTGCAGTCATCTTGGTCTCATAATTGGCGAAGATTCCATGGGTTTTGCAAATGCTCTTCCAGCTTCTACAGTTTTTGCCATGACTGCTGTTCATCTCTCTTTGAGAAGTTTTCTTATCGCTTTTCTGCAGCGTTTCGGAAGATCTGCAGTAGTTTTCGGTTGCATGTGGCTCGTGCGATTCCATGTTGACGTATCAGCTCGAGTTTCTGCGGTGACAGCGTCTCTTCGTGACCTTCGAGCTCTCGGTTTTCATAGTGCTGAGGTAAAGATATTCAATTAGTCAATCGTACTTCTCGTCGATGTTGTCGACAACGGTATCTTCACAGTACAAGACTAATGATTTAAACTTAAATATATTTTATTTTTCTTTTATCTTTCTTTCTTACTTTATTACTTTTTATTTTCTTTCTTACTATATAACCGGGCATGTTAGGGGTGGCTATGTAGTAAGAAAATTAAACGACGGATAAACAAAACGAACTTTAGGGTAGACTTCGCGTGGTCACACCCGACCTCGAGGACGACCATGCACACGCTGGGCGGACGTGTTTGTAAGAAGAATTAATCAGCTGTACTTGCAGCTGCCGATATTTCAGAGACACGGTACGATACTAGCACTTGCCGTCATACTCAAATCAAAACATCACCATGGACGACAGTCACCAAAAGAGACGAATCGGAAATGTGCTGCGGCCCGCACAATTCGCGAAGGTGGGCCATCCAAGTAAGTAAGTAGTAACTAAGCGTAGCACAACGAGCTGATGAGGCAGAATTTCAGCAGGGTGTTTTCTTTTCATAGACCTCATCCAAACCGTGTCCAGAATGACAGAAGTCTGTTAAAAATAACACCTGCCTCTAATCTTTACTTTTGTTAACTATTATAGAGCATAATTGTACCTTTATCTAGAGTGCTTTGTTTAGACCACGCTCAAATTTCAATATCTCTTTTCATCATATAAGGAGTGTGAAGCTCCCGAGAGAACTGGCTACAAAAAGATCGACAGACGACGGGTTCTGCCCGGCTGATGAGTCTGTAAGGACGAAACACGTTCGGGCTGTACAAGAGCCCTTACCAGACCACATGACATGTTGGCTTAAATAATGATGAAAGGATATTTATGATAAAAGTACCAGCCAATGAGTAATCGAGTGCACAATACTCGGTGTTAGGTGATTGTTTCACCTGACATAGAGTGTAAAGCGTACGTCGTCGATAACTATATATAAGCAGTGTGACGCTCCCGAGAGAACTGGCTATGAAAAGATTGACAGACGACGGGTTCTGCCCGGCTGATGAGTCTGTAAGGAGGAAACACGTGTCTCGGGCTGTACAAGAGCCCTTACCAGACCACATGACATGTTGGCTCAAATAATGATGAAAGGATATTAAAGAGCATTTGACAAAGTCAAAACAATCGCAACCCTAACATCTAATGTTCATCAATGAGTGAACCTATTTTACAGAAGAGTTTTTACAAAATCTTGGTACAACCAAACTGGAAAAATAGAGATTCTTCTTCTCCATCTCCTACCATATTATAGAAAAACGAGTAAGACAAAGCCACAGTATGTCACCAAAGCTGTTTTTCGGTTTACTACAATGAAGGCAAAAGTTGGCGGATAGCAAGTTCATGATGCCGAGCTTTTGACGTTGAGGCAAAGCATCGAAATGGCGGATGACCAAGCAAGGTGAAAGTCTCTTATATAAGACGGTGTAAGGAGTTACAATGGTTTCAAAACGAAAGTTCAATCATTGACAGTTTATGCTGAAATACTTTTTACAAGAGGACTGGTTTTCTCCTCATCCATAATGGAATGGCTATTCGGCTGCTTCCAGTTGTTTTGCCCTTATGAAGGATTTGTTGCGACACACGGTTCAAGATGAATGCGTGTTCTTTAGTTTGTAAGATGTTCTAGTGTTTCACTTCCTTTCTGTCAAACGGCGACAGATGAAGAAACGATTCCTTTTGCTTTATGATGTTTCGGTTGTGAAGTGCGATTTCTATCATTCAATTAGGGATTTACTCCGTTTCAAAGAATCTTCGGATAAAACGTATGACTCTGATGCTACGAAGTTTTCCATACACGTTGATATGCTTTCCGTGCTTCCAGCTCAAGTAATAGTAAAACTGTGAGATTGATGTCGAGCATAATTTCATTTTGAAATTTACAGTGTTATAAAACGGTGTTCCTAAAAAACAACCGCACAGCGCAGTAGACAAAAATTGAGGGTCCGAATGATCATCTATACTCTTATGAAAGATCCTTGTCCACCGTTAGGGGACGTTTCTTTGTTTATCGCCATCTAACAGAAAACAGCCGCATCTCAAATACACAGCATAATCCAGTCTTCATCACATAAGTCGGGCGCTCTGCTCTGATCCAGTTCAATGAAGACCACGTAGAACCCGTAATTTGACCACTTTTTACGAGGTGTCTGACCACTGACATCGTGAATGGAATCTTCAGTGTTTCAGTAACGAAACTAGCCCGATGATCTCTGAGGAACTTATTGTTCCCAAGAATTTTTAAACCTTGTTAGAGCGTTCCAAAGTCGACATCATCAAAGTTTTTATTCGTAGTTATCAGAGGAAAATTTGCTACCGTGTAACTAACTTGCCACTACCACTATGATGACTGGTTGAAGAGCACCTTGCTAGAAGATTGACACTACGCTATGTAGATTTGTGGGAAAAAGCTAACTTTTTTTATGAGCTGTTATCATTTTTGAGCTATACATGGTGTTACAACGAAACATGTCTATTACCACTGTGAGAAATCGAACAGAAAAACAAATAAAACAGCAAAACATTGCTGTAAGAGACTAAATCAAAATAAATCTAGTTTCTATTTCATTCACAAAATCTTGTGCAGAAGGTAGGCCAGAATTCTGCAAGTCCAGTGCATAATTATTCACAAGATCAATTGTCACACGCCGAACCACACAGCAAATCAGTTGAATGTGACATTTCAGTTCAGAATTAAGCCCCAGCAGCTCACCGATACTGAAAGTACCAGCGTGGATCATGAGGCGTGCTGTATTACAAGTGCGAAAGATGGTGCAGAATCAATCAAAAATCAATGAGTGACACAAAATAGGAAGTCACTGCTGATGCAGCTGGTTTCTATCATAAGATGTGGTAAAACACAGTGACGGATATCTACTACATCACGTAGCCCTTTCAACTTTTTCTAATAAATATTTTTTTTCTGCTTGAACCAATGTATTTGTAGAAAAGTGGATATTAGATAAGCGTAGAGCCAAATGAAAGATGTGGACACGAGCTATCCTTACATATGACTGAACCAAAGAATCATTTTTGAGCCACGCATGTCATGTGATGTGTCAAAGATGGTTGACTTATAGAGCCCGATACACGTGCTTCGATCTTACGATCGCGTCATTCGGGCAGTTATCCATACTCGTCTTTTGCTAATCTCTGTCCATTCCATTTGCGCCTTCCCCACACCAAGACTTAGCGACGACAAACGTTTCACATTCTATGTCCAGTAAAATTATCACCGAACACAGAGTGGTGTACACTTGATTACTCTTGGCTAATATATTTAGTACATCATATCATTCGTTTCGAGTGCTTTATTCATGCACACGAAGCGATTGGTATGATGTGTTAGATGTATTAGCCAAAAGCAATCGAGTGTACACCACTCTGTGTTCGGTGATAATTTCACTGGACATAGAATGTGAAACGTTTGTCGTCGCTAAGTCTTGGTGTGGGGAAGGCGCAAATGGAATGGACAGAGATTAGCAAAAGACGAGTATGGATAACTGCCCGATTGACGCGATCGTAAGATTGAAACACGCGTATCGGGCTGTACAAGTCAACCATCTTTAACACATCACATGACTTGTGTGGCTCAAAAATTATCCCTCGACAATATTGAGATTTAAGCTGTTGTCTTAAGAAAACACTCAAAACGAATGATATGACTGAATCGTTGAGGTCCTTTTACATTACACTGCATTAACATTGCAGCGAACAATGCTGTCGCTAGATCAGCACGAAAGTGTGCCGCAATTAGCTGAGCTAGTCATCAACACGTTATTCATAATGTTCATCAAGTTGACATTTTCACTTATACCGACATAATAAACTCGGCAACACTATTCCCTTGGGCGTATACGGGGTCTATGAAGTCAGTCTGCTCCTCATGTACATTACTTTCTTAAAAAACTCTGGGTAACAAACTTTCAACAGACGTTCTCTACGTCGGCCACATTCACTGGGTTTGGCTGATGCTTGACATTATAAGAAAGATGTTATCAGCAAGACGAAGATGGTGTGATTGCCAACGACCAATGCTCACTCTCATGTAGCCCCATTTATACGTTTGCCCGACAATCTAAAAGGTGACAATAAATGATTTTGGCAAGAGGGTATGGCCCTTCCTAACCTCTCTCTTTGGGTCGATGTTGATATCGTTATAGAATGAAGATATCTTGAACTTGAAATTTTTGTACAATTTACGAAGAATTCTTATATACTCAGTGGGAACACTTAAACCGCTTGGAGAATCCGCAGCAAACTTTGTTCTAAATAGGACAAAGGGTTTCTTTGTATCAACAAAAGTATGAAGAAACCGTCTCAGATCTCACCATCCCTCTATTAACACATTTAGGACGTCATGGTTCATTTTCGTGCTATAAAAATTTGTACATCCTTTTCTCTCAGGAGTTTTTTTTTCTAGACTTTGAACTACTGTTCGACTTTTTTCAGTTTCAATGTTTTCAATACTGTGCTCGATCTTTGAGAAGGTCTTCTGTGGATGTGTGATAGCGAAAATAAAATCATGTCTTACATACGTTTGCTTTGTTCACTCGGTTAGCGTCTGTGGACGGCTTTTGGCAAAACCATTAGTAGCTATTCAACAGTACAAGTATTCAATAATTGAAAAATTTCTTCGGAAATAACGGAAAAATCTCAGATAAATAACGAAAATCACGCGTTCGCAAATCGCGCTACATGCAGCGATACTAACTACCATCTAGGTGACGCGATTATTGTTATTTATTAGTGATCTTTTCTATATTCGGTAGAAAAGAATCAAATTTCTCAAAATATTCTGGCACTTCATGGTATTTGTGTACGATTGTGTGCCTAGTGTGTTTGGCTCGGAATGGAAAACGTGATATTTTCCGCTCTTGAATTCCTCATCGATTTTTTTGATAATAGCATCTGGCCAAGCTACGACAAACGATTTGTATAAATTCTAGCATATGCGATGACGATGTACCTCATTTTTCAAAGCCAGGGCCAACAGATCATCGAAAAAGGACTCGGTGGAAAAGAGCGTGCATTATAAGTACGG
>JAHQIW010004793.1:0-275651 GCA_019055375.1 Parelaphostrongylus tenuis | reverse complement strand
TGGAACTGTAATTGAAGTAACTCATATGAAAGAAAAGAAATAACGGACGAAGTAGAGGTATAAAATAAACAGAGAGACGACTGTAAAGTAGTTCCTGGAAAGAATATGTGCGTGAAAATCGCCACGGAGACACAAAATCTTTCTCGTTACTGGTTCATTGACTCATACCAAACACTTTAATTTCTGCTTCGCTGTGAGCTTCAACCAGTACGTAACGAGCGTTATTCACTCTCAACAAAAGACAAAAGAAGTTGACTGAATTAGTAATCATAAAGGTGAGGATGGAAAAGTCATTCAAAGTAAAAAAAATAACAAAGTTTTTGAATCTTGGGAAGGCAAATTTGTTTGCATAATTCTTTGCATGGCACAAAGCACTGAGAATCACTGTATTGCTGTGATGGACAATAAGAAATGCGGTGCAGTGGGAAACGATGATACAAAAAAGTCATCTGGTTGTGATTTCCGAAGTTAATAGCAATTGAAATTCATTATGTAGATGACGGAATCTCATCCTATTCGTATAATTCGCGAAGCACCCCTGACCTGCAAGACAATTTATTGAAGGCGATTTTGGTATTTATGTAGTAACGAACACTGACGTTGGCAAATTGCACAAATGAGACTTACTGTGGAATTAAAAGTTGTTAGCGATAGGGAAATCAGAAAACATCTGTAATTTAGTAAAAGTTATGTCGACAGGTGATCGCACAAAGGAACGCCGGCCATATCGTTGACATGAACGAATGTATTGTCGTTCACGCGACTGTAGATATACCGAAAAAATTACAATATGCAACAAACAATTTTTGTTGAACTATAGCACACGAGCTCCCGATATTGCTGAAACACGAGTTCATATTCCGCTTGTTGACCAATGTTTTGCATACTACTTAATGCTCTTGAATGAACATTTATGACATCAAACCACTGTTAAAGAGCAGTGAAAAAATTATTTCACCTAGATCATTGATTTCAAAAAACTGGGTTTCATATATTCATATTTTTGGCTTGCTGTCTGAGGCCATATATTTGCTCACCACTTAATTCGCTTAGATATATATGAAACATCATAACACTGCGAAGAAAGCTGTAAAAACATTACAGATCTGGAGTATTACCTATAACAATGGCTGTCAGCTCAACTGGGTACATGAGCGAAATCGCATACCCGACCAAATCTCATAAAGGTTGGTGCTTGATAGCTAACATAGAGTTGTTGCAAAATTAGTGGTGGTGCGAATGCACCTCGGTGGTGTAGTGGTAGCACACGTCCCCGTATAGATGAGACGCAGGTTCGACTCCCGTCTGAGATCGTATTTTTGCTCACCACCCAGTTCGCTTAGGTGAATATTAAACATCACAACACTGCAAGAAAAGCAGTAAACACACTAGAGTTCTGGAGTTTAACTGGGTTTGTTGCCGATATGCGCTTACCCGACCAAACCTGTGAACGTTTGCAGGCAGCAACACAATCAATATCGCAAGCATAGGGCTATTTTCGTTATCTAATGAGGCTTTATCTTGGTAATAACTTGAAATTTTTTCAATACTCTAATAAAATGTAGACTTCTCTACAAGATCATACACTTTTTTGTGCATATATAACTTTTCGCGGATCTTGAATGATTATTTATGACATCAAACCACTGCTGAGAGAACAAAAAAAATTATTGCACCTAGATGAAAGATTTCGATTAACTGAGTTTATTGCTAATTATCACTGAGCGCATGTGGCGCAGTGGTTAGAGGTGCCCTGCTTCGCACACGAGGTCTCTGGTTCGATCTCGCGCTCATGGCTCACCAAGCCATCCATCCCTCCGGGGTCGGTAAATTGGTACCAGACAGGTCTCAGACTTGTCTGGGAGGATAAGCAGCACTGACTCGGTTCAGCGGGAGGCCACCGCGAGTCATTGTAAAGGCCACTTATGCATTCAGTCACCTCAAACGAAGTTAGAAATTGAAGTCGAATGCATGGCGCATCCCTCAGGAATTGATCAACGCCGAGAGCTTTATCCTTTATCCTTTATCACTGATCTCCCTCATTGAGGGTTACCGCCCGGGTACCCGCGACGTCGCATGACGCTTCCCCAGGTGGCGGACAGGAAAATTGAAAGTGAACCAAAAGCGGCTGTATGCTTTCCAAATACGCATGTGAATTCAGGAGATGAGCTTACTGCTTCTGCAACGCCAGTTTGACAGACTTCTATTTCTATGCGTCAAATTGGCCAAGAGCCTCATTCAAGCGGCTGAGAAGTACACGGGAGGCGGTTAGGAGCAGCCTCCAACAATCAAGCTCCTATCGCGTCCCCGAAAGGGACTGACAAGTTGCTCGTGAGTGCCCAGCCCTCCACCTTTGGAGCCTAGCAGCTATATGTTGGGTACAAAACGCTTGAAGTAGCAGTAAAAATGGGCCTTATTAATAGCCTTATAGAAATGGGCCTTGAAATGGAAAAATGGGCCTGACCCCGAAAGAGCCACTAGTACTGCATGGTCCGGTAGGACGAGTGCGGAGAGGCTGCAAATATCCGAGGGCCAAACTAGGGCGCCAAAATCAAAGCGGACTGAAGTATCGACCTGTACCTGTAATGCACGAGCACTTGCATACGAATCCGATGTAGGGATCAGGTTTAATGTTACTGGACTGGATGAGACGAGGTGGCGCCATCCATTTCACGCTTTTCATGACATCGGAGAAGAACTGCTTCTTGGAACATGCGACCGCAAAGGTTTCAATGGCGTTTGCGTTCTCGTCAAATCAAATTTGACCGTGAACATCGATCCGTTTGAACAACTAACAACCCGTATCGGGCGATTACGGTTAAATCGATGTGGATCAATGCAGTCTTTGAGCATCTCGTTGCTTACTCACCAACATCAAGCTATGACGGTGGCGAAATCGAAACGTTCTATGTGGATCTTGAAAATTTTTTCAGAGAAGATAATAGAATTTGCAAGGCCATCGTTGGAGATTTTGCTGCGAAAATCGGACCTAGAGGAGCTTCTCAAGAACGTTACATTGAGACCCACGGACTAGAATGGAACGAACAAAGAGAGAGAGAGAGAGGCTATTTGAAGTATCATGACGACCAATGCCATTTATGGAAATGCAGAATTTTAAAAGCCTAACTCTCAGAGCCTGACTCTAAGCCTAACTTCCTATAAACAGTACCATAAGAAAATAGAGCACACTCCAGCGAGTGGAAAGTTTTACCTGACCGATGTCGTTGTAGCTCCCAAATTCTACACAGCGTCAGACCATCCACTCTTTCGCGTAACGTGCCACTTTTCGCGGAAGCGAGAGAAAGCCGCTATGTTCAAACAAGGAAGTCCCAGAATATCATGAACTGGAATATATTCAAGGCATTAGGCGGCTCATGGAAAGGTCCCTTCGTGTTCAGCATCAAGTAGTGATACGAACGGTCATTGAACATCTTCACGTCAGTGTTATGAAAGCCGAAAGTCCTAGAGTCACAAAGAAAAGCTTGTCTCCTCCAACTTTTGAGCTGATAAGTCAACATGGAATCACACGAGCCACAGGCACCTCAACCTCACCCCCTAACTTGCGAAACCCTGCAGACGACAAAAGAAGATCTCAAAGAAAGACGAGCAGCTGTTTTGCCAGAGCTGCAGAAGATGTGAAGAGCATTCATAAAACCCCTCGAATCTTTGCCAATAACAGGACTGAAATGATTGCACTCCGACGCCCTAAAGACACTTACAACTCCCAGAAGGGCAATGAAGGAAATATTCCACCAATGCTACTTGGATATCTTCGCCTATCCATATCCTCTTACCTTCATATAACTTGAAAGAGTATGAATCTATCATTCCACTGCTCCTCCCATCGGAAATCCGGCCTGCTATATCGTCGGTGAACAATGGAACAACACCTCGTTCAGAGAGGATTAGACCAGAATACTTGAAGAACATGCCGCCAGTTCTGATCAGCACTCTGACTCTGCTCTTTACTCGTTACCTGTTGAAATGCAAGGTTGTCAGTGAATCAAACACCAGCAAGACTGTGAAAAAGGGAGAGATTGACAACGTAGGCAACTATCGCACAATTCAGCAATGATTTGATGTCATAAATATTTATGCAAGATCCTCGAAAAAGGTATATATGCACAAAAAAGTAAATGGTCTTGTAGAGAAATCTATGTTTTACTAGAGTATTGCAAGAAATTTCGAGTTATAACCAAGAAAAAACTTCACTAAATTACGAAAATAGCGCTCTGGTTGCGATATTGACTGTGCTGCTGTCTGTAAAAGTTTACAGGTATGGTTGGGTACGCGCATATGGGCGATAAACTCAGTTATACTCCGAATCTCTAGTATTTCTACGGCTTTTTCGCAGTCTTATAAAGTTTTATATATATATATATATATAAAACTAAGGATAAAGTATAAAGCTCTCGGCGTTGATCAATCCCTGAGGGATGCGCCATGCATTCGACTTCAATTTTTAACTTCGTTTGAGGTGAATGAATGCATATCTGGCCTTTACAATGACTCGCAGTGACATTCCACTGAACCGAGTCAGTGCTGCTTATCCTCCCAGTCAAGTCGGAGACCTGTCTGGTACCAATTTATCGACCCCGGAGGTATGGATGGTTTGGTGAACCATAAGTGCGAGATCGAACCACTGATCTTGTCTGCGACGCAGGACACCTCTAACCACTGCGCCACATGCGCTCTATATATATATATATATATATATATATATATACATACATATATATATAAGCGAAATGCGTGATAGCAAAAATACGACCTCAGAGGGGAGTCGAAAATATGAGAATATGAAACCCTGTTATTTGAAATCTATGATCCAGGTTAAATACTTCTGATACTGCTCTTTAATAGTGGTTTGAAGTCATAAATGTTCATTCAAAAGCATTAAGTAGTCTTTCCTTGTTCCACTGCTACTGCGGAACCGTTTTTCCAGAAAATAAGCTTAATTCTAGATTCATCAAATCCTACGCTGTCAATGATTAATAATAGCCTAAAGAATTAACTCTGTACTGCGAAGTGAAACAAAAAATTTTTTTTTGCTGAAGCGTTATAAAAAGGCTTTTGCAAAACACGGGCCCGTGCCGCGCTAGCAAGAGATTTCAGCTTTTTAATGATTACTAACATTTTGATGGAAAGTTCTTGTTCAACGAAAGGGTTCAATTTCCAATCCTGTACTACCAAACCGAAAAGTGGCCATTTTTTACATAGAAGGTGACGTCCACATCATTAATGAGTACTGTGGCTTGTTAAAATTTTTTCAAGTAAGTAACTTGCCTGCTTGGATCAACTTAGTTAGCACTCGTATTTAGTCAAAACGTTCTTTATTTTCCTAACAATTTTCCTCTTTCTAAACCAAATGTAATAAGTGCGCCGTATTCGGTGAACAAGGAAAATCTATGAAACCATGTTTGGAGATGCATTTTATTAAATCTTTCGGTCCTAAGGGCTCATCGACATACTTGACGTAATTGATACAATTCTCCATCTGTTGGCATACAACGTTACTATTTCTTTCCAGAACACAGCAAAATTTTGTCCACAGTTGTGCGGCGTACTCACTTTCTTGTTACTTTCTGCAGATAAAGGGCAGGTTAGGTGATCTTTTTACTGCAACATAATCCTTCATTATAGTAATCTGTATCCTATGTGCTTAATTTCTTGAAAACGTCGTGATCAGTACGATTAACTGTAGCATCACGGTACGAGCGATTTCTCGTGAGGGATGCATTTTATCAGTAAATACACAATAGCTGTTACAAGTATACCGTCAATCTATTCCTTTGTCGTGGTGCGCATCGAACTCTACACAATTGTTTACTTTTGTGTAGCTAACAAAAGAGATCAGACAGACGTAAATGACGGAATGTCCTTTATTGGTAGAGTGGAGGTGTCAGCAGAAGTTCTGAGAGTCGCCTCTCCTGTCACTACCTCTTCGTTTATCATAAATATCGGATCATGAATTATGCTGTATCCTGTGTGCTGTCCTTCTTGAAGCATCACAGGACCACATATCATCAGCTATTACTTCGCAACATCTCTTTTCAATGATTCGAAATTACCCGTACGTCAAAATCAGAACTACAATGAAGAGTTCTTACCTTGTTTGACTGGGTATTTAACAAGTTGATGAATGGTCAGATTGGTAAAACGCAGGTAAAACGCACTTGATTCCAAAGTGAGTTTGAACGGTGATGTCTCGATTTCAAGGTTTCGAGGTGATATGGACAGACTGAAGCTAGAATCTATATGGATTTAATGAACATCTGCGTCAGTTAGGATGTTTCATGGTGCCTGTAAACCTGCCAGTTTGATTTCGAATCAAAACTAGCTCCAGCAAATTTATTACATAATAAAAAAAGGAGATAAGCAATAAGAACTGGCAGACAAGCTATTTGGGTAGTGGCAAGAAATTTTTCAAACTTCTTCGTTTCTGTTGATTAATTCTTATACATTTGAGTTTTTGTTTTTACCTTTGTTTAGATCAGCTTCTTGCAACTATTCTGATATGTAGCACTTATACACTTTGTCCAGGATGGAATTGTCTTTAGAGCAAACTGTAGATGCTACACGAGAGTTGTTTGGGGTTCAACCGCCGCTTTAGCGTGCAACGGTACGCGTCAAAATCGTTTTTGCTTTCGGAAGATCTTATCTCAAAGCAAAAGTACGAGTGTTATATATGATAGCCACAAGAAGCTGCTCTGAACGACGGCAAAAACGAAAATTCGAATATATGAAAAATAATCAACAAAAACGAAAAAGTCCGCAAAATTTCTTGCCTACTTAACACGTCAGCGTAATGGAAATAACGATTCTAATGAGACGGTGCTTTACACCGTTTGTTCAGCAGCCTTTCTCATTTCACGAAAAGATGCCACTAAACTTACTCTGTTAAGATTTAAACTTGATTAATAAGAAGTTTTTACAATTCACTCACTTTTCGACGCCTTTCAAAATTACAAGGATATGAATTTGGAGGTGGTGTTCTACATCAGGGAAATGACAAATGGTCATCCTAAAAAAGATTGAACTCTAAAAAAAACAAATAAACCTAAACAAAAATCTGGTCACTGGTAATTTTCCATCAGTAGTACGCAATTCATATCTGTGCCACAGAAAAACGTGTTACAGGTCAAAGTGTAGTTGATCATAGAATAAGCTTCGTAGCATCCAATCTAGCCATTCATCAACTTGCTATATACCCAGTCAAACAAAGTTAGAACTCTTAATTGTAGTTCTGCTACTGACCTAAGGGAATTTCGAATCATTGACTGGAGATGTTGTGAAGTAATAGCTGATGATATGTGCTCCTGTGACGCTTAAAGAAGGACAGCACACAGGATACGGAATAATTCATGATCCGATATTTGAGATAAACGAAGAGGTAGTGACAGGAGAGGCTACTCTCAGAACTTCTGCTGACACCTCCACTCTACTAATAAAGGACATTCCGTCATTTACGTCTGTCTGATCTCTTTTGTTAGCTACACAAAAGTAAACAATTGTGTAGAATTCCATGCGCACCCCGACAAAGGAACAGATTGACGGCATACTTATAACAACTATTGTGTATTTACTGACAATATGCATCCGTCACGAGAAATCGCTCGTACCGTAATGCTACAGTTAATTGTACTGATCACGAGGTTTTCAAGAAATTGAACACATAGGATACAAATAACTATAATGAAAACGGGTACCTTACATAAAATTCTTCCTTAATTGCAAATAGTAAAAATATAATTTCTTCGTTATTTAATTGCTTGTTTCGATGGTATGATGTCACAAATATACCCACTGATGTAGAGTGATGTGCATAATTTTCGCGTTAGCCAAGACTGAAACCTGCATCTCACTCTACCTCGGGGCGTGTGCTCTAGCCCGTTGCACTACCGACGCTCGTTTCGCTCAACAGTTCACTAGGAAGAATATACTGTGTGAAGTAGTAAAGTGCGACAAGGCGGTACTTACGTGTTAGACAAGGACAAATATTTGAACCGATCTTATTTGCTAGACAAAAACTTATCATTGAAGAATTGGTGATGAATAGAAAGCACAACATCTGGTTATAACTACATTGCTGCTTTTTCAAAACACCCTTTTATAACGCTGTAGCATCCAGAACAAAATCTTCCTTTTCACTTGCCTTTGGTCTTCGTTTTTACTATGAGCATAAATTGCTGGAAGTGCGTTGAGCCTATCAGCGTGTAGAAAATTTTCCGTAGTAATAGAATCATCCGTTCATATCTAAAAATTCTGTCGATGCAGAGTAAAAATCCTCAGTGAAGTAACAATATCCGTGTAAGTTTTAACCCATAGTGTGATAGATCACTATCGAGATACGCGATAGATCAGGTGGTTACCTCACTAAAAAGTCGTTGCTGTGGCGTATTTCACACATTTTACTCAGCTATGAATCTTTTGCGCGACTTTGTTTGCGGCCAAGTCACGGAGCCGGGGGGAGGGAGGGAGAGTGGGCGGGTAGGGCGGGGCGATGTTTTCATCACATCACTAGAAACTTCAGATAAAAACAAAGATTCTCGTAGTACGAAAATTCTCCACAAGTTGATACGCTTTTTCGTGCCTCCAGCGTTTTATGCACATGATAAAAATGAAGTCGAATGGTGAGTGTGAAGCAAAATCTTATTCTGGATGCTACAGGATTATAAAAGAGTGCTTTGAAAACCGGCAAAGTGGAGTTGTAGCCAGAGACTTGAGCTTTCTAATGATCACTAATACTCCCATGAAAATTTCCTGTTCAGCTAATTAGATTGGCTTATGAATTTGTCGTCGCCTAACATATAAGTACTGACAAACCTGAGCGTATTGAACTTGAGTCAAATTTATTAGATAACACACTTTTACTGCTTTTTATGCCCATTGTCATAGCAGCGTGCGATCGCAGCCACAGGACATTAAGGCTTTCTCTCTTTTGCATAGCTTGTTCGCTGACAATGTTGTGGTCTTGAAGTGACTCTAACAGTGTTATCTCAAGAGCCTTAGTTGCGACGTAGCAAACTTCACCACGATCCGGAAGTGCTAGCCGGTGTCTTCTGTCGGGGCATTTTTGGAGCACCGAGACAAGCTACGTCGGAGTACCTTGTAGGAACAATAGATGTTGGAAAAGCTAGAGAGGTGGTCAGTTATCGAGTTGCATAGAGGATCGTTGCGATTCGATCGAAGGAAAGTGTTGTTGTGGTGCCTACACTCACCACTGCCACTGCAATTGTGGCACTGATACGCCTTTGAGATTTTGAAAGTTTGTCTAATAACAATACTTTTACATAGGCTGAACTCGTGAGTTGGCTACATTTTAGTTCAGTATGATTTCATGTCAGTATGTCCCTGATACAAATGTGTCAATAGTTAGAGCAATGACTTCTTTAAGAAAGACGATTTGCCTGTTTACATGTACTTGAAGGGAAGACACTAATGCATAGTCGCATGTTTCATCACTGTTTTTGAGCGTCACAGTCAGAAGGAGTAGAAAAGGCAAAAGTTAAGCAGGGCCGACCTCTCCCCCAGTGCCGAGGAGTTGCAATCATGCAAGAGGTCTCAGCTCGACTGTCTTAACCCTTTCGGAACTACCTGTTGCAATCGCCACGCGCAGTTCAGATCGCAGCCGCTGCGCGATTTCTGTTATATGACTAAGATTTTTTTACTGTTTTCGCAATAAATCTGGGGTTTCTTGTGATATTTCAATTCTTCACGATTTTCTTTACACACTTGTATGCTTTTGGTGCAAATATAGCGTTTATGCTAGAACAAAAAGCTCTCTTTTATCAAGTAATTGTAGTGATGTTGTCATGAACTCACCACTTCTGTTATATTCCTCTTTATAAAATACTTGAAAGCTATGATAGGGTTTGGAAATTGGTGAACAATGAATAGTTTGTCAAATAAGATGTTGCGCATTGCATGCGATGCCAGTCATCAATAACTCTTACCAATAACTAAGTTTTTATAACGGGATTCGCAAACTTATGGATCGCAAAAGATTATTCTAAAATTTGATGTTTATTGCTTTAGAACGCGCGTATTTACTGAGAAAAATAAGAAGTTAGAATTGGATATGCACTGCTTCCTCATTGCGACCTTCGCATAGAAAAATGGGACACTTCAGGACACGTGGGCTTTCTTCTTAATAAGAAAGACCTTTATAGAAAGCCTTCAGTAACATATTATTTTCTTCTGGTCATATTTGTCTTCCATGAATTTCTATTTATTCATTTAGTTGTTTGATTCCTCATCACATATATCTCTTTTCACTGTGCGGATCCCAGTATTTCTAGCATTCAATCCATTCTTCGTCACCTTCTTGAACGGTGTAGAATACCGGTTGAGCGAGTCTCAGTGCAATCTCGAGAACAGCCTTGTTGTAGAGTTTCAAAGGGCTATGTTTTTGATTGCTGGAGAGAGTTAGGGGTAGAGCTGGGCCGTGCGCGCTCGGCGATGAGCATCACAACCACTCAACCATGCGTCCCCTCCTCCTCACTCCAAGAGAAAGTTACACTTTTCAAATTCTCGAGATTTGAGCTATTGAACAATTATGGAGAGGCAAAAAAAGTGCAAATGAATTTTTCTTCAAAAAGCTGAAAATGGATGTGCAAAGCGGAAGAGAACCTTTAGATCTACCATCGACTATCATAACGAGACCAAGAATAGAATAATGTGGTATACAAACTCGCCCCTCTTAGTCTGGCTTACGTATATCCCGGCCCATTTGGGGAGCAATGAAATTCTCCTGTATTTGCTTGCTTAACGCATCTCCAAACAATATACATGATAGAATCCTCGGAATCCACCGCCATTTATACGGATGTGTTAAATCACTGCTATGTTCATGATTGAATTCCTTACTAAACAGTAGTAGTAATTATGGATAGCTTGAGCAGTTCATAGCTTCTCTAGAAGATTGTCAAACGCGCTAAATTTTCAAGTGCTCTAGGATTTTTACACAAAAATGAGAAGGCTTGCAATGCCACAGAGTCTACCAACAAGCCTTGCCATTGTGTTCATGTTTGAAGTTGTAGTATAGTCGCCAGCTGCTACTCCACTGTGATCATATTGATGATTGTTCTTTCGTTCTGTCATCATCTCAACACCAGAGTAATAAATAAATGTGCCGAATTTATATCCAGTAGTATTGACTGATATGCACAATTCTGAACGTTAGAGGCAAATAAACTCTCATTTTACTTTTTCAAGGCTTACATGTTACTAATGGCACTACAAACGCTCCTGTTTCGTCATCACTCTTTCTGCGACACAACACATCGATCTGCCAGCAACCAGCCGTCATATGTTTGGCCCAATCCTAGATCACAAATGTAAAATGTCTCAATGCGGTTCTCTAGTGCCAAGGTTGACTATTATTCAAATATCACTGAACATATTGCTAAGGCGCCACATATCTGAGATGCCCACGACGATCAAATTGTAGCGGCAGATCACCTTAGTAATACAAATTTAGTGTACATTGGGAACGACTCTTCTATGACTGGCCATTAGCTCGTGGTGTAGCACTGTGCAACTTCGTAGATAAAAGAAGGTATTTTTACATCAATAATGTGCGCGGCAGTCTTCTTATCGCTGAGAACTTACTGCAGGAAAGCAAAGAGTGTTTAGATACCGTCAACTTCGTCTTTACTTGAAAGATTAGATAACATGAATTCATGATTGTAGTAGAGTTGATGTGTGGAATATTACTAGGCGACCATAGATCCTATTGCAATACACTGTTGACAGTACTCGTGATGTTAAGGCAAGATGTAGGCGTTGTAGAAACAGTTATCTCATGTCTCAGTAAACACACAATCGATGCGCTCTTCTGTGTAAGGCATGTATGTTTATGGTAAAGAATTTAAAGCGTCTAATTATGCACTGCACCGACCGGTACTCAGAACCGTTGGCTATTCCCTTTCGTGGTGTTCGCTTCGCCTTTTAGTCTTCGTTACCGTCTTTGTTGAGGAGTGCCTCGTTTCAAATTTCAGACTACCACAAACTTAAATGGCTCAACGTTTATCTCTACAACACGACAATAACAGCAAAATCAATTTAACAAGAGCATGCTTATACAATGATTTTGAAATCTACAGAACTTATGGCCACATATCAATTGACAGAGAATTCAACCGTTTGTGGCAACAGCTGTGTTTCACTGCATTAGATGCGGTAAAGGAGAAAGATGGAATATAACCAGAACAAAAAGGTAAATGTATTTTAGGATGATCTAAGTTTATGCTATTGTATAATGAGGCTACTCACATCTCGTCCTTAGTGAATGAAACAGTGCGATGCACTCAAAATCGACCGGTCTTTTGATCAGAAATAATGAAATACTATTTTGCATACAAAACAAAGGCCAAACCACAGCTTACTTATTAGCTCGTTAACATACCTTGTACAAGGCGTATAGCCTCAAAAAATGCACTGGAATGAGAAGGGGGAAGGGTTCAACTCGTGCTGTCCATTCTGCATTGCTTGTGGTGCAATTCAATTGGCTCCAATGAATGACGTTGTAATGCATTAGCTAGCAATATTTCGGGGAAATGCTAGAATGGCGTGACAAACGCATGACAGCATAGATCATAGAAGACCTACAGTGAATGGTGTAAAAATGCAGCCTCAGAAATCGATGGGTTCGTGAAAATTGACGAAAAAAGTCGACGATTGGGGTGGTCGTCGGAATGATACGAGTTAAATTAGGAAGCCATCATTAAGATTGTCGACCTTTTTGACTAAAATTCTGAAAAAAGCACATGCACATAGGCTTATATTTTCAGTTATTCAGTTTGCCTGATGGTGCAATAAAAAATAATTCGACTGACCTTTCTGCGTTCGTTATCCTTGTCCAGTGGGACTTTGATGTCACAATTCTTGTACTCTTCTAAAGTGGAGTGGCGAGAAAATGAACTAACATCCCCAGTCAAACTCTGTTTGTACCAGATGATTGTTAATAGACTGATTGTGGGGTAATAATGATTTGCTTTTATAAAATGGTCTATTTGATAGCAGTCGATAACAACACTAAATAAAGATTACGGCGTCAGGCAATTCCTACTGTGTGGCAAGAGATGGAGGAACAATCCTTATATTTGTTGTGAAGAACTGCCATTTCCAACTGCTACCAGGTGTTATATGCCGCGGTATACTTAGCTGAACAAACTTCGCTTAATGTTAGTCTAGTGAGCAAGAACAAATCATGCCCTTTACTTCGGACCAAGCACATACAACTACAAAGCGGTAATCTCAAAGGTGTGGGTAAGAAAACGGGGCACTTATATGTTAGACGGCGGCAAATTAAATTCCAATGTCTTGTGCTAGACACGAGCTTTCGATAAGAGTTTTAGTAATCATTTGAAAGCTAAATTATCTTGCTAGAACCGTACATGAACGTTGTTTGAAAGCCGTCTTATAACTCTGTAGCATTCAGAATTGAATTATGTTTTACACTTCCGTGTGCTTTCACTTTTTCACCCGTATAATTTGCAGGAAACACGAAAACATATGAACGTGTAGAGAATATATTGGACCATCAGGGTCACTAGTTTAATCTGGAGATTCTTTCAAGGCAAAGTAAAAGTCGGTAGTCGAATAACAAAGTCGCACATCGCATGCTATCCATCTGGGCGTCATCGATCGTTGATCTTTACGACAACCTTCCCCTCACTTCGCAGCCCTTGAATTGGCCAAAAACCCCATAGCTGCGTATGTGAACTAATCTAATTCTTTCCGGTGCATTGCAGCAAAGATGTCTTTATAGGCTTAAGCATATCTTTACAATCCTTGGAATATTGCGCTGTTGAAGGATTATTCAACATAGTTGTTGAAGGATAAATTGCACAAAAAAGAGCTCTGCCTTGCGAGAGAAATGCATGTGTGAAACACAAATATTTTCTCTTTCTTTCAGCGCTCTGTAAGGGGGAAGGGGGGGGGGGGGGGGGGGGAATTTGTCCAGCAAAATATAAGCGAAAGAAAAAAAAAAGCAGATAGTGCGTGTAAATCATTTGTTTCTTTCAAATGCTACAGCGTCATAATGAGGATTTCTTGTAAAACAGTTACAAATGGCTTTAGCCTCAGGTTTATGCTTTAGAACGATTACTAACATTCGCATTAAAATTCATTGTCCAGCGAAGCGAATCCGTTTTCCATTTATTGTCGTCTAACATATAAGTACCAAATGCGGTACAGTTAGTTGAGATATCATGATACTATACTCTGCGGTATCATAAGTTGGCAACAGATTATGCATCGTCTATGTAAGCTCAAAATCGCATAATGTGTTATGGAAAAGAATGAGGGGACGACTAAATGGCGAACGGTAGATCACTCTGGGTTCATACAAAAGTGCATCTAGCTGGATACAATGTCAGATACAGCAATCCAATACTAAGGCGTAGGATAAAAAAACATAATGGAGAGGATTTTGATACGAAAGTCAGAACTTTTGTGCAGGATTCTAAATGGTCATCGAAAGTCTCTTGAAGAAAATAACAAAGGCTCAAAAGATCCAAAAAATGAATAGCAAGGAAGATCGTTTTGCGTTCACGCGTGACGTGATGTCATACCTCAGACTCATCTTTTCTGATCCAGATCTGAGCTGCACTAACCTATATGTTGTAATTGGCGACTGTATTCCAGAGGACATTAATCGAGAGCTTTGTGAGATGTTCTCAACCGGCTCAACGTGGTGAAAGTGTCAGTGTTTGCCTTTACGGTTTAGCAGAGCGTGGGAGGACTGTTGAATTGAAAAGGTTAGCGCGTAGCACTGGGTCCGTTATTTGGTCGGTGGCATATCTGAAAGGCCCGAACACGGCCCACGCTGTTTTTCTTCTTCTGTCGTGTCCTTCTGTCATGCTCTTCTCCATTTCATTAATCTAAGATGCATGTACGAGGTGGTCTGCGTAATAGGAGATCGTCCAGTCCGAATTTCTTCTTTGCGCCCTTGGCTTTCATAAATTGGGAGTTGAAATCTTTAATGCGTAGTTTGAACGAGAATATCGATGCCATCCGTGAAAGAAAAGCTCTACAGCTTTTTTTCCTTAACGCTTATACCCCTCTTTTCCCTGTCGAGCGACTCCTTTATCAGCTACACTTCGGCGGTGAACAGCTGTGGCGACATCGTATTTCCTTGTCAGAACACTTTTTCAGATATAGTAAGGGATTGCTAGAAAAGCCGCATTTTTAATACGCAGTTTTAATATCAGTCTGCTAACGTTTGTGTATGGAATAGTTCTGCACTTTGTTCTACAAACGCTGGGAGGATTACATTTTTTTGACGCTATTAAATGCTTTGCATAGTTGACAAAAGGCTTAAGATATGTCATTCCACACTAACCATCATAACCTTGGACACGGTCTGTATACGTTCTATGCAACAAAATCCCTGTCGAATCTTCGCTTGCTTAACTGTTTGCTCCTCATATAAAGTTTTTGATAAGAACAAAGGATAAGCATCGTAAGAAAGTTTATATAGTATCCTTAACATGCAATCCGGTTGACAGATACAAAGATCCCTTTGGTCACCTTTTTACGAAGGATGACACTGCACGACGCCTTTCACCGATCTAAGACTTGCAACGCTGTTCTTTTTTTTTCATGTTTTCTATCGTAACCAGAACTTCAAGGCAGAACCCTAAATGACTTTTTCAGTGGGCATTTTGGGGTACGTGACGAGAATGGTTGAACGATAAGTATTAATGCAGAACCTATCCATTATAAATCCATATCACAACGCGAATTCCACAATCTTCGTTCATCAACCCTTACAGCGGAACTGTATATCGCTCAAGTTCCGACGGCACTCTTTAGGTTGATTTTTTCAATGCTCCTTTCAATAGTTTCTTCTGCCTGTACAATGTAGATACTCTTGCAAAGCTCTTGTGCAGCTGATACTCAATACCACTAGTGTTAGATGTACCGCATTATGTCAGGCCTGAGCTTCCCTATCTATTCAAGCAAGTACTTCGTGGTGGACAAGGTATGCTCGGATCTTCTGAATTAGATAACTGAGGAAAAGTCGACACGAAACTCCCAAATTTTTCGACAAGCACTCGTAGTCTTCGGTCGAATTATCTTCAATCTATAGTCATAGCTGCATAGAATTTCGTATAAAATGCTTCCTTCACAGACATCTTGATGACTTCTCCACTTTCGATGACATGAATTCTTTTCCAAGTTGCGACTAAATCCTGTCTTTGTCCGGAGAAGGCGGTGATCGGGCTTAGTACAGAATAAAAGAGACTACATATGTGTCAAGTAGACACCATTTTCTCTTTTCAAGTATAAATTTGCATTTTGCATGTATCGGCGTTTTTAAAATTCTGCTATTGTCAAAAGGCGATGTCTGTCTTCTGGAAAAATGAATTTCCATGGAAGAGACGAGCTGCTGACTGAAGTCGTACTCAGATCTTGATTATTTCTCCTGATCCAAGGTTGCGAATCTTGGAATCGCTCTGGTAGCTTTCCTACTCTGGCACCAATGTCTCCGACAATGGATTTGTGATAAAACGCAATATTATGGATAACTTCCTCCAAGAGGTAATAAATCTCTTATAACCCGTGTTTATTAGCTGAATCGGTCGGATTCATGATAAGACTTATCATTGAGGATATATTTCTCCAATTGAAAACAAGACGCTTTGGATCTGACTCATTCGCATTCATCAGCTGCATAGATCGGTGAGTGACATTTGATGATGAAGACTATCCTATTTCATGTAAACATTAGGAAAAAAATCATAAAGTATGGGAATCATACATTTTGTTCAAATTTTTTACAGAAAAAAATATCATGAAAATAACGAAATTTACTCAAGGTATAGGAATCGAGCTATACGACCGATCGCTCAAATTGTCGATCTACACAAACTCACACATTATAAACGACAAACAATAAACGGCGTCTTTGGAACTCAATCTTTCTTTAATTTCTACAGTGTAGTAAAATGATATCCCTAGCAGGCGAGCACAGCGTTGGAATCGTTGAAACATACACAGCTTTTGACAATATAAGGAAGCTCTGCCCGGCGAATTACAAGTGAGATAAAGCGCAACGCCTAAAAACATAGTTTTGTTTTTCTTGCTATCGAGATGTGAGAAAAAATTTACTCAAAAAAGCACAATTATAATTTTTCCAAAATTTTAAGCTTCAAATGATCACTAAAAGTACTGAGTTTCATTGTCCGACGAACGAACAATTTTTTTTTTCAAAAATGCGCATACGATAACAGGAAAATACATAGTAGCTCATTGCTTCGATAGATTATAGGCTTACGTCGTTCTTTCTGATTATAAGGGAAACCACGTTAACACGACCTCATTTACTGGAGGGGAGCTCATATAGGAGTTTTGGTAATCATTCAAAAGTTGAGACTTCAGGCTACCGCTCAATGCCGACGTCTTTCTTTTAAAACCCTTTTGTAACGATTTCATCTTCACGCAAAACTAGAGCATATTTCTCACCAGACGGATCTCTTTCTTTGGATTTTTAGTGATTATAAGATATCGTGGTGCTTCCTAATGCCATTACTGTGCTTATTATTATTCTAAAAAGAACGTTTCTCTGCAAACCTGCAGGTAAAATAGGTTGAACTTGAAGTGAGGGAGAGGGCGATTGAGGGCCATTCACGTCGCTGTGGGTGTGGTGGTCGCGTGACTGCTGACGTAAAACTTCGCTGGCGAAATACCTCTCTGCGCGTTCATGTTATCGAAAAAATATTGTAGTGGTTGCAGTAGTGAATGCCCCGTCGAATGCTATGTGTTAGTATACCTGCCACGCGGATTAATTTATTAGGAATAACAGCAAGAATGAATCGCCAATAGAAAATAACCTAAAATAAACAATAATTACAAATAATACATTCATATCCGCCAACCAATCCAATTGGCGGAGCAAAAGGGCATATTTCGCAATAGTCGTTAAATCAATATATCGTAATAACTCGACTAGTAGCTATTTCGTAACATGAGTAGTATGTTAGCGTGAATCAAAAACATGAGGACAAAGAGCGAGAGTTCAATTGTATTCAACTTAGAAGGTTTGCAAACGTCAATCAGGAGACGGGGGAACCAGGGAGGCTATCGTGGTCGCCTCGGAATGACGAAACCCCAGGGCGGTATGCCGGGTCGACGATGTGTGAGTAGCATAGTCGTCATAAGTCATAAAGTCTCACACTGTATGTTCGAGATCGTCTTACGAGCCCGCTACCCATCCCTAGGGGTGAGTCGCCCACGACCCCCACCACTGGGCACGTCTCCGTGACCTGGGTTTGCAATCACAATGTCTAGTGCATCATCGAGCAATCAATCAGCAAGTAAAAGGTGGTGAGCATAATTACGTCTTATGGACAAAGTAAGTAATTAGCAATTGAACTGGGCCACATCGAGTCATAAACAATAATTGTAGGCGATCGATAAGCTAAAGGGAGAAGGTAACGAATACGAAGACGAAACGTAACCCGGCGGCCGCACGGACCAGTTGAAGGCGCTCGACTCTCGTCGTCGTCGGCCCATGGATTGCGAAACTCCAGTCCATGCTGCGCACCAGTCCTCCCATAGTGCAACGCCGCCCCTCGCATCCAACTTTACCTTAACAATCGAACTCGTTATGTTATTACTCATATAGAAAGATAATATAAAAATAGCAATGAATGTTGCATGAGTTGCTATAAATATTGCTTTCAGGAAGCACTATGTGAAACGTGTGACTCTGCTTCAAAAAGGCTTCAAATACTATTCCTTTATTTTTTTACGAGCAATCGAGTGCGCAAACACTCTGTGTTATGTGAAAATTTTGCTTGATAGAGAGTGTATAACGTTCGTCTCCGATGACTCTCTGTGAAGAAGCAGAGTTCCCCAAGAGAACTGACTATAAAAATATCGAAAGACGACATTTTCTTCCCGACTGACGAGTCTGTAAGGACGAAACAAGTGTATCGGGCTGTACAAGAACCCTTACCAGACCTCATGACAAGTTGACTCAAATAATAATGAAAAAGTACTTTGAATACTTTTATTTTGCCATGAAGTCGAGCATCAACCACTCGTGTAAATAATCACCACTGTGATTTCTTTGTCCGAACTCAGGAGGCCTGAACTTCCCAATTGCTTCCAATAGTGACTCAAAGGCATCATCACCTAATCAGAATTAAAGATTGAATTACAATGGAAACCAGGAAGCTCTATCTCACTCTCCATCTATCGTGCATTCCAAGCGATCTGTCGCGTTGCGCGTTGCACATGTGAAGTGTGATCTCTAGATCGAACGAATGACTGTGATACTAAGATCTCCTCGACAGCTCATACGCATCGACAGTGCACCTTCATGTTAGTAAATTAGTCGATCATCGCGTCAACAGCTATTCACGTGGACGCCTTAGCCAACGGGTGGCGAGTGCACAATGACCACCTTCTTGCGCTTGGCAACCCAAATTATTTTACCTGCTGCGTTTCGGAGAAACGACTTTTCAGGATATAAGCACATCATCAACATCAGAAAGAATTACGCTATGGAATGATTAACATTACTTTGAAGAAAGAACTTTGTCCGGCGAGGACAATGCCTCTCTTTTATGCAAGAAATCTCCTCCTATAGCAACGTCGAGAAATGCTTTTTATAAGAGTCAGCGACCTTCGGCGATTGTCTGAAGTCTTAGCTTTCGAATGATTACTAACACTCCTATGAAACCTACCTCTCCACCAAATGAGGCAGGTTTTCCATATATTTCCTTATAATCAGAAGGAACCGCTTACCTAAATATTGGATTTATCTCGACTATGCTGCTAAGGCGTTTCTTGATTTTGGAGTCTTTGGAAAGGATCATAAATCAGAGTTCACATTCCACATGCCTCTACACACTTAATGGATCTCCCATGTTCACCAGAGTAACCAACTAGGTCCCTTGTCATACTTCGCTAACATTTTGAGTTATTCTTAGTACTGACTCCCTGTTGACGGCGCATGCATTCTAATGGTAATTAGTATAATCCCCAATGAAAAAATCTCTGTCGTGGTGTTGGTAGGTGAAATTCTGATGGAGCACTTGATGTGTTTTCTACTGAGTGATTCTGATGCAGCACTCAACGTACTGGCTCTGTAGCAAAAACCTTCGAGTAAAGCTTTAGCACAAAAAGTTACCAAGTCGAAACAAAATGCCCGATTTTGCACGGATTTGCCATGTAAGACTTTTACGAAGAAAAACTCAAGCTTGAGCTGTGATTGTTTACTGCAATAATGCCAATACAATATAAGGATCTTGGCGATATATTGTTGAGCGAATAGATAAGGAGTTGTGCGGTTAACTGGAACACTGGAAGACAAAAAATTGGCCTACGCGAATTTAGAAGGCCATTGCAGAGATGAACACTTGAACACACATCTCTCTGAACCTTTGACTCACCTGTAAACAGACCGATGAAAAAGGCTTTTCCTAGGGAGTATGCAAACGGTCTGTTTGAAAACAAGTGTGAGCACAACGGATCATTAGGGAACAGCCGATGGCAAGAAACATGAAAGGTTGCAACACTGGCGCTTCAATAAGTTGCGGCAAGCTCATAGCATGCTTACCTTGTAGCGATATTACCGCATCTAAGAATATCCTACAGTATAACTAAATTTGAACGCTTAAGTTGAAATTCTAAAAAATTTAATTGAGTTGGAAGAAATGAGCGCACAACAGTATAGAAATAGGAGCTGTTCGTAGAAAATTCACTATACCCCATCGACAGTGCGTAAGCAAATATTTAGAAAAAGCGGTTTTCTTCACCTCTGGAACTGCTCTTTTTCACATCTGCCTTTCAGTGACGAACGAAGTAGTTTAAGTGCCTTTGAAACCCGAACAAATCAATTTTTCCAGTAGCGCTTTCATTCTTCACCTCTCTTCCTCAAGACAGGCACTTATGAATCAATTTGTCACTGGAATTAACGTGATATCCCAAGTAATTCCATAACATACTTCGCGCTTCTTTCGCTAAAACGCGTGGAGGATCAGCCACACCGCGTCGATTCTGGCATCCTCAATTGGATTTTTTCGTCTGCAGGTACTTAGGCAATCTGTAAATTCCAAACAAATTCTATTGTGTCAAACTGATCTTATCAAAACTCAGGATTCTCACAGTAATTGAGAATTGAAAAAAAACTGGCGTGCTGTGCACCAGTATTGTTCAATTATATCTAACGCATGTGATCGCTCCCATACCGAGCAGTCACGAATTCTATGTGCATTTGCTCTCGCATAGCATTTGTTCTTGTGAACGGGCAGAGGTAGACGAAATATGTTTTTGACTACAGATTTCCGTTGAATTCATAGTCTTTCAAACAATATATTCAGATAAAATCCGCGTTCCGGTTTTTATATGGCATTTCGGCGTACGCGTCTTTCGTCGATGCCGTTCACCTCTACGAAAGTAGAGGTTGTGAGGTAATGATTACACACAATTTGATATAGATCTATCTTTTTTTCAGATAATTCAAAAGTAAAAAAAAAATACTGTACAAACAAATGAAGTCATTCATTGAAGAAACACTACGTTTTATAGATCAACAATTATAGCAAATTCTCAAAATTGCTACCTTTGACCTCTATACCTTTTCAAAGTCACTTGAGAAAACTTCCAACGACGCTCACACACGTTTCTACCGTAATTTTGTCCCAAGCGCTTGTCAAAGCCGTTTCGAGCGAACCTACGCTAGTGTAGCCAGTAACTGAGATTTCTTTCTACAGTATGGACCACAAGGTGTAATCCATGGCGGCGAGGTGCAGTGAGTTTGACGGCCAAAAGTCCTCGCCCAAAAGCCAGCTTCTAAACTATTCATTTGACGAGAAACAAATGAATATTCGACCTCATTCGTTGGGCAAGAACTTTTCATAGAAGTGTTAGTAATCATTCGACAGTTCAAATCCCTGGTTAGTGCTGTATTTTGCCGATTTCTGTAAAAGTCCTTGTTATAGCCTTTCAATGAAAGGAAAACATTCGTGTTTCACATGTCCATATTTCTCGCTAGACACAGTTTTCTTGGATTATCAGTAGTTATTCGATAGTGTAAGTTTCAAAGATTCCAATACTGTGCTAAATCTCTGAAAAGACCGTTTCTCTGCAGGGCAGCAGGAAAAACAAGGTTGAATTGTCATGCGCTAACAAGTGATCTCTGATCAATTCACGAGCCATTGGATGAAGCGGCAAGGTGGGCTGACGCGACGATCTATCGATTTTCGTGCATATGAACGCGCAGGAAAAGTCTTGCAGCATGTGAATGTTTTCAAGCCACTGTTGGAAGCAAAAAGGACGTTCTGGATTTCTGAACACATCAAAGTGGCCATAATGTTGACTGATTGATCCGTATTCATGGCAAAATGAAAGTATTTAAAGCCTTTTTGTAGCCGAATCATACTTTTTACCTGAAGTTTGTCTTTCACAGCAACAAAATAAATCGTAATTGAGTGACAAGGATTGTACTCTCATAAAACCGTCAAAAATTGATTAATAATTGCGTAACTATCATTGCTGTCTTGCCCAGCGGCCGATGGATTAGCCAAAGACCACCGTGTTCGCGCATGCGAATCAATCTTATTTTCCCTGCTGCGCTGCAGAGAAGTGGTTTCTTGAAAAAGCAAATACAGCGCTGGGATCATTGAAACTTGCGCTATCGAATGATTGTTAACAGTCTAGAAAAAAGCTCCGTCCGGGGAGAAATATACGCGTGTATTAAACCAACAGCATTATAAAAGGGTAATTATGAAATTCGACAATGTACAGCTCTCGCTAATAATTCGAGCTTTCGAGTGATGACTAGCACTCCTGTGAAAATTTCCAGTCCACAGAATAAGATCGGATATTCATTTATCCTCCTATAACCACAGAGCACACCGTTCTTCTTAGATCTTTCATTCAGGAAGTAAAGTTGAGAGTTTCTAGCCGCAATGCTTGAGGTTTTGTTTGACATTCTTTCGGGGCTTCTCTCACAAATCTCGAACTTATCTGCCACCTTGCGTATTAAACGCTCCGGATTTCATTGAATCTGGCAAGTGATTTTCTGAATGTTTTCCGGGATGTAGGAGGTGTTCGATAACTTTTCTGAAGACCGTTCTCAATAACTCTAGTCTATTTGAAACATTACACGGTTTTGTAGACACTTTTTGGGGTAAAACCAGTTATTTTAACAATGTCCGGAGTTTCAATCCCGCATACTTGAGCACATAAAAAAAAACAGGCAAAAAAAAAAACAAATTCTAGACCAAACTTAAAGAAGGTGATCAGAATTAATAAAAAATGATATATCAATGCTAAAACAAAAATAGGAAATATATGTATACATATAATTTATATGTTCCAATAAGTGATCAGTAGTGGCAAATGTGCGTATAATAATAACATTGCTTTCGTTTCACTTTCTTGTACATTCATTGACAATGTAAACGTAATGGTGCCGGGTATTCTTTTCAGCTACTTCTTTCAAAACTAGTAAATTTTGCAGCACTTCTGATGCTCCCAGTTCGTTCGAAAAAATCGTGTCGAGTACTGGGTTCAGTGGAAAGTCGAACAACTCGAATAACCAAGTAAAGTTTTCTCGCATTTGGTCATTAACGTATAAGATGATATCCGTATTCTACTCCGTCAAAACATTACATCTCCAAATTGCTGCGTTCAGGCTAGTGTGAATATTCGTTCATCATAATCCATTTGCCCGTTGAAAGAGACGTCTAATAGAAACGTGATATCTGTGCGCACTTCTTTCAATGCTTAATTACCATAGGAGCTAAAAAGTGCGGCAAAATGGTATTTTGTGCAATCAGTTCACTGACATTGAATCTATCGCTGATTGGGGCATGAATCTATAGTCTTTATGTGGGTGGGAAAACGTTAAATGAGCTGTGCATTGTTAAGAAATCCTCTCATCTGCAACGGGCCGGTATCAAACGAAAAAGTGATAAGGTGTGAAACATGTTCTTTTTTGATTCCCGTGTTTACGTAATGCTTCGTGGTTGAGGGAAATTGGTATTGTTAAGTCTTCTCCCTGCTTTTGCTTCTGCAAGCGTACATGAACGTGAAACAGGTGGAAGGCAGTTGCGCAGTAGAAGATGTGAGGTGTGCACGTTTGATTTCATTAGTTTGTATGAGGATACACAAAGAGATGTGCTGGTGAAAACTTATAGGTCATGTAGAAGGCGCAGTGGTTTTTGCAGTCGAATATGTTATAACTTGTTAGAAGTGTGTGTTTTGTAACTGAGCCATTTTCAGGGGACAATACAAAATGGCCATACAGAAATTACTAAAATTGAGTGGGTTAAATTCTGTGACGAGGAGAAAGTTAAGGCCTACTACAGGTACGTGGACTGATTGGCTCCTTTCTTTAGATTCACTACATTGCTCGGATCTCTCATGAGTTTCACTGTGGCGATGTAATTGCCGTCGTTAAATCACAACTTGTTCTGTATCTGTTAATATATTATCTCTTCCTTTAGCAATATTTCAATATATAATAAAGCTGCGATTTTCCTAAGCAGTGTCGTTATTTCCAGTCTAATTATGCTTTACTACTGGCCTGCTTTTAGAGGACAATACCCGCCTCCCTTCAGTAGAATGAAAACACTTTCCCTTTGTGGTGGATGCTTCAACTACACCGGCAACGAGGCACAGCATACGACTCACACGGTTATTACTTCATTCTTATTTCATTCAATCCCAAATTTTCTACGAATCTATGAGCCCACTAGGGAATTCATTCGCAGAGCCGCTTTTTTCCCAAAATGCTTGACTATCTTGCAATATTGCGATGAATCCGCTTTATGCACCAGTTTAGCTCCTACGAATGGTCTTTAAGTTTAGAATATAATAAACATTTCAGCATGAATAATTCTCAGATTTTTTATATCTTTGCAAATATAGAAAATTCGATGTTATTTGAATAGCCTGAGGAAATACTACTTTTTTCTAACACGGTACGACTTGAGTCGTGACCACAATAGCTCCGAGTTACGAGCGAAACTGCGACTTGATGTTTTTGATGCCACGAACTCGACCCACCAATATGCCTTTTCGGTACAGGTCTTGCTGGCACTACACCATTAAGTTCTTCGCTCTGCCTTTTCTCGGCCGTTCTTGTGGATTTATTTTCAAAAAAGCCATAGTGGTAGTTGAAGTCCGTCAAACTTGCCACTGTTGCTCCTAGAGTCCACACCGTACTCTGCTGTCAAGATAGAAATTAGGAAGTAAAATAAAAAATCGAAGAATGTTTTCTCATTTGACTTTGACATATAGGATGATGTTATCTTGTATTCATAGAAGAAATGCCCGTGTAGTTCTGCTCCACCTGGAAAAAGGTGTATTCTGATAGGCAAAACAATTTCTCTGTATTTGAAGAAGGTGGAGAGAAGAAGAAGGTATGTTACCTTTTCAATTACCCTACAATCTATTTGATTATCTTACTGTTATTTTAGCATTACCATGATATTATAATGATTGAGTATGAGTATAGAGTGATATGAAGAAAGTAAAACTGCAGGAGTTGAACCCGCGTTTTATTTATACCGAAGGCGCATGCTACCCTTACACCACCGAGGCCACGGCTTCGATAACACTCATTCTTCGATATATCCAATTGCAATTGACACTACCGAATACCCAAGAGTTTAAATAGGTGTGAAGTATACTACAAATCTTCTGAATGACCGAGCCACTGTCAGCAAAAACGTTAAAAAGATCTAATTAAAATAGATTATTTAATTCAAATGGTGCCACCTTGACTTCAATATCGATATATGCTTGTCCACCGAGAACCGTTGGTTTGGACAGCTACGATTGGATTTATCGAAGAAGGGTGGTAGCAAAGCGCTGCCTCTGTAGTGTAAAGATAGTAGGCGTCTCTTTTTTCAGTGAACACGAGTTCAGCTACTGTCTGAGATCAGATCTTCGCTTACCACTTTATATTCTCCAGTGATCATTGTGTCGCTGCTATTTCAATCGCACAAATGCAGACCGCCTTTTTCAAAATCAATTCTAGCGATTGAATTTGATATGGATATACTTCTTTTTGCAGTACTCTATGAAACTGTGCGAACTAGCCATGCCATGGGTAGGTAGTAAGGTTGGTAAACTAGAATTATTTATAGATGAAGTTCGACAATTACAATTTTTTCAAGGTGTTTTTCCGCGAGGTTGAGTCGTTCGTGTTCTACGTATCCGTCCTTCAGTCTTGAGACGTCGCCGTCTGACTATCATCCCTTGCGGTTAACTCAAGTGAAAAGAAATTTCGAAAATCAAGCACTTGTGTCGAAGATTGGCTCGAACTTTTTTCGAACCAAGGATGGCGAGTTCTATGAGTGCGGTGTTGATTTGTTGCCTGAGAGATGGGAGAAATGTGTTCAGGCTGATGGCTAATATTTTGAATAGTGTTGTTAAGCAATTTTAAATATTTCCAGTTAAATAAATTTGGTGCTTACTGCTCCAGTGCCAAAACTCATGAGAAGCCTAATATTTAAATATGAAAAGGATTCACTCGCTAATCCTCCAGTTGGATGCTTTGAATTCTTCAGTGTGCGCCTCACATCGAGGAGTAATGAGTGAAATCCGGTTCACATGACAATGCTGCCATAATTTAATAGGTTTTATACTTATTGAGATCTGTTGTATTGTTGTCTGTAAGCTCTCTTGTCTCAAGAATCATCTCGCAGAATAACGTAGGTGACGATTTTGAAATGGTACATTTTTTCCTCGAATCTTCTATTTTGCTCATTGTAATGAGCTTTGTGCACCTTTCAATAAGACTTCTCAATTTTTTTTTCATAAATTGCCTTGGAATGATTATTTCATCTCATCTGCATTAACGGGCGCAGCTTATTAACATGGGATTCAAGATTATATCACCAATCTACTCTCGTAATCCCAGAGCCTCCTAAGCACTCACGATCCTTAACCTCAGCTTAGCATTTTATATTTTCTTTGTGATCTCAATCAACATGATTTCCTAAATTATCATTTGCGGTGTTCTGTGCTGAATTGAAACCCTTTTTTGAATCTGAAGTTGCAACTATAGTACCAAATATCCTTTTCCTTAGATGAACTACGGCACTTCACATAATCTCATAATTCAATTAATCATCGCAAAAGATCATCACGACTTGGAGCTTGAGCAAGGAACCGGTTGTGAGATCGTATTTGTGTGGTCCACAAGTCAACGTGTTTCAAGTGTTACTGGGTCCTCCATCAAGCGAACGATATGGGTCGGGCAACCTTCGTTCTTTGAAAATTCTCATAGAATGAAAAGGAGATATCTTAGTGATAAAATATATATCGGAGCGAAAAGCCTTCATTCTCTTGAAGACTTTACCCATTGGAATCGAACTGGGATATTGCCCTAATCTGCGTCAAATGTCTCTGCGAAAGATTCTAATCTGATTCACATTTCGCCAAGATATCTCGTTGCTCTTTTTAATGAGAGGGTTGGTGTTAATTTTTACAGGACTCAGGTACGACAAACGCTTAGATTTATGAATCAACCAAACGCGATTTCACAATCAAGCCTGCTCAAGCTTGATAAGCTTAGGAAAGAGTTATGTGAACCATAGGTACCTGACGCCTGAGGCATACGTTTCGCAATTGTTACGAGAGATTTCTCCGTTCCAACTAGTTTATGGAAAATAACAGTGTATAGAGAAAAATTGATGTCACTTTACAACTCCATTTTCTATGTTTTCCTCCCTGCCTTTTCTTCTTTTCCTGCGTATTCTTATTTGAGTTATAGCTAGAATGTGTTCTCCGTTCTAAGATTGTGATCCTCACTGACACTTTTGCTTAATCTCCAAGGGATTTCGTTGCTGAGGCAAAAAACATCGTATTGTATAAAAAGACACTTGAAGAATAAAAATGCTCGGTTTATTGTGCTTGGATTTGCCGCATTTGCCTAGAAAACCTAAAGTGAAGGTTATGAATGCCTTTGCTTTGTCATTTTTTACAGTCAGAACTTTCACTCTTCTCTCTTTTTAACTGAATTGTACTGGGTCGTTTCATAAGTTTTAGCTTCAGAAAAAAGCTCTAACTTTGTTGACAAAAGGTAATCATGATTGCATGCTTTTGGTGATATCCAATTGCGCATTTTCTTGCGTCCATTTTGGTATACAACTTGCCTATCTTACTTTAAGATAGAGCTAGCGGGAAAAAATTGCTTGCTATTCATGAACAGTGAGCAAGAATAATGGAGCTTCCTACGGATGGCTAGAGCACGACTAGTCTCTCCAGACTCTTCTATACAACTTTGAACTTCGCAAATCTGGCCGTCCTTTCTGCAACCGTATCATCGCTTCAAGCTGAGTTAATCCTGCGCGCTGCTTCACTAGCACTTTCCACTACACGCCATTTGTGCATGATTAGCCATTGATTGGTTTTCACACAGCCCCATCCTAAAGCAAGTATACGCAGTTGTATTTCATAATGTTCGCATGAAAATGTGCAAAAGAACCATACCAAAATTATACAACTTTGATTATTTCTCATTGATGTAATTGCTGTATATTGCTCTAGTGCCAAAATTCATGGAGTGGTTTAACAAATGCCCCGAATATTTCACATAACTACACCAGAGATGTACTACTGAAAATAAATTTAGAATAATAGCATCACAGTTATTAAGATAGCATCGCGTCATGGCGAATGCACTTGAGCTTATGCGATGCCCTGACTTATAAAGGAATCATAGAATGCAAAACAATGATTGCCCCCAAAGTCACTTCACGATATTCTCTCAGCTCGTGGTGAATTATGCTAGTTACAGTAGAAACGAATATAGTCCATAAGCCTTTGCTGGAAGAAAAGTATGCTTTACTACGACCGAGTTCTGATTTTTGTAGCGTATGACAAATATTCCTCTCATTTCATTGCTTAGAAATTGATATTTCGAGCGTAAAGACAAAATAGCAATTGGGATTTGTACAGAAGAGCATGATAGTGTCTTCAAATTGTCGCTTATGCTTGTTAGTTGACGCAGTTCCCTGAAAATTTTAATGATCTGAATTATTGTAGACAAAATAGGCGTGTGTAGTGCAATTGCTCAGAGCACACACTCGCGGAAGATTTGAAACGTCTGCTGAAATCCAGCATTGCGTCAAACTTTTACACACCACTAAATACCGCAGTAGATCTATAACATCACATCACTGCTGAAAGCGATTAAAATAAAGAGCATTCTTTTTGACAAGATATTTGCTTACACTTTCCCGGAGGTTCCAAGCATCCGTTGAGAATTTAAAACTCTAAACTTTTTGAGTCGGAGGTAAACATTCTACAAAAGTTTTGTTCCGAGTGTTTCCTTGAGACCACAGCTCAAATTTCAATATGCCTCGCAATCATTTTTGAGCCACGCATGTCAGTGGTCTGTCAAGCAGGGCTGACCCATAGAGCCCTCTCGTCTTTTGCTAAACTCTGTGGGAGCTTCAGTCCTCACACTAAGAGTTAGCGACGGCGATCGTTTTACACTCTACGTCCAGTGAAAACTCACCAAACACAGAGGGTTGTACACTCGATTATTCGTGGCTAGTATATTCAATATATCATAAATTTCGCTTCGAGTTCCACAGACCACTGACAAGCGTGGCTTAAAAATAATTGCAAGGCATTCTACAAGAATTTACTAGGTGACCGGCGCAGCAACGTAAAGCTTCTGCCACAAATTTACGAAATTCTTTACTTTAGAAATACTCTATTGGTCGAGAAATGATCATCTCTTTTGTAAAAAAAAAGACGAGTTTTGCCTCAAAAGTCTGCAGATAACCAACGGGATGTCCGAAGTACAGAGCAGGGCTGCAAGTTTATGGTCAAATCAGTATTCATTTCTAATATTTGGCCAGTTAAACGTACTTTCTGTGCCCACTAAAGCATTCGAAGTGGTTAAACCTTTTGGATGATGTGGAAATCCATCACACACCGTACACATTCGGCTAAATCCATTTGCATACGAGAGCATAAGCGATGTCACCAGTAGGGCGCCATATTTGTTAGTCGACAAAGTCTTTTTCTTTGTTTCGAGGATTTTAAGTTCCTGTACCGCTCTAATAGGACATAATTTTCTCTAGAAATTTGAAATTTTTTGTGCATAAATAACTCCTATGTGCAAAGAAACCTCCGAAAGTAAAACATAATATTACTTTCGCTCTCACAATGCGCTATAAGAAGTTTTCAAAAACCAGTTCACGCCCTATCGCCAAAATTTTGGCTTTCGAATGAGTTAGTGTAGTTCAGTAGAAAGCGATTTACAGAGTTTAGCTGAGCAAATAAGGTAAACCGAGTGTGAAACATAATCTTATCTTTGCTGCGAAAGCGTAGTATAGGTCCTTCTTGAAACCAAGGAAGGTGTCGGATATATATATTATCTGCCGATATTTGAGTTTTTGAATGACTATTTGAATTTTAGCTAAAAAGCTTTGTCCAGCGGAGAAAAGAGCTATGGAATTTTCGAGGTTAAAATGACCTTGTTGACCCGCAAAGGGTTATCGTGACAAGTAGTACTAACATTGAAAGAGGTACGAACTCATTCACAGCGACATTTTTTTCAAATGTACACGATCTATCAGCACATTTTCACTGTGAGGATCCGAACACTTTCAAAATTCATTCCAGTTACTCGCATCCATCGTTTCGAAGGTCCGCGAACGTTCCGTGCGGTTTCGACTGTTGCTTGAAAATTCCTCTTGCTCATGAATCTTTTACAATGCCAAAGAGAGTGTTATGACTGGGAATCAGTGGTACCAGAGGGATAGAACGGTAAAGCTCTCGGCACTGACCATCCTCTTATGAATGCGCGCAGGTATTCGTCTTCATGAAGCCTCGGTAGTGATCAATGCATATGTGGCCTTTCCAATGACTCCTGGTTTCTTACCGATGTATCAAGTCAGTGCTGCTATCCTAAGATACAAGCCCTGCAAACTGGTACCACTTCACCGATCATGGAGGGGTGGAAGAGTTGTTGAACCTATAGCGCGGGGTTGAACTACTTATGATCAACTAATCATCACGAATGTCTCCCACAGCACCTCTAATCTCTGCACCACACTCACCCAACAATAAAAATACATTCCGCAGTTAAAATTGCACATGAATGTTATGAGCGGTCAACCCCTTGGGGTTCGTGGACCTACCTCCTCCGCATCTCTAACACCCAGCCTGCTACGTCTAACAATGGCTCGCTGGAGGTTAGAGATGCAAAAGCCGTGGGTCCGTGATACCAAGAGGGTCAGATTCGACGGAATCTGCAAACTGATCATGATTATACCAACTGAGTAATGGCATTCGCACAGTCATGAGATGAACTACTTCTGCAATGATCTTCACACAGCATCAACTATATTTAACAACGCGAATGAAGTATATGATATCCGCTGAAGGTAGGAGGGATATACCTACAATAAACATTCTCCTTGCACATCGTGCAAAATGACACGGGCTGAATCATTCCGAAAAATGAAAAGTCTACTCACAAGTTAAGTTACTATATGAAACTATGTGAAAAAATCGGTTGAAAAAATGAGATGAGCACGATAGCAAGTTCGAATACTCGTCGAATCGTTAAGAAACTTGGAAATTATAATCCATAGGCTGGTTCTCTTCACTGCCCTTGACTCTTCTACATTAACTTCATCATTAAAGAGATCTGTGATAATGTGACAAGCGGTATGGTACACCTGAAGATCTAATGCGAATATAGAGCATAACGACGCCGAGAGAGCACACAGTGAGAATATGTTGCTAACCTTGTATGATTCGGACTTTTGCAATACAATGAAGCCCTCCATTTTCCTTAAAAGCATCACGGACTTCATCGAAACGTTGAAGGCAACTACTCTGTATTACATTTCCCTATGGTGGTACGCGAAAAAAAAACACAAACATTCCTCTTAAGTAATTTGATGAGAACATACAGGATGGGTGATAAGTCTTGACAATCCTCTGCTCAACACTTCAAGCACCGGTATAGGAGCATGCGGACTCCTATGTCGGCACATGTTGGAAAACGCCCAAGCGAGAGTTTGTGCACAGCTTGAATTTATAAGTCCAAACGTCCTACCAACGCTATCAAAGCATCCGAACCAGCGCACCCTAGAAAAAGAGAAAAACATGGTGCCGGCTAGAAGAAAAACGTCGCTTTGAGTGTTTATTTCTAATGAATATAGTTATTGTACAGAATACCCAGTCTGTGATAAAATGTACTAGTGTTCTGGATATGCTTGATTTCATTGACAGAACTGGGGGAAAATCGCCCTGCCCGTGCGATGTTTTGAGATTTTGTTGAAAGGTTTTTGTGGTCGTCGATCAGACATGTTATGCTGTTTTTCTCAAATTCTATGACGATACGAAGTACTGCATATTCTCATCATGAGAGCTGTCTACGAATACTTGATCAAAAATTACATAATATCTACGCGATTTTCTGCGCTGTAAGACTGCGAACAATAGGGTAGTATGCATGTAAAAATCCATTTCAGCGACTGTTCTTAAACTTCTCTTTAGAAATCCAACATAGTCTGTGAAAATCTTTGAAGCCTTCTCGAGGTTGATACATCAGAGTCATACACATGTTTTGGCGGTGTCGCCCGCTTCATCAGTGGCTCACGCTCCGCACTGAACCCTATTTCAAGCATGGATGGGGAGACATTAATTATGGTGATAGTACGTGATAATGTGTGATCACCATTTTTTCAGCCCTTGGGCTGGTAGTGATGATGTACAAATCCATTTCATCGACAACATCACGTGCTATCGCCATGAATAACGTCTTTCCATCCCTGCTATGAACTAGGATTCACTATGGGACTCGGGCCACTGATAAAACGGATGACATCTCCGAAACGTACGTATGGCTCTGATGGGCCAACCTCGAAAAGGTTCTAGACATTCTCACAAGATCATGAATATTTGAGCTCTAATACTAATGAAGTGTTCAATTCAAGCAGAAGTACCGTTACTGCCGTGTATTCATACTTATTATATGCCTATCGATATACTAATCACCTTATAACAGATTTACTCTGCAGGGCCCACCATGACATTCTACTGTGTGGGTTGCGGCACTTCTCGCATTCGATTCGTTCCTTGCTCCATCCGTCGTGAAGATCGTGGATCAGTTCACGTGCCGCTTCACCTGACTTGAGAACTTCGTCTGCTCAATAAATGTCGTTGAATGCTGGTCAAGACGATTCTTTCCGCAGTACCGGTAGTAGCCGAGCTAAGGCTTTCTTAGATGTTTAGTTAACTGACTGCAAGAGATTGTTAAGAACGGGATCTCGCCAGAGCCTTGCTTATCGTTTTTTACATCCTAATACGACGCAACGCTAATTACTACGCTGACCCACCGCCAATTACTATTTTAGGTTATTAAGATTCGATTCTAATCTTACCTTACTCAAGGTGAGTCGTATTTTATCAGAACTGAGCAGAATGCACAAAAATAAACGTTTTCATCTGCATTACAGCTCGAAGTGTCTTGTGTACTCCATTGCCAACCGTGTCGAGCTCGCGAAAATGCGTGATTCAAATCATCTCGACATGAGCCGAACTGCATCATTTCGCTGTCAGTGGCGGGTCCTTGTTGGAGCCTTAATTTTTTCTTGTCTTCTGCTTACGTTAGACTTTTTATAGCTTGCTGAGGATGGTGAATAAACCCCCTCCTCTCTCCCACTTAAACCCTTCTTAACCTCTTCTTAATCCCGCAGGAGAGTGACAGGACGTTCGAAGCTCGATTTCTCTCTGATAACTGCCGCATGCCATTTATCCCTCACTCCACAACGTTTCTCCCTCCTTTAGTCCTTGCCTGCAGTGGTTCCCACTCTTCTATGTTCCGTTTTTTTCTGCCTTTTTTGATCCCACGTGTTCAGTTGGTGTCGACTGTGCCGTCTAGACACCAATATCTCATGGCACCTGTGAGCCATCGATGTGTGGAAGTTGAGCTTTCATACTGATATCCGTGAATTTTTCATGGACTGTGAATGCGTGGGTGGACAACAGCCACGAACACCCTATGGAATTGGTAATCAATGTCCTTTGGCGCGCCCTGGGAACGTTCTTCACGAGCCGCGCACCGGCATGGGAGGCTCGGCCGGTAGCGGGCTTACTTTTGCGGCCCAGAGTTTCGAAAGTGGTCGTGTTCGTCGTGGTTCATCTGGCTCCGATCTATGACTAAAGGGTAATATTCTCACGCATTGATGTTGTCCACAAGAATTCTTTTTATTATCGTTTTTCTGGCCATGTTAAGATGCCATAACTATATGTCCAAGAGTGTTGAGCGGCGTTGGTGGCTAGCCCGCGCTCTCTGAAGCGTAAGGCGCGGGTTCGAGTCCCGGCGACGTTTAAAGTTTTGCATTACTCAACATTTTTGTATACGCTGTCATTGTTGTGAATTTTTCAATGTTAAATCGTTTTTCGTTCTCGTTTCGCGTTATGATCGACGCACAGATAGAGCATTGGGCTCTTGTGGAGAGGGCGGTCCCATCACTCTTTGAAGTCTTTATAAATTGCTTAATTTGAGTAAGAAATTGCGACAGCACACTTTAGCTCAACCTTAGGCTTAGACTCCGGCTTAGGCTTGGGTCTAGACTCAGACTTAGACTTAGGTTTGGGCTTAGGCCTAGGCTTAGACTTAGGCTTATGCTTAAGCTTAAGCTCAGAAAATTGATGGGACTTCAACTCCCCACTCGAGTCGACTATTGGAATGCTTTTTCCCTATCTTTGCAGGGAAAATGGCTTTACGTCCGACACATGACGACAATGTGGCGAAACTCGATACAGTCGAAGAGGCTCATTTGAAATTGTACAAGAATAACGCGAAACACGAGGTGAGTTGGTCGTTGTTAAAGCATCCAAAAGGTGATTTTTTTTGTTTTTCGAAAAGGAATTGAAAGTCATTTCTTTTAGGACATGCGTCGTCGTCGTAACGAGTTTCGGCTAGTCAGAATTAGGCGTGCTACTATTGTTCTAAAGGTTAGCATCAATGATTCAATGTATAGACAGGCCATCGCAAGCCGTTATATAGAGCAGATATGGATTCATTTGCCTTCGCGCATGCTAGATGTAGGTATATGCATGGTGCATCTCTCAGGGAATCATCAATGTCGAGAGTCTTATCCATTTTTATTTATGTTAAATAATGTCATATTGTCGATCCAAATGAGTTCATAGTCAGAAAAGCTGAAATTTTCTGTACAAATCAGTCACTGCCGCTTAGTGTACTGCTGATTATGGAGAAATCTTTTCTTTTTCTTGTTGTTCTGCTTTGATGATCTGTGTTTCTTCGACCAAACTCCTTCCTTATCTTATTATTTCGTTCCATGACTTTGAGCGCTGAAGCAGTAAACACCATATTTGTTAGTCAGAGGTTTTTAAATTGTATGATTTTGATGTCGGTCAATTGCGCATTTTCTTGCAAACATTTTTGTGTGAAACTTACCTATGCCTGCTCCAAAACAGAGCCGTTGTTGGAACAAATTCGCTTGTTACTCACGAAAGAGTGGTCCGTAGGGGGAAATTTAGTGGGGCGGCGCGCAAGATAAATGGAGCTTGGGACGATGATACGGAAAGGAGGGCTAGGAACTGGGTGGCGAAGTTCAAAGTTGAGGAGAACAGTCTGGAGGATCAGTCGTGCCTGAGCCGCCTACGGGAATTCCAGTTTGCGCGTCTCTTCATTAGCATTTCCCCTGCCCCCCATTCGTGCATGAGTAGCGAGCGAGCTTGTTCCCACGGCAGGTTCACTTTGAAGGAATTATCGAAGGAATTATTGTTGCTTATCGCACCGCGCGCTGGGCTCGAACTCCAGACACGAACATGCTCCGGCAGTAAACAACATACACCATATGGAGCGCCACAGCTAGGCTATACTCGAGATTGTAAGGAGACGCTTTCAACCAGTATTCTACGAAATTTGATAAGGCAAGGAGTAAAGCGAATTGATGGCTAGAAGTACTGGGCTCCGCGCAGTTGAGAACCCTTGTGGAGGCGAATAAATAAAGTGTCTATGACTGATGTACCATAATGAGTTGACTCATCGGCAACACCACCTAAACTTTGAGTGAATTCGACATTTCAATTACCAAGCCCTATTTATGACCAATGGTGTCAGGAATCATTTATTACCCCAGAAAAAACTTAGCTCCAAGGCGGCAAACCTTTCAACAAACCGACGAGAGATTGCGAGTGTTTGCAGTGGTGATCTGGAGAATGTGTCACACAGCTGCTTGGGATCGTAGAGGAGAATTTTATAGCATTGTTAGAATATCAGTTCAATTGTGTTGAAAGCTACATGATTTTGGAATGCGAATGATTCCATTCTCGTACCCAGGTATGATTTGATATGACCAAGAAAAGAACTAACTTACTAGCACCTTATTTGTATTCTTATTTCGTTCTGTACGAGTTGTGCTGTACAATCGATTCCTGATACTCAGATCATTCGGCTTCGATGAAATGTCAAAACAATAGGTAACTAATATTTTTAGCAAAACTTGTTGCTTAAGTTATTTGTTTCCATCATTATCAAAATATCTCTGAGTGACTTGAGATGTGAGAGTTTTCGTCAAGATTTCCGCAAGAAGCTGTACGCAGCACGTTGTTGTTAGATGCCGTTTTGGACGCAACACACTAGGGGATTGGGAAGCCACAGATTTGGGTCCATGATTTCCAAAGGGTTAGAGCCGTCTTGCAGCAAAACCATCCGAACACCAAGCTAGTCCTCTCATCCTATCTATTGTTTTTGAGGGCTGGGCGATTTTGCGCCAGTGCTGTCAATGAATTTAGCCGGCACCATGTTTCCTTCTTTCTAGAGTGCGATGGTCTGGATGCTTTGATGGTGTTGGTAAGCCGCTTGGACTCATTAGATTCAAGCTATGCACTGACTTTCGCTTGGGCGTTTTCCAACATGTGCCGACATAGAAATGCGCATGCTCCTATACCGGTGCTTGAAGTGTTGAGCAGAGGATTGTCGAGACTTATCACCCATTCTGTATGTTCTCATCAAAGTACTTGAGAAGAATGTTTGTGTTTTTTCTCGCTTCCAGGGCTTTAGTAATCTCCAAACCCATCATTTAAGGATAAGAAAGTTCTACAGTATTCTGTTGGGCCATTTCTTATCTCATTGATGATCCTAACGAACAAATTGCTCTTGTAAAGAAAAGTGGTTAGTACACATACTACTTTGGAGCATTTCAAATTCTTCTACGTATTCTTTTCTCTCTTCAGGTGTACTTCCATTTGTCAGTAAACTTATGAGGAATTCTGATGACGTGGCTATACCTGCTCTTCATGAGCTTGGAAGCATGAGTATGGGGAGCGATAATTTAACACAGGTTCGCATTAATGAGTAATGCTTAAATCCCTCAAAATCTCTACACTTTTGCCCCTTTTGTGGCTTTGTGCGTATACTTGTCGATGCATTTTTCTTCTATTCTTTTTAGTGGAATGTTCTCCAGTGTGATTAACATTGTAGTACTTGGTGGATCTCGAAATACTGAGTGAAATAATACCGCTGATCGAACGTTCCAAGTCGACAACTGTAGTGAAGGAATGTTGTCGGCTGATATCAAAAATTATTGCGGGTACTCAGTGGCAAATTCAAGCGGTTATCGATGCAGGGATCATGCCAAGTATCCTCAAAGTCTTAGATTTGGTTAGTTTTTTGATTTACCTTTATATTCAACTGCTTTTTTTTTCAAATATCGCTATAAGAATGCTATCCGACGATGTATTTCTTTTCTTGAGCCTTCAGTGGTGTTTTTAATACCACTTATACAGTATAATGCACGTGTTTCAGCCTTGCATCCTCGTCAGGTAAAGTCTGAGCCAATCTTCTACGGGGGAGAATCCGTTTTCGAAGGAGTTAGCTCAAACTTTAGGCACTGTACAGCTGACGAGGCCGCAAATCGAAACACGTGTAATGCTCTGTATGTGCACATAAAAGACCTTAAGAAGGAGTCAGTAAAGAAATACGTTGTAAGATTATATACCTTTGATTTACTTAATGTCAACACATTCTTAACCAACACTTGCGGTGCCGTGGACCCACGGCCTCTGCGTTTCTAGCCCCAGCGTGTTGCGCCTAACGCTGGGGGTTCGACGGCATTTCAGACGCAACACACTGAAGCCTTTGTCGTCACTGTCGTTCCCATAAGAGCTAAACAACGAAGTATGCTAACGATATTGCCACTAAGTGATGGCCGGTTTGGAGTATTATAGTTTAGGGAGATCTCAAGTGTCACTTCGAATCGTCATGGGCTGCGGCAAATCTGGCTCTAGGTAATGCTGCAAAGCAAGTTCTATGCCTTCTAGAGGAGAACGCATTCCCAATACTATGTCCTGCACTCGCACACAGTAACCTTGATTTACTCATCAATATTCTCGAATTTTTCCACACTTTATTGAATGTGGTTTCCTCATGGTAAGCCTTAACGATATGTTCTTGGTCTATTCGTATGTACACCATGGGAAAGTGTAATGCAAAATAGTTGCCCTGATTGTTTCGATGAGATCCGTGATACTTTCGAGGAAAATGGAGGTCTTTATCGTATGGAAAGAGTGCAAGAATCCGAATCGGAGAAGGTTCGCAACATTTTCCCACTGTGTGCTCTCTCGGCTTCGTTATACTCTATATTCGCAATACATTTTCAGGTGTACCATACCGCTTGTCACATTATTACAGATTTCTTCAATGGTAAAGTCAATGAAGAAGAGTCAAAGAGCTATGAAAAGAACCAGCCTATGGATTTTAGTTTCTAAGCTTCTTAACGATTCGACGAGTATTCCAACTTGCTATCGTGCTCATCTCATTTTTTCTCCTCTTTTTTCACATAGTTTCATATAGTAACTTAACTTGTGAGTAGACTTTTCATTTTTCGGAATAACTCAACCCGTGTTATTTTGCACGGTGTGCACACAGAATGTTTATTGTAGGTATGTCCCTTCTACATTCAGTGGATATCATATACTTCATTCGCGTTGTTAAATATAGTTGATGTTGTGTGAAGATCATTGCAGAAGTAGTTCATCTCATGACTGTGCGAATGCCATTACTCAGTTGGTATAATCATGATCAGTTTGCAGATTCCGTCGAATCTGACCCTCTTGGTTTCACGGACCCACGGCTTTTGCATCTCTAACCTCCAGCGAGCCATTGTTAGACGTAGCAGGCTGGGTGTTAGAGATGCGGAGGAGGTAGGTCCACGAACCCCAAGGGGTTGACCGCTCATAACATTCATGTGCAATTTTAACTGCGGAATGTATTTTTATTGTTGGGTGTGTGTGGTGCAGAGATTAGAGGTGCTGTGGGAGACATTCGTGATGATTAGTTGATCATAAGTAGTTCAACCCCGCGCTATAGGTTCAACAACTCTTCCACCCCTCCATGATCGGTGAAGTGGTACCAGTTTGCAGGGCTTGTATCTTAGGATAGCAGCACTGACTTGATACATCGGTAAGAAACCAGGAGTCATTGGAAAGGCCACATATGCATTGAATCACTACCGAGGCTTCATGAAGACGAATACCTGCGCGCATTCATAAGAGGATGGTCAGTGCCGAGAGCTTTACCCTTCTATCCCTCTGGTACCACTGATTCCCAGTCATAACACTCTTTTGGCATTGTAAAAGATTCATGAGCAAGAGGAATTTTCAAGCAACAGTCGAAACCGCACGGAACGTTCGCGGACCTTCGAAACGATGGATGCGAGTAACTGGAATGAATTTTGAAAGTGTTCGGATCCTCACAGTGAAAATGTGCTGATAGATCGTGTACATTTGAAAAAAATGTCGCTGTGAATGAGTTCGTACCTCTTTCAATGTTAGTACTACTTGTCACGATAACCCTTTGCGGGTCAACAAGGTCATTTTAACCTCGAAAATTCCATAGCTCTTTTCTCCGCTGGACAAAGCTTTTTAGCTAAAATTCAAATAGTCATTCAAAAACTCAAATATCGGCAGATAATATATATATCCGACACCTTCCTTGGTTTCAAGAAGGACCTATACTACGCTTTCGCAGCAAAGATAAGATTATGTTTCACACTCGGTTTACCTTATTTGCTCAGCTAAACTCTGTAAATCGCTTTCTACTGAACTACACTAACTCATTCGAAAGCCAAAATTTTGGCGATAGGGCGTGAACTGGTTTTTGAAAACTTCTTATAGCGCATTGTGAGAGCGAAAGTAATATTATGTTTTACTTTCGGAGGTTTCTTTGCACATAGGAGTTATTTATGCACAAAAAATTTCAAATTTCTAGAGAAAATTATGTCCTATTGAGAGCGGTACAGGAACTTAAAATCCTCGAAACAAAGAAAAAGACTTTGTCGACTAACAAATATGGCGCCCTACTGGTGACATCGCTTATGCTCTCGTATGCAAATGGATTTAGCCGAATGTGTACGGTGTGTGATGGATTTCCACATCATCCAAAAGGTTTAACCACTTCGAATGCTTTAGTGGGCACAGAAAGTACGTTTAACTGGCCAAATATTAGAAATGAATACTGATTTGACCATAAACTTGCAGCCCTGCTCTGTACTTCGGACATCCCGTTGGTTATCTGCAGACTTTTGAGGCAAAACTCGTCTTTTTTTTTACAAAAGAGATGATCATTTCTCGACCAATAGAGTATTTCTAAAGTAAAGAATTTCGTAAATTTGTGGCAGAAGCTTTACGTTGCTGCGCCGGTCACCTAGTAAATTCTTGTAGAATGCCTTGCAATTATTTTTAAGCCACGCTTGTCAGTGGTCTGTGGAACTCGAAGCGAAATTTATGATATATTGAATATACTAGCCACGAATAATCGAGTGTACAACCCTCTGTGTTTGGTGAGTTTTCACTGGACGTAGAGTGTAAAACGATCGCCGTCGCTAACTCTTAGTGTGAGGACTGAAGCTCCCACAGAGTTTAGCAAAAGACGAGAGGGCTCTATGGGTCAGCCCTGCTTGACAGACCACTGACATGCGTGGCTCAAAAATGATTGCGAGGCATATTGAAATTTGAGCTGTGGTCTCAAGGAAACACTCGGAACAAAACTTTTGTAGAATGTTTACCTCCGACTCAAAAAGTTTAGAGTTTTAAATTCTCAACGGATGCTTGGAACCTCCGGGAAAGTGTAAGCAAATATCTTGTCAAAAAGAATGCTCTTTATTTTAATCGCTTTCAGCAGTGATGTGATGTTATAGATCTACTGCGGTATTTAGTGGTGTGTAAAAGTTTGACGCAATGCTGGATTTCAGCAGACGTTTCAAATCTTCCGCGAGTGTGTGCTCTGAGCAATTGCACTACACACGCCTATTTTGTCTACAATAATTCAGATCATTAAAATTTTCAGGGAACTGCGTCAACTAACAAGCATAAGCGACAATTTGAAGACACTATCATGCTCTTCTGTACAAATCCCAATTGCTATTTTGTCTTTACGCTCGAAATATCAATTTCTAAGCAATGAAAGTGAGAGGAATATTTGTCATACGCTACAAAAATCAGAACTCGGTCGTAGTAAAGCATACTTTTCTTCCAGCAAAGGCTTATGGACTATATTCGTTTCTACTGTAACTAGCATAATTCACCACGAGCTGAGAGAATATCGTGAAGTGACTTTGGGGGCAATCATTGTTTTGCATTCTATGATTCCTTTATAAGTCAGGGCATCGCATAAGCTCAAGTGCATTCGCCATGACGCGATGCTATCTTAATAACTGTGATGCTATTATTCTAAATTTATTTTCAGTAGTACATCTCTGGTGTAGTTATGTGAAATATTCGGGGCATTTGTTAAACCACTCCATGAATTTTGGCACTAGAGCAATATACAGCAATTACATCAATGAGAAATAATCAAAGTTGTATAATTTTGGTATGGTTCTTCTGCACATTTTCATGCGAACATTTTGAAATACAACTGCGTATACTTGCTTTAGGATGGGGCTGTGTGAAAACCAATCAATGGCTAATCATGCACAAATGGCGTGTAGTGGAAAGTGCTAGTGAAGCAGCGCGCAGGATTAACTCAGCTTGAAGCGATGATACGGTTGCAGAAAGGACGGCCAGATTTGCGAAGTTCAAAGTTGTATAGAAGAGTCTGGAGAGACTAGTCGTGCTTTAGCCATCCGTAGGAAGCTCCATTATTCTTGCTCACTGTTCATGAATAGCAAGCAATTTTCTTCCCGCTAGCTCTATCTTAAAGTAAGATAGGCAAGTTGTATACCAAAATGGACGCAAGAAAATGAGCAATTGGATATGATTACTTTTCGTCAATAAATTTAGTGTTTATTTTTCTGAAGCTGAAACTTATGAAACGACCTAGTATAATTCAGTTACTGAACAGAGAAGAGTGAAAGTTCTGACTGTAAAAAATGATTGAGCAAAGGCATTCGTAAACATTACTTTAGGTTTTTTTTACTTTCTATGAGAATGCGGCAAATACGAGTACAATGAACCAAGCACTTTATTCTTCAATTGTCTTTTTCAAACAGTACGATATTTTTGCCTCAGCAACGAAATCCCTAGGAGATTAAGCATAAATGGTCAGTGAAGACCAGAAATTTAGAACGGAGAACATATTCTAGATATAACTCAAATGTGAATACACAAGAAAAGAAGAAAAGGCAGAGAAGAAAAAATAGAAAAACGGAGTTGTAATGTGACTTTAAATTTTTTTGACACAATGTCATTTTCCATAAACTAGTTGGAACGGACAAATCTCTCGTAACAATTTCGAAACGTAATTATGCTGCCAAAAATTTCCCCGATTTAGCGATCAACCGTGTTTCAGGCGTCAGGTTCCTATGGTTCACTTAACTCTTGCCTAAGCTTATTAAGCTTTACCAGAAATGATTGTGAAATCGCATTCAAGTGATCCACAAATCTAAGCTGCTCGCTGACCTGAGTCCTGTAAAAATTAACACCAACCCTCTCATCAAGAAGGGCAATGAGATATCTTGGCGAAATGTGAATCAGATTAGAATCTTTCGCAGAGACATTTGACGCAGAATGGGACAATATCCCAGTCCGATTCCAATGTCTGAAGTCTCCAAGGAATGAAGGCTTCTCGCTCTGATATATATTTTTTATCACTAAGATATCTCCTATTCATTTTATGAGAATTTTCAAAGAGTGAAGGTTTCCAGTCCCGTATCGCTCCATTGATGGAGGACCCAGTAACACTTGAAACGCGTTGACTTGTGAAGCACGCAAATGCGATCTCATCTCATAACCGGTTCCTTGCTCAAGCTCCAAGTCGTGACGATCTTTTGCGATGAATAATTAAATTATGCGATTATGTGAGGTGCCGTTGTTCATTCAGTGGAAAAGATATTAGCACTATAGTTGCAACTTCAGATTCAAAAAAGGTTTTTAATTCAGCACAGAACACCTCAAATGATAATTTCGAAAAGTTATGTTGATTAAGATTATAAAGAGAATGTAAAGATCTAAGCTGAAACTAAGGATCGTGAGAACTTAAGAGGCGCGAGTACGTAGTAGATTACGCGAGTAGATTGGTGATAAGATCTTGAATCCCATGTTAATAAGCTGCGCCCGTTAATGCAGATGAGATGAAATAATCATACCAAGACAATTTATGGAAAAAAATTAAGAAGTCCCATTGAAAGGTGCACAAAGCTCATTACAATGAGCAAAATAAAAGATTCGGAGAAAAAAATGTACCATTTCAAAATCGTCACTTACGTTATTCTGCAAGATGATTCTTGAGACAAGAGAGCTTACAGACAACAATACAACAGATCTCAGTAAGTATAAAACCTATTAAATTATGGCAGCATTGTCATGTGAACCGGATTTCACTCATTACTCCTCGATTTGAGGCGCACACTGAAGAATTCAAAGCCTCCAACTGGAGGATTAGCAAGTAAACCCTTTTCATATCAAAGTATCAGGCTTCTCATGAGTTTTGGCACTAAGCAGTAAACATCAGATTTATTTAACTGGAAATAATTAAAATTGCTTGACAACACTATTCAAAATTTTCGCCATCAGCCTAAACACATCTCTCCCATCTCTCAGGAAATAGATCAACACCGCACTAATAGAATTCGTCATCCTTGGATTCGAAGGAAGTTGCCAATCTTTGACACAAATGATTGATTTCCGAAATTTCTTTTCGCTTGAGTTAACCGCAAGAGATGATAGACAGGCGGCGACATCTCGAGACTGAACGGCGGATACAGCAACTTCCATCCCAGTTGGGTCAACTTCCTCTTTATAAGTTTGGCGGCTGCAGCCTTGCGTCGTCTTGAAGTAGAATGAGAATGAGGTGACGTCGACGTGACAAGGCCCGATCTCAGCGATCCAGGTGCTCACCAGTAGCGCCTGGCGCTGACAAATCGTCTTCTACTTGGAGTTAAAGTCCTCGTCGGCTCTTTCAATAACCTTTTGTACTGGACGAGTTACAAGGGGCTCTTTTTTGAAAGATGATGGTGATGGAGCAGGAATCGGTTTGACCGAATCACTTTTCCGTTTGGAAGTAGATGGTGTTGACGTTTGCGAAGTAATGAATGGTGAAAGGGTAGGAACCGTCAAAGCCGAAAATGTCGATGGACCACCAAAAAGTCCCATTATGTTTGGATCTTGTGGACATGTTGATGGTGAGTCAGGAGGTGTGAACTGCACAGGACTGAGGCTAGGGTGATTCTCTCCACTATGGAAATCGAAAGGGAAAGCATTTCTTGAGGCAGTATTGTTCTCCAAACTACTGAAAATTTGGTCAAATTCTTGATCGGCAGCTGCGATTTCGGAATGGCTAACTATGGGCTAAGACATGGTGGCATTAGAGAAAGAAGTTGACTTCTGTGGGGATTCGTTGAAGGAGTCTGGAAAGAGATTTCCTCCAAGTTCAAACACACTCGAAATTGCAGCCTCGTTCTCTTTTGAAGATGCTCCCGTGAAAAGATCCAAATCACCAAGATCGGTACAGTTTTTAATCGTGCGGGATCGACCACCTTCCACTTCCCGATGGGATGGAGCACAATAACAAGTATCTTCTTCCCGGATTCCATCCTGCCTCGTTTCCGACGGCATTCGCAGGTTTGCAAAGCGCTGGAACGAATGCCTTTATGTCAACACTTCAACAGTTGTCGGGTCTGTCGACCCCACTTTTGCCCGGCTCGGCCCTTGGCGCGGCACAGTGGGCCAATACTCAGTCAGCGGGCCAAACATGGATTGATCCGGCAAAAGTCGCCGCGATGCTACCAATGTATTAGGTATTCACTGGAGTGAAAGGACTGAAAATATTTCAACCGGAACTCATTGGTCAGCAGAATATCGCCGCTTTGAGTAGTACGACATTAGCGGCAACATCTTCATCCTCAATATTTCCGGCTACTATCACAAAGAGAAGCTTTCGAAAATCGCCGAGTATTTGCGGTTCTCCGCAGCTCTCACAAAATTCGCCTGTTGGAGGTCCATTGTCAAGCGGACCATCGTCTCATCCATCTACATCTACACCCCAGGATATCAATGTTGGCGTATTGTCTCAGCCATCCAGTCAAACGCCTTACGATCTAACTGTCCGGTCTAGTCCTCCGGCTAGGACTCCTGATGGAGGAAATCGAAGCGCTCAAGATTCTTCCACGAGATCGTCGACCTCGTTCAAGATTGGTTCTGCTTCGCTGACAACAACTGTTCATCCTGAGTCACATCCATCGACATCTTAAAGCAATGGACCTCCACCCGCTGTAGATGACATTTGGGCCGGTATCGATCTTGGTGATTTGGATCTTTTCACGGGAGCATCTTCAAAAGAGAACGAGGCTGCAATTTCGAGTGTGTTTGAACTTGGAGGAAATCTCTTTCCAGACTCCTTCAACGAATCCCCACAGAAGTCAACTTCTTTCTCTAATGCCACCATGTCTCAGCCCATAGTTAGCCATTCCGAAATCGCAGCTGCCGATCAGGAATTTGACCAGATTTTCAGTAGTTTGGAAAACAATACTGCCTCAACAAATGCTTTCCCTTTCGATTTCCATAGTGGAGAGAATCACCCTAGCCTCAGTCCTGTGCAGTTCACACCTCCTGACTCACCATCAACATGTCCACAAGATCCAAACATAATGGGACTTTTTGGTGGTCCATCGACATCTTCAGCTTTGACGGTTCCTACCCTTTCACCATTCATTACTTCGCAAACGTCAACACCATCTACTTCCAAACGGAAAAGTGATTCGGTCAAACCGATTGCTGCTCCATCACCATCATCTTTCAAAAAAGACCCCTGTAACTCGTCCAGTACAAAAGTGTAATAAAATTCCCGTATATAAACAAAGGAAATTTGCCGCAGTTGTATCTAATGACACCAGCGAAAAAAGACGCGAACGATGTCTTTCAATAACCATTAATTCGAACAGCGTTGACCCTTGCAAGAATTTTTTTTTCGCGAGAACAACTAATACTACGTGCAACATTACGTTCAACGCTTCATCCTGCTACGAAACCGAGTTAGTGATGCCAACAGTAGTGAGTACGAAAAACACTTAGTGTTCTTAAACATAGTAATGTACAAAGAAGTTCAGATTCCAAAGTTTTGACGCAGATCGACTACTAGAGATCAAAGATGCTATTGTATGTGGTTGAATCCTAGAAATTACGTCGATGTGCCATGTGAAGCGTTACGATGATAACCTATGATAAGAGCTATCGATGAGTGGGATTTTATGAGATGTCATGAGTACACCAAGAGGACCACAGCGTAGATGGTCCGAATTTTGTTGAAGATGATCGAAATAGTGTTCTATGTGTCGCTCGCTAGATAACCTTAGTCGACAGACAACTCATTGACGCCGAAGAGTCAAATGTAGAAAGTTTGAGGCAGTTCACATATGTCACTGGATTGTTGATGATATGGCAGATGATGTAAGCAATTTATGACTGATTTTCGTCAATCAAAAGATGGTGTTTTACAAATTTAGTTTTTCAATAAACTTGAGTTTGAAACAAGTAAATACTTACATATAACTCTATAAACATTTGCTTGTGATCAAAAGGCTCAACCATGAACTGTACCGACAAAACACCGCAAGAATCACCTTGCAAAGACACATTTACAGAGATATTCGATGAGATGGATAGATTTCTTCGGAAATGTAATTGTGGAAAGAGACCTTGTTAGCAACAGCGAAGACTGCATACATATTCATAATAAAGCTGATAAGGTACTGATGTGTGACGGATTGTGCACATTTCAATCGCTCAAACTGTTTCGAATAACGCGGAAACAGTCTAGAGATAGGCATCAGAGATTCATTTACGATCTACAAGTGTTTCTGTTTTACCGCTCTTATAGCAGCATCATGATATCACAATGATAAATCCAAGAATGCGTATCGTTATGGATGAAGCGCAGGTTCGACTTCCGTCTGGGTTTGAAAGTTTTAAACATCACTCAGCATCCTTGGCTGTATTGTAAAAATTTGGTTTGAAATAATTTTTGAACAAAACAAGATTGAAAAACCTGTACGATGTCAGACTTGTTATATACATTTTGCTCCTAGTAAAAATGAAATTCTATCCAAACAACCTCAAATTTTCCCAGTTATCAGTGAACATAATCCTTTTGCTACAACGTACAATGTGTTACAATGCCGGTTAAAGCCGGCATTGAACCACATCGTTTCAGCCGTAATCTCTTGATACGAGTTGTTAGTTATTCCAAAAAATCGATGTTCACAGTCATATTCGATTTGATGAGGGCGTTAACACCGTCGACACCTCTGCTTTCGCATGTTTCAAGAAACAGTTCTTCTCCCGTGTTATAAACAACGTGAAAAAGATGGCGTCTTCTCGTTCCAACCAGGTTAATGACTTATCCTTTTTGCTTGAATCAACAGATCTTCTGCTTTAGATTCGTGAGCAAAAGTTTTTACATTGTAGGTACAGGTCGTCATTTTAGTCCGTTTCGATATTGACAACCGAATTTGGCCCTGAAATTTTAGCAGCCTTTCCGCACGCGCCCTACCTGGCGCTGCCGTACCAGAGGCTCTTTCGGAGTCAGGGAAATAAGGCAGATATTTGTTGCTGTTTTTGGCTTTTTGAAACCCAGCGTATAGCGTGCCAGGTTCTGAAAGTGGGGACTGGGTACTCACGAGTAGCTTACCAGTCTCTCTTGGAGAAGCGGGAGGAGCTTATTTGTTGGAGGCGACTCCTAAAGGCCTTCCTTGTACTTCCCAGACGCTTGATTGCACGCTTTTAGCAGACTTGACTTAAAGAATTAGAGTTTTCTCAACTCGAACCAGCAGAAGCAGGGAGCTCATCCCCTAAACCCACCTGCGGCTCTGGGAAGCACCCGGTCACTTGTGGTTTTCGTTTATTCCCCTATCCACCACCTGAGGACGGGCCACGTGCCCTAGCGACTGGCCGGGCGGGATCCGTCAAGGAGGGAGATTCGTGGATCTACAACAATTTCATCATCGACGTAGAAAGGGGTGTTCGACAAGACGATACAACTTCGCCAAACTTATTCACTGCCACCCACCAAAATGTCATGCCAACATTAGAATGAGACAATTTGGGAGTGACAATTAACGGTCGGCAATTAAACAATCTTTGCTTCGCTGATGATATCGCTCTCATAACACTAAGCATCAGCTATGCGGAACGATTGTTGACCGATTTCGACAAAGGCCGAGAAAAATCTTTAATCTCTCGCTCTCACACTAAATTCAAACAACGAAGTACCAGAACTGCCATAAAGTGGAATGTATTCAAAAAACTGATTGGCTTCTAGGAAGATACCGTTGTCGACAACATCGATGAGTAATACGATCAGCTTGTTGAATATCTTCACGTTAGCGCTGTGATGGCCGAGAGTCCTAATGTCACGAAGAGACTTTTGTCTCCGCAGACACGAGATAAGAGAAGACGAGAGACGAGCAGCAGTTATGGCAGAAGCAGATGATTGTACTCCGATACCCTGACGGTACACCTACAGATTTCAAAAAGGCTGTCGAGAAAATCATCACAGTACTACTCGGATCTCTTCGCTAGCCATATCCTTTTTACCTGTATCACCTATAGTCCCGTTGATCGTCGAGTGACTCGGACGGGTACCAGCAACTTTCCATTTTTCCCTATCGCCGGCTGGAGTAGCCCAGTGGGTCTTCCTTGCTCTAGGGATTCGCTGAGCATTATATCTTTCTTCTATCGCTTTCGTGAAGAAATCAGACCAACGAGTCACTGGTCTTCCTTTAGAGAGCTTGACGTCCCGGGAAATCCAGTCGGTAACGGCTCTCGTCTATTGGTTGTCGTTGAAGCGCTCACGTGTCCGGTTCATCTTATTTTTAATATCCTGGCGTGTAGAACGGCGTCTCTGATTTTCAATTGTTGACGTAGGTCGGAACTGCGGATCCTTTCTCTTATTTGTGAAATACGGGGTACTCCTAGTATTGATCTTTCGACTGCGTGTTCGATAGCGCCAAGTGATCTTTCATCCTGCTTACGTAGCCAGCAGGTTTCTGCTGCATACGTTAGGGCAGGAATAATTGTCGAGTCAAAAAGGTGGGCACGGAGTCGGATGCTCTTTGTCCTCTTCACTACATCTTCGATGCTCTCAAACGTTCCCCAAGCAGCTCGCTTCCTCCTGCTCAACTTTGGAGCTATGTCGTTTATCGTGTTGATTTCACAACCTAGATAGACTCAACTGGAGCATTCAGAGATTGTCGTTCCGTTGAGCGTGAATAGGGCATTCGAAACCCATCCGTGCAAACGGATGGATTTCGAGCGGATATTCTGTTACCGTCATATAAGTTGAAAGGGGATGAATATGTCGTTCCACTAATTCCCTTTCGAAATCCGACATGCTATATTGTCGGTGAAGAACACAATAACACCCGGTCCAGACAGAATTAGACAGAACACCTTAAGACCTACCGCCTGTTCTCATCAACACCCTGGTTTGGCTATTCACTCGCTATCTGTCAGAATGCAAGGTTTCCGTTCAATGGAAAACCAGCAAGACCAAACTGTTGTTCAAAAAGGGAGGTCTTCGCGACATAGGCAACTATCGCCCAATCTGCGAGCTGTCAGTTGTCTATACACACTTCACTCGAGTCATCCTGAACAGAAATAACAGAACACTGGACGAAGGACAGCCATACGAACAAGCAGGGTTCAGAAAAGGAGTTAGTACCATGGACCACATCCACACGTTCACAAGACTCATTGGAGTTTCATGAGAGTACAAAATACCGCTCTGTTTAGATTTCATCGATTTGGAGGAAGCCTTAGATTTAGTGGAAACAGAAGCGGTCATTGAGGAAGTGGACAACTCGGGCGGCATTTCTCGGTACCTAATGATCTTTCGTGAGTTGTATAAAGATTTCACGACCATCATATCTGCATTCTACAAGAATATCACAGATAACATAGATAAGCAAAATCAATAGTACATTTTTGTCAATGCCATAATACCATCATCGCAACACAAATACAATGTGTACTTGTGAAATCTTTGTTTCATTATTACAATTAGTAACTACTCTGGGACTACAGAAATGCACGCGATTTTTAAACTTTGTGCAGAAATGCGTTTTATATTTAACACATCTGGTATTTATTTCGTTAGCATAATTTTGAGCATAAAAAAGCATTTTTCAGTGGAACATTTCTTTACAGCACTCACATCAGTGACGTATTTCGCGTAAAACTTTTTGAGATCGTCTCCTAGATAGCTGACAAAAACAGCCTCCTTAAACTCACTGAATATGACTCGTTCTTTGTTGGCGCAGTACTTTCTATGAGTTATCAGCAGCATTATGTCATTTCGTATGCGCACAGGCCTAAAGAAGGGAATTGGAGGTTATGAAGCTAAGAGGCAGCAAGATGCACGTTTCATTTTTTAATCCTTCAAATAAATGAAGAGTAGGCAGCCATCTAGCCTGCGGAGGTCCACAAACCCCTTACTCTTATTGTAGTTTTGAACAGTCCTGAATTTATTCGTGCCCGAATTTACGTCGGAGCCGTATGCTGTCAAGAGCATCTGCACTTCTCTTTTGCCAAACCATCTAAAAGCCATCACGCCACTCCGAATCTGCACGGCTTTCTATTTGTCCTTATGCAGTTTACTCTGCATGAACACCTTTAACATATCTTTCCACCTTTTCTTACACGTTCCTGTAGTATTCTTCTGCAACAGTTTTTCGGCTACGGGAACATTGGGACACCAGTTTCGACGTAAACGAGCCTTCCTTGATCTCGCAGTTGGTACTCTCTACTTTAATCAGTTGTCTTATCTTATATAGCTTGTCTTGCGTGCTCGTTCCATCAATGTCAAATGCATGTAGGTGTGTCATGATCGCATAGAATCGATTCGATACCCTGGCATGATAGGTGACGCCATTGAAACTCCCACAAGACCTGGACGAATGTTTCAGTAGTCGTTCACTTGTGGCATTAAGATGGCAAGCGTTTTTAGAGATAAGGCAATAAACGTTGCCATTCTGTCGACCACCGTCTCATTCCGATCTTTCACTTTTTGGCGACCGAAAGCACTGGTCTGCTTTACGAGCAGATCAAAAACGCCGTTTATGAAGACTTCGAAGAAGTAAGCATGATTCTGGCAATCAAAGATTGCGTTATTCTACACGCCAACTCGACCGTTATCGAAGGATTTGGAACTACGTGTTACTACGCTACTCGACGAGTCACCCACTGCTCCAATTTTGGCTGATGTAGATGATGCTCCATCGTCTAACTTATTGTCCTGTGTGCAAATCGGGAAAAGACGTATGCATTGACGAGTCGATGATACCATTCAGAGGGTGAACTAATCTTTACCAGTACGCTCCTTGCAAAGGGAACAGATTCGCTATAAAGCTTTTCGAAGTTTGTGATGAGAGAGGATACACGTACAAGTCAACGGTCTACACGGATGAGGACACAACTCCCAAACCCCGTGAGCCTTTATCGGAACGTGTAGTGATGAATTTAATGGAGACCTACTAAGACAAGAAAGGCACCTTTAGGCCGACAACTGGTACACCAAAGTTCCCTTGGTGAAAAAAATCTTTTACAGAAAAATACATACCGACAGCTTTATCCTTTCAAGGTTTATTTTTATATATGCATGTGCATGTGCATGTGTGTGTGCATGCAGTCACATACACTTGTGTACATATGAAGAGCGCGTGTGGCACAGTAGTTAGGAGTTCACTGCGACACACATGACTGAAGAATTGATGGTCAATAGTTCGCTTACGCGCTCAATGTCACTAAGCCTTTCATCACTCCTGGGTCAGAGCATTGACGCTAGACCTAGATGGGAGGATAGCAGCACTCACCTGATATACCAGTAGGCCACTGGTACTTATTGCGAAGGCTGCATATATACCTACCACTTCAAAGGATACTAGATGATGACAAATGCATGGAGCATTCTTTAGGGATAGATCAACTCGAGAGCTCCATCCGTTGATCCTTTTTACATGTACATGTGTATATGCATATGTAGACCTAGAAACATGTACATAGAGATATACACATGTTTATGTACATATGTAAAAGTGCATGTGCATATATGTATACACACTCATGTACGCGTAAGGGAGCACCGTCGCCGAGTGATTGTGATGCTCGGAGTGGCGCACGTGAGGCCGAACGCCATCCCCATACACTCCCCTGTAGTCAACAACGAGCGCCCTTTAGAACGCCACACCAAGGCTATCCTCGAGATTCCTATCCTCAAAAAATGAATTGAATGTTGAAAGTGCTGGAATCCGCACAGTGAACAAAAACACTGTGAAAACGGATCAATAAATTGTTTACAGTCTCAAATATATGCGCGCATACAAACATATATGTACACAAACACACATATATGGGCACGTACATGCATGGGCGTGTATATAAGTGTACATACATATATAAGTGTGCACAAGTGTGCGTATACATATATGTATATATGCTATATATATATATATATATGTATATATATATAAACTAAAAATGCTCGCGCCATATTTTCGTGATGTTGCAGGTATAAATACATGACACTGCCAGGCAGTCTTATACGACACTTTACGGAAGAATTGTCATAGTTAGCCAAATTTCTGCATTCGTCATGTATTTAACAGATGATTTACCCGCCGGCAAGTTTTTCTCTTGGAATGTTACAAACATTCTAGGTGGTTCGGCTTCATCCAAACGAGCGCCGCATCTATTCTGGTTGCTCAGCGATACGAGAAACAGCACAAAATCCGAAAAGTGGATCTCAGTTTTCCGAGAGTTGTTCAGGTGCGTCGTCAACCTTTCCAGCCAACATCATGACACGGTGATGATACCATATCTCTAATGTTGCTACGTATTCGATCACAAGTTATTGTCAATTCAACCCTTCAAGGAACAAACGATACGCTTCGTACCATGCCGCGCGGCGTCGAACCTCACTCAGCTATTGTAGTAGCGGCATCGAATTTCGTGGGAAAAAAGGCGCAGACAGCCAGACATGCGTGCAGAGATATTGACAGCATTGCGCCTCATGGGAAAGCGACGACGCGACGCAGCTTGCCTATCAACGCTGGCAATCAATATAGCAAAGCTCCCAAGGAAGTTTTGCTATCTTTTCGGAAATTGCATGATAATTTAGGCAACGCAGACGGCAGATGACTCTAGAGAGCAAGTGGTGTCGCAGAGGATTGGGAACCTTAGACAGAAAATGGTCCAGAAGGCAAGGGCGGCAGCTGCCACCCAGCTGCCACCAACCTCAGCAGGCAGTTCGATCGACGGGCATCATCCGAACGGTCGTCTGACCTCACCCGGACCACCTCACCTCAGTTCATTATCGACTCATTATTGCTCGCTCCACATAATCTCGTTATCATGTAACTAATTGCTATCATAAGGTTGAGTTCATACAAGATGAACTTAAGCGAATTGTAAGCGGAACATATCACTAATGTGGGGAGCAAACTCACTTAGGCTATGCTCGAACCACCACCGCGGTTTAGGGATTCTGACCATTTACAATCAGTAATGACCCTACTGCTAACACTATAGACTCACCCACTGAATCCCGCCGCCGGTGCTTCACTTGGGGGCGAACATAGCAACCCCAAACGCGCTCCGCTGCTTACTCATGCTCATGTTCCGTTAATAACAACATCCATGGTATCGTCACACGAATACGTCTCATCAATCACATTCGCTTATTCATATTATCGTTACAAGACGAAACATCAAATTCACAGACATATGGTCATATAACGAAATGTCGCAATCGTATATATATTGTTCTTACGATATTATTACAGTAATTTATGTATATTATAGGTTGTTTGGTTTCACCACATTGTTTGGTGTAACCCATTTAAAGGATTTGAACTTTGTGCTCTTGCCGATACAAGACACAAGTGGGCAGAAAACCATGTCACACAGACTAAATTTCAGCCCGTAGCAACTTGGAAGAGCAACGAACCACTTCAAAGGGCGAAAGTCGCCGCAACCCGGAAGTTCGACGCGTGCAGCATGAAGGTCAGTGCGCCGCTAAGGCTAATCTAACAATATTCAGATATCGATCGGGTCACTGCCTAAGACAAACCGAGGGACCACACATCAAAAACCACTGAACCTTCACCACATTGCTGCATTGGCCGACTTTGTTCGAGTACAAGTCGCCAACGAAACTTGCAGTCGAAGGATTCAAGTACCAAGTTACCTGATCCGCATTTTGATTTCAAATATTCATTTCAAACTTGGAAAACCGCCACGTACGTTTGAATTCCGTCATTACATCAAAGTCACTTTCCATATCGCTGTATGGAAAGGATTGAAGCAAAAATAAAGCAGGAAATATACAACGTCAACATCATGACGGACCAGTGCATCGTAATGGCAGCCGAAGTACTGGAGAAGTTCAGCGTACCTCTAAATGTAGACTAAAAATAGACTTATAACGCACGATCTTGCGTTGTGGTCTATATAATCTTAGTTTTGCTCAATCAACGGTATTCCTACCTCCCATCACCACCCAAGCCAGATAAACAAGCTCAGCTTGGGACTTCATATCTAGGCCCCCGATCAGTCGTGGCATCTACAGGACTAGGTCTAAGTGGGAACCGTCCGAGAAGACGAATAAACTACACACAATACCTGAATTTTCTTAGTTAATTAAATATAATGAAGAACCTCAGCATGGAATTATTCATATTTAATCCCGCGACAAGTCGTGACACATACAGGACAGGTCCAACTGAGAACCATTGTACACTTCAAATAATAATTTGGTTTTGCTTTAACTCATACACCACCTCAGCTTGGAGCCACCTCCCATTAGGTCCCCGACAATTCACCAGTTGAAAGACATATATTCTTCTTTCTTTCTTCCTTTTTCCGTTTTTTTACATCTTTTCTCACAACTTCTTTCTGATTCATCCGAACGGTCGCTTGACTTCACCCAAACCACCTCACCTCAAATCGTTATCGATCCATTATTGCTCTTTTCTCACAGTCTCGTTGTCATGTATCTAATTGCTATCATAAGGATGCGTTCATACAACTGTCAGATGAACTAAATAGAATTATGAGCACAATATATCACTTACGTGGCGGGGCAAACTCACGTAGGCTATGCTCGGCCCACTACCGCGGTTAAGGAAATCTGCCTATGTGTAGTCAGTAGTGACCCCACTGCTATCACACTGTACTCACCCATTGGATGCCGCCGTCGGTGCTTCTACTCCGAGGCGAACATAGCTACCACAAACGGGTTCCGCCGCTTACTCGTGTTCTATTAATAACAACATCCATGGTATCGTCAACGACGATACATTCATCAATTACGTTCACTTATTCATATCATCGTCACAAGACGATACATCACATTCACAGACATGTGTTAACATAACGATATGTCCCAATTGTATATATATTGTTCTTATGTTATTATTACAGTGAAGTATGTATATTATAGGTTGTTTGGTTCTACCACATCGTTGGGTACCACACTAAGTTTGGTTCCACTCCATTGATTGGTATAACTCATTTAAAAGATTTGAACTTTGTGCTCTTGTCGGTTACAAGAGGCAAGTTGGCAGAAAACCATGTCACACAGACTAAAGTTCTGCCCATAGCAACTTCGAAGTGTAACGAGCCACTTCATAGGGCAAAAGCCGCCGCAACTCGGAAGTTCAACGCGCGACAGCACAAAAGTTAGTGCGCCGCTAAGGACTCCAAGAATATTCAGATATCGATCGGATCACTGCCTGAGACATATCAAGGAGCCACACATCAAAAGCTACTGAATCTCCACCACAGTTCATAACCTGCAATATTTCTGCTTCATGAACTTCTATCGGCGTCATAAGACACTGTTAGAGTGGAGACGTCCACTAAAGTGACAGCTTAGGAACAAAAATGCTACCAGCAATAGCAAAAACAGCAAATAGAGCCAACAAATAGAGATTTATTCAATTTCTCTACCCTATTTTCTCCATGACCTTCTTTCAAAGACTGGAGAATGAGAGGAGGATCACGAATTGTTGGAAGAAGTACATCACAAACCATGTGAAACAATCGATAATTTTCACTGTCAGTCGAATAGAAAATTCAGTTCCAATCAGCAATCTTTCACTATTTCATGTGAGAGAAGACACTAATGTTGCTAGCAATATGGCTAATGACTGACAATTATACACGTACTACATAGCATATGGATATTACAAAAAAAATAGAGCACAATCCTAGAAATATCAGGTTCAAAAGTGCCAAACTCTCCTAGTTAGGAAAAAACTACTGCGCAGTACCGAGATGGTTTTTTTTTTTATGCAGACGACGCACCACGGCAATCGTGTGCGGCGGTGTGGACGAGATAGTTCATTTGGCAACATGCCAAACAAGTCGACGCGCCTGATTCACGCCGGTGATACGCCACGCTAATCGGCGTCGCAATCAGTCTACTCAGCGGAGCAACCGAGGCTGGCAGCACATCTAATTTCGTGCCAACCTCTTAACCCTTCCCCCTTCCCTTCTCCCCTCATTACATTATAAAGCTAAGAAAGCTTTGATAGTGGAATATTACATATTATTCATTATAAAATATTAAAGTGAGTTTTTGCTGACTTCCTACTTAAGGTGTTACTGAAACTTTTGATTTTACGTATTTTTTTTACTCTGAGTTTTATTTTTCACAATTTTCTTTCCAGCTAGTCATGTGGCAGCTCATGACTTGTCACGCGTCGTGACACAGTAAAAAAAAATATGGGAGGCAGTGTGAGGTTGGTGTTCATATAATGCAAATTATTCCGTTGAAATTGAATTATTGGGTTGGCAAGAAACTTTCCAGCCTCCTCCGTTCTTGCTGATTATCTTACATGCATTTAGTTTTAGTTCTTTCTATCATTTAAAGCAGCATCTTGCAGTTATTCTGATATATAAAACTTATACATTTATACATATATATATATATATATATACATATATATGTTAATATAACGTAGTTCTAGCTTGCATTTGTATATATGTATATATATGTGCATATGTTCACGCCTATATGTGTGTATATACATATGTATATATGTGTATTATTTCATAAGTACTTACGTATATGTACGTACATATATGCAAATTAGATACCATTTGATCGTGGATTGTTCATTAGTGTGCAAAATGGATTTTTCCATCTGCTCCACATAATACCGCAGAGTCATCTTCACAATTTAAAAAAGTTATGCTGTGATCCAAATTCCTAATGCATGGAAATCCGCTCGGTAATGACCACCGGAAGTTGTCAACAGCATTTTTTTGAATTTACGTATCTCCTACTACAAAAGGACTATGTTTATCGTTTAACTGCGCACTCGCGACAGCACCTGTTTTTTGCGACCCGCGATGTGCATTGAAATCAACGCGCGCCTTGTCGTTATGTGTGACTGACTAATCGCGATTTAACACCCACGCGAAGGCCTCCGAGTTTCCGTCCTCGTAAATCTGCTGATTTTTCTACAATCAACATTTTTTTTGCTGATCAAATAGCTCAGATAGAAGCGCATATATGCTATTGCTTTTTGTATATCACTGTGGTCTTTCGTACAACCGTTTGAAGAGCAAGCGGCACATTTCGCTCTGTACCGCGCGACGTCAAATCTCACTCATCTATTGTAATGACGGAGTTGCGTCTCGTGGAAAGCGGGCGCATTTTGTTGGAAAGCAGACACCGACAGCCAGACGTGCATTTAGGTAAAGACGATGTTGCGTCAGCTTGTTACTTTCAACGGAGTAATACCAAAAGCGCGCGGCTAGTGTAAAACATAACTTGACTTTGAATACTTTAGGCGTTATTGAGAAGCGCGTGGTGCAATAGTCAGAGATTTGAGCTTCCGAATATTTACTATCACTCTTATAAAAGCTCTTGTCTATCGAATGACATGCAATCTTTATTCACGGCACATAACAGACAAGTATCCAATTTCATTATAAATTTCTTCAAATCTCTACCTATTCTTTAAGTGTCTCACGACATAGCGCCTACCAACGGATGACGCCGAAGGCGGTTGACTCGGATGACGTATTTTTTGTTTTCCTTAACGGAAACGATCCTGAGGTGGGAAAAAATGAGAACTTCACTTGGACGAAATGTCCCCTCAAGTCCCATTAACTAAATTTTCTTAGGAGCTCATCTCTTCCTCTGACGACGAAGACAACAGCATCTTTTAGGAAGGCGACGAGACTCCTCCAACTACTTCCCATATAACGACACGGCATGCGGATCTGCCAGATGTCGAGGTAGCCTGCTCTTTTTTACAAAAATTCCTAGTATCGACTGATCACGTCAGACACGTTTCTTCAAGTACCACTGCTCTGTTTGGTCCAGACTTTTTGCGCGCATGTGCACCCACATCGCTCTGATCAATTGGAGTCTTTTGGTCTTGGATATCCGAAAATTTATCCTAACTAGTGCTCTGCCCATTGATACCCGAAGACTCAGGCCATATCCTAGCTGGGTCATGAACATCAGCATCTTGCGTAGCAATCGATGATCATCCCTTCAGTGTCAAAAATCCAACATAACTTATTTGAAGTGCGAGGGAGTGCTGAGAAGTTTGTCCGAAATTGCTGAGTTATCTGAAAATCCACGATTTTTATCCTTGACATCTCATTTGATCCCTACTTACACATGTGCATACGTACGTATCACCTGTATCACCTGTCGTCCCGTTGATCGTCGAGTGACTCGAGTGGGTACCAGCAACTCTTCCATTTTTCCCTATCGCGTGCAAAGGTAGCCCAGTGGGTCCTCCTCGTTCTAGGGATTCGCTGAGCATCATATCTTTCTTCCATCGCTTTCGTGGAGAAATCAGACCAACGGGTCAATGGTCTTCCTTTAGAGCGCTTGACGTCCCGAGGAATCCAGTCGGTAACGGCTCTCGTCCATCGGTTGCCGTTGAAGCGCAGCACGTGTCCGGCCCACCTTATTTTCGATATCCTGGCGTGTAGAACGGCGTCTCTGATTTTCGACCGTTGACGTAGGTCGGGACTTCGGATCCTTTCTCTCATTTGCGAAATGCGGGATACTCCTAGCATCGACCTTTCGACTGCACGTTCGATAACTCCAAGTGATCTTTCATCCTGCTTATGTAGCGACCAGGTTTCTGCTGCATACGTTAGGGCAGGATGATTGTCGAGTCGAAAAGGTGGGCACGGAGTCGGATGTTCTTTGTCCTCTTCACTACATCTTCGATGCTTTTAAACGTTCCCCAAGCCGCTCGTTTCCTCCTGCTCAACTCTAGGGCTAGGTCGTTCATCATGTTGATTTCACTACCTAGATAGATGTAACTGGAGCATTCGGAAATTGTCGTTCCGTTGAGCGTGAATGGGGCATTAGAAACCCATCCGTTCCTCATGAACATTGTTTTCGTTAGATTCAGTTGAAGACCAACCTTTCCACAGGCGTTATCGAAATCAGTCAATATTCGTTCCGCTTGGCTGATGTTTGGTGTCATGAGAACGATATCGTCAGCAAAGCGAAGATGGTTTAATTGTCGACCGTCGATTTTCACTCCCATTTCGTCCCATTCTAATGTTCGCATGACGTTTTGTAGGGTGGCAGTGAATAGTTTTGGCGATATGGTATATTGTATGCTCATGCATACATATATATATGCATAGGGGCTCATGTAGCGCAGTGGTTAGAGGTGCTTTGAGGCGCACACATGGTCCATGGTTCGATTTTACGCTCATGGATCGCTGAGCCATTCATCCTTCTGCGGTCGGTATATTGATATTTCAGAGGATAAGCAGTATTGACTCGATACAGCGATAGGCCCACTGCTAGCCACTGTACAGGCCACATGTGCAATCAATCATCTGTATCGATGTTACGAATGGAATCGATTGCATGACAAATACTTTAGAGACTAATCAACACCGACAGATTTATCCTTTCAAGGCTTTTATTTTTATGTATGTATGTGCATGTGCATGTGCATGTGTGTGTGCATGCAGTCACATACACTTGTGTACGTATGAAGAGCGCTTGTGGCACAGCAGTTAGGGGTTCACTGCGACACACATGATTGAAGAATTGATGGTCAATAGTTTTGCTTACGCGCTCAATGCTCACTAATCCTTTCATCACTCCTGGGCCAGAGCATTGATATTGAATGTTGAAAGTGCTGGAATCCGCACAGTGAAGAAAAAAACACTGTAAAAAAGGATCAATAAATTGTTTACAGTCTAAAATATATGCGCGCATACAAACATACATGTACACAAACACACATATATACGCACGTACATGCATGGGCGTGTATATAAGTACACACGCATTATAAGTGCGCGTTATACATATATGTATATATACATTATACATAGATATATATATATATATATATACGATAAAAATGCTCGCGCCATAATTTTGTGATATTGCAGACATAAATACATGACATTGCCAGGCAGTCTTGCCCCCTGCCTATCAACGCGGGCCCTCTATGTCTTAACGCCGATCATGTTGAATAACATGCAGAACTGTGAACCTCGGACGAGAATCAAACCAGCATCTCAACCATTCGAAGGTTGCCTGCTAATCAGTTGCTCCACAGAGGTACCTGTTCTTCTATCACTCTGTAGTTTGCGCATAAATTATGTTATTGATGCGATATTGAGCTGGAAAGAGGAGAAAATAAGCACACCTGAAATGAAAGTCCATTTGTTATTATTTCAGAAAACTGCACGAAGAAACTAAAGCACGTAAAGCTTCGACATAAAGCAAGGCACTGAGGCAACTGATTACACTTTGGAACGTCGAGAAGGACCCCCATAATATGATGTTCAGTGGCCACGAATTTCTATGCGGTAACTTACTGACATTATTAAATGGTTTTATTATGACATTACATGACGCTCAAGAAAGATCAGTTTCTGAGCTTCATTTACAAATTTGTCGTTGCTCCTCTTGGTTTTGAAATACTTCACTGTTAGCCTACTTTTGTTCGATGATAAGTGTTTCAGTTCTGGAGCATCTTGCTAATAAGCCCATTTCTCTCTCGTTTCAAATATGTTCTTGCTCCACTTCTCTCATCTAGTCCTCTCTATGTGATAGCAGTGTGACCGAGAAAAGGGATTTTTCTCCATCAAGAACCATTTTATCCCCAGTGCAGCGTATGTGCGTGTAATGTATTCATGCATGTGTATGTATGTATGTATGTATGTATGTTTATATTTAAGTGTGTATGTGCGTGTTAGCCGAGCTTGTGAAGTTGACTAAGGTAGTAAGCTGTTGTACTGAATGATTAACGATTTCATGCACCAGTGGTGCATAAAAGTGTACTGGTTACAGCGATTGGTTTAAATTCTCTCCATCAATAAATATTACGATTAATGAGGACATATCACTAGTCATGGATTTGTGGAAGTAAAGTGGACAACATGAATAAACTCAGTGAAAAGTTGGTAGCGGAAAGGGTGCTTTTACGTCATCTCCACCCTGTTTAAGCTCTTTGTTGGTAACGTGTTTTTGCTTTTGTAAGACGTTTTAGTAATCGTTCGAAAGCTAAAATGAACGAATTTGATAATGTGTTTTATTTCCCAAATGGACTGTTTTGTGCACTGTGACATTAGCAATGAAATTTTACATGGCATTCAGGCGTTACTCGTCCGATAAAATTTTTGTGAAAGTGCTCAATAATGGCTAGATAGCCCATATCTTAGCAATTTCAACGGTGTACTTTATTTTTAGAAAAAACCCCATATTGTACTGCAACATTCCAAAGAAGATTGCATTTTGCAGACAATCGACATGTTGCAAGAAGAGCAGTAACTTGGGACCAATGTTCGAAAATTTCACTGTTGAAGTGAGCAACGCCTTCTTTCTTTGACTGTTTACAGCGCTCTGTTTCCCACAAAAGCAAAATTTTTTTTTCACATATTTTTGTGCGAATTTTCTTGCGCATCTTTTGGTATATTTTTGCAGATACTTGTCCAATAATGGAGCTGTTACGGGAAAGTCATTCGCAACTTACTGTTGCATGAGTTTCAGTTGGGGCACAGTTTCAAAACTGCATTTCATGACATCAGTCGCGCAAAAGGCCGCCAAGTTGTGGGTGGATGTACGGCGTATGAATGGTTTACAAAGTTTCGCAACAGAGATGCTGATCTGGTCGTTCGACCAATATCCGGAAGACAGTGTGAAATTGATCAAGAAGCAATCATTGAAGCGATTGAAGAAGATCCGACTTAATCAACCGGCGAATTGGCCGATGATCTCCAGTGCTCAGTTGAGCAGATCCGGAAGATTTCAAAAGATGCAGGCAAGAAATGGCGCAGGGGCAGCTGGATTTCCACGATCTCACACGAATTCAAAAAAGCAAGAGAAAACAAGTTTTGCAAGTTCATCTTCGTCGTCATTGCCGCTCTTCACTTTTGAACAGAATTGTCACCATCGTTGAGAAGTGGATCTTCCTCAGTAGCCAGCGTCGTCCAAATTAATGGTTGTCACCAGGTCAGCAAGGAACACCAACACCGAGACCATATCGATTTAAGGCAAAAATAATGTTGATTATTTTTTGGGACCGAAGTAGGTCGATCAGTGAGACTGGTTGGAAGCCGGTCAGACCCAATCAACGTTGAGCGATATTGTCAGCAACTGGACCGTTGCAATCAAGCAAAACCACGTCACCGCCGTCGTCAAGTCATTTTGCTTCAAAAAAATGCAATGCCATACGTTGCCAAAAAAATAAGGGGGAAGTTGACCGATCTGGGCTGTGAACACTTGGATCATCCGCCGTATTTCGCGAGATCTGTCACAGCCCCGATTTTCAATTCTTCAGATCATTGGAGCACTGGTTGGACAAGAAGAAGTTGCGAGACATCAATCATGTGCGTCGGGAATTGACTGGTTGATTTGTATCGAAAAATAATGAGTTTTATAAGCGCGGAATTGATTTGTTTGCCGGGGCGTTGACAGAATTGCATTTACGCAGATGAAGAATAATTCAGTTAATGTTATTTGATACTTTAGATTGCTTAGAAAAATAAATTCTTGAATTTTTGAATCAAGTTTGGAAACCTAGTTGGAGATCTGATAAAAGAGGTTTTGGTAGATCCAAAGTAATTGAAGTACTCTTAGATAGGCGTGAAGCCTTAGCTTTTTCACGTAGCTGGTGCGGAGTCTCATATGTTTTCATGAACAAGGAGTACACCCGTCGTAGATCCTCACGTGCATCAATCCAAACCTATATGACAATATTTGCTTATTTACTTGAATCACTTGTCATCATAGCTCGCGTACACGGATTCCAGCATTTCTAGCGTTCGAAAACTCCCCACGAAATTAGTCCTTCACGAAGTTCTTCAAACATTTCTTGAACGGTTCCAACTGTTGCTTTAGCATTTTTATCTTTTTCGTGATTGGCATAGAACCGACTTGGGTCAAGCTAAACGTCCTTACAATTTCGGAGAAACCGAGATGGGGTGGTTCATGGAGCACTCGCTGATTGATCGCGGGGAAGTGTTGCGGTAGAATTCGACCCAGAACCTTGTTTATTGATAGCCTGCAATACTTTCCACTTGTTCATCGACGTCCTTTCTCCCATTAACACCATATAAATCAGAAATGAACGAATTCGTATTAAATGCTCTTCACTTTCGTTTCTCAAAGAGCTTGCGCAGCTCTGAAGTGCTATCAGAAAAAAAGTGACCTTGTCGCCGCTTCAAAAGTACTGCATTAGTTAAAGTAAATAGTCTTTGTTTCTAAACAAGGCAAAGAAGGCATTTTCAAGAAAGGTGTTTGCACCATATTTTTGTTCCAGAGTTTCGTACATGTAAGAAAACTCGAAACACCCGATCTTGCTGAACGGTGGCGGACATTCCTATACGGTCCTTCCTACTCCAGAAGCAAATCACAGCTTGTCCACGCAGCAATTCACATGAAGTCATGGCTTACGAAAAGATGGCGGGGTTTTTATGAGACGGTTCTTTGAGAGAAACACCCTTTTGCGAATCCAATAGCTGAATTTCATGAAAATACTAACTCACTGACAAGCACCATAACGGCTTCCCGCGCACTCTGATCGATTGAAAATCGATTTAAGTAGGACTCTCTCACCTCCTTCCTGATTAATAACAAGCTCCAAAGCGGCACCATTGAATTACTGTCTTAACGTTGCTTCGTGATCAATCTGAAGTGGTATTAACGCTGAGCACTGTCTCTATGAAGCTCGTTTTCTTCATGTCCTTGCATTAGGCATTGTGAAAAACTGAGTACGAAAGAATTCTAGGAAAATAGCAAGAGCATGTGACTAAACAGCCTATAAAACTACTCTTTGCACTAAATGGTACCGAAAAGTTACGATCTGAGTGGCAAAAAGATGAAATGATAAAAGTAACCAAATCACTGGCAATCACCGAGGATTCTTGAGTGGTTGAAGAAAGCATATTCATCCGCCATTTGGAAACGGAAAAAGCTAATTTTTTGACAACAAACTCTCTTAACCTTGCCGTTGTTGATATTGGATGTACATTTGACGACTTATCGATGAAATACAAAACATAATCACTTCAAACGAAGTTGAAAATTGAAGGCGAATGCATGGCACATCCCTCAGGCACTGAGGAACGCCGAGAGCTTTTTTTAAAGCTTTTCAGATTGCGAGTTCTTCAAAGTGTCAAGGAAGCCTCTTTTGCCAGTATCGCGCTGGAAAAGGCTTGGTGGTGATGAGCGTTTCAAAAGTTTCCACTGTTTTGGCACCACTATTGTTGTGTGACCTACGATTAAATGACTAGGAAATGTTGTAAAATGAGAGGGGAACATAGAGAAAACCATAAATAAGACGTAGAAACAATGATAATGGTTGAAAATAGGTAAGAAAATGGATTATATAAAGATTGATGTGAGAAGTGGCGGATTTGTTGCGGATGTACACAGTGGGCAACAATAGTTACGTAAGGACTAGTAACGAGTGCGGTAAAAAGATTGGCAGAAGTCCTAATTTCCAGCCAAAGTAAGTAAGGAGTCATAGCCTACAAAGGGTCAGCTTCATACTGCACTGTTCCTATAACAGAAAGAGATAGGTCTTATGGAGCGCAAAAGACATAACGAAAATCATCAGATTTGTACTGATAAATTATTTCAAGTGCATGGCGGGCAACATTAATATGAACACAATCAAGAAATATACATATTAAAAAAGAGGAAGATAGGGGCGATCACGACAGTTGTGCAGAATTTCTTCACTTAAAGCATGAAAAGGGTCACGGTGTTGTTGGCTGCTGAGCTACGCGTCATACATTCAACTTCATTTAGCATCGATCAAGGCAACTGAATGCATATCTGGCCTTTGTCACAACTTGTCATGCAATACTGAGGTATCAGGTCAGTGTGTATCCTCCCACACAAATCAACTACCGATTTACCAACTCCGTAAAGTTGGAGACTTGGTAAGCCTTGAGCATCAGCAAGCAATCAAGTCTAGCACCTCTAACCACAGCACGTTTCTTTTCCATGTATGCATCTTTTCACACAGAGTTCCTACTGCATGAAATCGCCGTAAAAAACAAACAGTTTGCGATTTTGGGAGACTTTTGAACCAAAGCTCGCATAGGGATGGCAATATCCTCTTTAACAAAAATTAAATACTTTAAACATTGTAGTTGCAGTTTACACATCCGTATTGAATTCGGTCTTCACTTTCTAACTACGACACATTTCTGCAACGTTTACGCACATACTGACTTATTATTGAATTAATGATCGCGGAGGAATTATCTGGTAAGTCTCAGCGAGTTGAAAGTTTCATTGACTCCAACATATAATTTGACTAAAGGGTTTACACAACGGAAAAACCATACAATTTGTACTAGTTCATAATACGACAACTCTTATATGGAAGCCTACTTGAATAGTCCATATTTTTCTATCGAATTGTGCCACATTTGACATATCAGGCTGCATGACAGCGAGTATTTGGTCTTTCAACTATAATGGTTGTCTGATAATGTTACGTGGTATGCTAGAACTTACATTGCCACTCTTTGTCTTCTAAGAAGGGTTAGCTCCCATAACGGAAGAGATGGAACACTGGCAAGACCTCGGCAGCTGCACAACACAATGGGCATTGGTGCGCTATTTCAGATGATTCAATTTTCTCCCTACTTTTCTGTTCTTTTTTTCATTTTTTTCGCTATCAGAAGAACTTTGGTCCTTCCACAGCAGGAACTTTGAAATTTCGTGTTATAAAGTGGTTGGTGAGCGCATCTAGCGCAGTGGTTAGTGCTCTGTGACACAACCAATCACTGATCAATGGTTCCATGCCGCGCTCATGGCTTACCATGACTTCAATTCCTGCGGTGTCAAGGAACCGGTGTCTGATTTGGCTGGCAGTATAGCAGCAGTGACTTGATAAATCAGAAGGCCTCTGCGAGTCTTTGTAAAAACCAGATATGCATCTGATCACTTCAAACGAAGCTAAAGATCGAAGACGAATGTATGACGCATCCCACAAAGATTGATGAAAGCCGAAAGTCTTATCTTTCATAATTTTTATTAGTTTATTTTCATTGTTGTACCAGAGAATTTTGCGTTTCTTTCGCGGTTAACGTGCTCCAAGTACGTCTTCCATAATTATGTGAATCACGTAGCGGAATGGCGATGATGCAGATTATTATGGGCACGGTAGTGGCTCAACCCTGCACAGGATCTATCACGTTGTGCTATTCGAAACACAACGTTTGATGGTGATTAATGCGAAAAATGCACTAAACCACGGTGAAGAAGGCTTTTTTTCAAAGGATTGAATTGTAGTATACTTGAAAAGTGGCCAAAATGGAAGGCATGGTCAAGAAGTCACTGAGGTCCTTCCAACATAGCAAAACATCTTGGAACATGACCAGCGAGAATCATCCAATGCTTTTGTTTGTCTACATTCGACCACACGTTGCACAACAGCTGCTGGAAAATGAGCTTTAGCTGTCAGCATAACTAGGTTTAGTGCCGATATGTGCTTACTAAACGGAAGACGTTTGAGGCTGGTTGCTCAGCTTCGACAATTCATATTGAAGAAGAATGGTAGCACAGAGATGGCATCGACAGTGTAGTGGTATCATGCGAGACCGGTATGGGTGAAACGCGGGTTCGACTCTCGCGTAATGTCATCGTTTTGCATATTAGTCAGTACTCTTAGCTGCTGGGAAAGTTGAACCGTTCAAACCGTAAAGACCTACCTCAATGACCGTACTCCTCATCACACCACCTGCTAAACTATTATCACTTTTTGCGAGCACCTCTGTCAAGGAGGCATGTAGTAACTACACTCCTACTAAAAATTGATTCATAACTTCGACAGCACAGAATTCCCTACTACAGGGAAGAATGGACTCATATCTCGTTGGTAGATATGTTCAAACTCTAATGGCTCCTTTTTTGATCAGTAAAGTTGTGTTCAAGCTGAGTTTCACTACTCCATATTTCCAAGTTAGTATTGGCCGTTATCGTTTTATCAACCCAACATTATTTTGCTTTCATTGAACTCCATTTGAGCCTTTTATAACTTTTCAATTGAGCTTCAACTCACGCAGTGGTGAATGTTTGAATTTCAACATTACAATCAGATTGTCCTGTGGAGACTCTTAATGGACAAACAGTGGGTTTGGTGAAGAATCTAGCATCGATGGCTCAAATCCCAGTAGGATCGATGGCAGAACCAATCCTAGGATTTTAGAGGAGTGCTATATGTAGAACATGCTAAGGTAATCTTCATGCGATTTCAGAGATACTTGAACCGTTTCTACTACAACAAAATCTCTTTTTTTTTAGAGGTGGATCCATCTTCGATTGCCGGCACGACAAAGATCTTCATGAATGGAGCGTGGGTGGGAATTCTTCGTGATCCAGTATACCTTACAGAGATTTTTAAAAAACGAAGGAGACAGACGGACACTTTTGTGTCGGAGGTTGGGATGTTGCCTCCTCAGAAGTGTTAATGTTCCCATAATAACGAGTTTATTTGAGGTGCCTATGGTACACGACATAAGAGATCGAGAAATTCGATTTTCTTCTGATGCAGGACGTGTTTGTCGACCATTATTAATTGTAGGAAATTAAAAACTTGCATTGAAAAAAAGTCATACTGATAAGTTGAAGGTGGGTTTGATTTCAACCATTTCAGCGCTGTTGCATTTCAATGCATATAAAATCACGACTTTTTCATTCATTTTCTAGAATCGCGACAGAAGTAATTTCCAATCTCCTCAGTAATGGAAAAGTTGAACTGCTCGACACAATGGAGGAGGGTTTGCAACTACAGCTTCTTGTCATTGTGAGTTCCTCTTACACTAGTTATAGCTTTGTTTGTATTTGTTTAGAAAAGGCGATGTTGGCACTGATCCCCAAAGTACTAGAAGCTGGAGACTATTGCAGCACCTACATTCACTGTGAAATTCATCCTGCAATAATTCTTGGAGTATCTGCGTCCATTATTCCATTCTCTAATCATGATCCAAGCCCAAGGAACACACATCAAGTACGTTAGCTCAGCTGTAAGCTCAAGTGAAGTGAAAAAAAACTATCTGGTTTTTCATACAGTGTAGAGTAGTGTGCAAAAGCGTTTGTGTCAGCTGGGAGTTGAATCCAGATCTCACTCTTCCCGGTAGCGCAGGCTGAATCGTAGCACCACCGACGCTTTGCGTCGGGTTCGACTCCCCGCTGAAGCAAACATTTTGCACACCACTTCACACTATTGGGTATATTGAAACATTATAACGCCACAAGTGGCGGTCAAATATAATGAATTCTATCTGATTTTCTTTAACCAATAATAATAATTTCGCGCACGTGGGGTGGTCGTTCCATAGAGACAAGCATAATTTCTAGCAAAGAAAGACAATTTGCTTCATTTCAGAGCTCAAGGGTTAAACAATTTGTAGGTGTTTATACAACTAATATCTTTTTCCGTATGGATACACTTGCTCATGTGTTGTATTACCCACAGAAGCCGTTAGTCACTACTATAAAAGGATAAAAGATGAAGCTCTCGGCGTTGATCAATACCTGAAAGATGCGCCATGCATTCGACTTCAATTTTTGACTTCGTTTGAGGTGATCGAACATATCTAGCCTTTACAGTGATTTGCTGTGCCCTCCCGCTGAACCGAGTCAGTGCTGCTTATCCTCCCCGACAAGTCTGAGACGTGCCTGGTACCAATTTACCGACCCCGGAGAAATTGATGGCTTGGTGAGCCATGAGTGCGAGATCGAACCATGGACCTCGTGTGCGACGCAGAGTACCTCTAACCACTGCGCCACATGCGCTCTAGTCACTACTATATCAATATCAATATCACTACTTTATCAATGGAATATCTAATATAAAGTCAGCTCTTTATTTTCAAAACCGGAGCCTTACTTCAAAGCTGAATTTGTTTCATTAAAAAAGACTTGTCTGGTAGTGAATGCAATTACAAATTTTCCTTTCAACATCCTTACACAGCCAAAAGTCATTTTGTTTTCGGATTTCCTTTTCGTAGAAGCTGATGCCTAGAAGTGACGAATCATCGAGTATCCTGTATGTCTTATTCTGATTGTTTCTGAAAGGACAAAATTTTGGATAATCTCGCTGTTAATATCTGGTCAATGATCATAAATTTTTTGCGTTCAAGTTTTTTCACTCTTAATGTCTTGAGCGGATATTGTAGGTTTAACAAGCTTCCTGCCAGTTTAAATGCTATTGTGGCCATCTTTTCTTATTCTGGTAACAACCAAAAAGATTCTGTTATTATGAATCATTTAGCAATAGATAGAGGATTCTTCAAATCAGTAGGTTCATAGCTGAATATGTATATTTCTTTTACTCCATATGTCATTATTGCCTTACCTTTCACCGTTTTCCTATCGATCTTATCGCGATCAAGAGGCCAACTTGGATGGAGCTAACGAAGAGTTTATTGAGAAACCCACTCGTAGCACGTGCTCTAAGATGAGAAATTCTCCTTATGATAAGGTACTGCTACGTTAACAGTCCCTAGTAAAACTCGTCAGATAAATCAAATTTTTAGTTGAATGAGGATGGCATTATCTCTCCTGGGATGCGTGTTTCTGGGAACGATGTTATTATCACTGGGAAAACCACTGCGCTTCCCAATTTGGTGAGTTAAATTTCTTTCTGTCTATTAGCGTTTTGATCTATTATATTATCAGGAGGATGATTTGAACGCGAGTAATACGAGACACGTAGAACGCTACGCATCAAGATTCCTTAGAAGCTGTGAAACTGGTATAGTTGATAAAGTGAGTTGTCCTAATACGATTTATCATAGCTCAAAACATAATTGTCAAAAATAGTTTTTTGACAAAGGATGATAATTTCTCGCCACCTGTAGTGTTTAAAAGAGTTAAGGACTTCTCAGACTTTGCTATAGTGCCTTATCTCGTTCGAGACTGCATTTTTTCTGTCTGGCCCAATCCGAAACCAATCTATGAGGCCATAAACAGCGCTTTTTCAATAACTAGGGTGATGGATATGACAGGATAGCAGGTGAGGCTTTGCTTCACCATGACATGAGTGATATATATATATATATATATATATATATATGCTAATATCTATTATGTGATACTGTGGGCAACGAGATGATGTTAGCATTTAGGTCTTGCTGCTGCGATACTTCTTTCCCCAGATATTCCAAACAATAAAATTTTATCGTAGCGATTATAGTGAAGTGATAGCTAATTGTTAGTTGAATTACCGGTCAGAGATTTTGCCTAAAGAAAGATTTTGTAATCATTGAATGTAGAAAGTGAACTCTTTAGTCCGACTCCTATAATATTCATCTGTTTTCGATTAGGTATCAAAAACAAAAGATTTTCGTCACACACTGAATTAAAATTGCATTCTATACGTCAGATTCGTCCACTCGAATTACCCACGTTCGGACACTGCGTTCAGATTGTCCCAAAAGTCTCAATTGCATTCGTGTTTATGAACAAGCGGCAACCATAAGACGTCAGGCGTAGGCTTCGGAAAACCAAGATATCGTTTTATTGCAACAGAAAGCTATTTCTATCCGTGATAAAATCTATAACGTTGATATTCGTTTTAAAATTTACAACGCCTAATATATTTCGAAATATGTTGGAATAAATTTAAAAGCGGCCATCATTTTCGCAAAAATGCATTGTACTCACTTCATAGAAAATAAAAAAAGACCTACTCTTAGGCGATGGTAACGTTGAACAGTGATGTTAAGAAGTTTGTAAAAGTTCGTGTGCGTTCGCTGAGGTTGGCTTAACTTGGAGACAACTTTTCATCGCGACATGGGCAAAAGGGGACCATGAGCATGGTGTTCAGACAGGTGCTACTTTGAGTTTTTCTCTGTATCTTACTTGACGAAGTTCAATTTTTGATGAATGTACTATGCTTATATTGCTTCTCTCTCTCTCCAAGTTGGAAGATCGTATTTCTTAGGTCGTTTTGTACGGAAAAAAATGTTGAATCTTTGAAGGAAGCCCATATCTTCATGTCAGTGTACGCAACGCTGTCGATTTTGCATGAGTGATGCCTTGCATCTGGGTATCATTTAAGTTATGAGGGAAATCGCATAAAAGCTCGTCTCAAAGAGAATAATTGCTAAAATCGGCGGTGTGACCAGGAACATTATTCTGGTGAAAGCAATAGTGTACATCACCTGTTTATCTTTTTTGTAGCATTAAACCAGTAGCGATGAAGAGCTGCATGAATAGATTGCATGAATAGCGATGAATGCTGAATATGAAGAGATGAATCATTAAGCTTTTCCTTAGAAAAAAAACTTGCCCTTTGTGCAAGTGACGATCACTAAATATGATAGAGTGGTGTAGTATAATATAGCAATGTACTTATTACTGTCGAAAGTCGTTGTTAGATAAACAAAAAGTAATCACTGCTTTCTAATACTGATGAATCAGTGCGCATGGGTACGTGTTCCACTGGCGGGTTTATCCTTGCGTAATGTGAGTCATCCAACTGAGAGAGGGCTTGGGACTATTTTTAACCAAGAAGCTTTACATCTTTATCCGAGGAGGTTTGCTTCCTGATCGTCGGTAGCTTATTGCAGTGTGATGACATGAGATTAAAAAATCCCTATGGGTATGTTTAAGAAAACATTATTGCAAGTTTAAAACGTGAATAAAGACTTTACACATCCCAGTTTCGGATATCCCGTTATTAAGATAGTAAAAGAACTTAACCTTGTTCTTTTCTTCATAAACAAAATAGTCGTCAATTACAATTAGGTTGAATTTTCTTTTGATAGTGTTTGAAGTTGGAAGTTTAGCATTTTATTAGTGCGTCCACTCATCCGACACTATTCGTAATTTTATATCTGAACTTTTACAGATATCATTGGAATGGGAGTACTGAGAGTACTCTTGTGTATTTCTCTATGCCCCTCTAGACGGGAGGTTCAATATTAGCAATTACACTTGAACCACTCTGAAATACTGGTGAATACATAAGCATGAAGTTATAAGTCTTCTTTGAATCTTCGGGTACCGCGTGGTACATTTTGTACCGTGACACGCAACGTGCGACGCGATTGTAGTGCTGCGGCGCAATGGAGGCAGAGGAATTTTTTCAGGGAATCTAGGTTTTAGCGGAGAATATCACTACTGATGATGGAATTCCATCGGGAAAAAATTCTATAAAGCCTTAATTTAGTGAAAAGATAGTCCATTAGAAAAAATTCCTCATGTTTCAACGAGAAAGTTACATCGATGCAAAAAAGCATAGCCGACCTGTTTCTTAACGCTTGTTCTTATTTTGCTTATGTTTCATAGTCACTGAATAGCTTAAGAATTCGCATATCAATGCTAAGCTTGTTCTTTTTCTAACGGCAAACTACGATGTGGAGTTTGATCATCGAAGTGGTGAGAAAAAATTTGAAAGACGAATTTGAACGTCGAATGAGATTTCAGCCGATCAGCGTTCTCTAGATCATTTCCATTACGGGTACCTCGGTCTCAGCAACGCGTGGCTTGAAATCCGCTTCAGAAACAGATAGAGAAGGTGGTGCGGTGGTACAGTGTCAAACTTAAAAGCTTTGGGAAGAGCAATCGAGGGTCGAATTCACCTCAGGTTCCACGTTTTCCTCGTATCTCAGAACTTGTGTGCCGTTCAAGATAGCTGAGCCAGGATTTTAAATGAGAATTCAAGAGAACTGAAAATAAAGAAGAACTGATGACTTCACATACGACTTTACCAAGTAATCGATGCCCTATCATGGAGTGGTCTTACGAGGAACCAAATGTATTTTTGAAATAGTGTTTAGAGAATTAAATGACTGCGTCTCCTCAAAGGATGGAGGCTTACGAATTGGAGAAATGGAATGCGATTGTCTGATATCCTACGGAAACTGCGCAATTTCTTTGTGAGCGGCTATTCGAATTGTCGGATCCGTACCATGTGTGTGTGTGTGTGCAAAATTTTGGACTGATCGGTGTTCCAAACCATTCGGTCTAACAGCTTTATAGACAAGGTGATTTTCTGGAGCGCTTTCCTCAGTCCAGCTGTTAATCAACGCTATTTCAGGCTATTCCAAAGAAGAGCACAATTTTTTGGGTTCTGTTAGGTTATGAAAGGACAAATGAAATCTCGACCTCATTTGCTGGACGAGAACTTTTCGTAGGAGTGTTAGTAACTATTCGAGTGCTGAGACTTCAGGCTACGGCCCCACATTGCCATTTTTTTAAGCCTTTTCTAACGTTGCTACAGAACGAGATTTATTACGTTGCACACGTGCGTATTTCTCGCCGAAGAGAGTTCTTTCCTTGGATTATTCAGTAGTCATTCGATAGCTTAATGGCAGTTGATTCCAACGCTGCGCTTGTATACCGAAAAGACCTCTCTCAGCAACGCGGCAAGTAAAATAAGTTGCATTGGCATGTGTGAACGATGGGTCTATGGCAAATTCACTTGCCGGTGCATGAGGCGATCACGTGAACTGTTGACGCGATACTTCTCTAGGCGTTCATATGCCCGAAAAATCGATGGTCATGGCATCGTCGAGCGTGGCTGCCTCACTCAGTCGCACGTGTAAATTGACCAAATACCTCCTTGCTCGCAAATGAGAATTTAATTTATTTTACTGCTGTGTTTCAGAGAAATGGTCTTTTCAGGATATGAGCACAGCACTGGAATCAGAAACGATTACGCTATCGAATGATCGCTAATAGTCCAGAGAAAGAGCTCTGTCCGACGAGAATTTTGCGCTAGTTTTGTGTGAATTTTACAGCGTTTTAAGAGGGTGATTTAAAGTAAAAAAAAAGGGCAACGTAGAGTTGTAGCCTGAAGTGTCAGCTTTCGAATGCTTACTAACCTACTCCTTGTGAAAGGAAGGTCTCTGTCGAGCGAACGCTTTTTCCGTGATAGCAGAGCTTTGCTCTCACTAGTGTAGTAGTATAATGGTTGCGTGCGTCGACGACAATTAAGACGCGGGTTCGGCTCCCGTTCGTGGTCGAAAGGTTTGCATATCACTCAGAATCCTTGGATATACTTAGCTCTTCAGTGTCGTCTGATTTTACCACAAGTTTCTTCGTGTATTATCGAAGAATAACTTAAATATCGGTCAAGATTCGCGTCAGAAATGTACGCGTAACAATCCTTTCCTTAAAGATGATCTACAGACTTCATATCCAAACCTTTGTTTGCCTAAAGAGAGGCCTCTCTTACACCAATTATGATGTCAATAAGACGATAATTGACTAGTGTGATATTCATTGACTAAGCAGGTCCTACAACGATCAGTCGACTACGGTATCTCGGCAAAATGCCATCAGCTGTTCATCCACTCGCAATGGCGTGCAGGATTTCTTCTGTTTGTCTTGGTTGAAGTGATGCTTGTTTTTTTAAATGGAATGGTTTTTTTTATTGATCTGTGAGGTCATCGCTGGTGTGAGTGTCCCACCGAAATCCTAGGGTTTTCGCGTCTTTCGTATTCCGACTCTCCTAGAAGCTACAGTCTTCTTTAGATGTACATATGATTATTGATATCTACACGAGATCAAATGGAGTTCTTCTACATTTTCAATGTCGCCAGTGGTCATCGTTTCCATGTGGAAGTGTCGGTTAGTTTGAGAATCCGGAAAATTCCCGTTTAGTTGGATGTTTTTTTTTTGTCCCCAACGCGATTATTTTAGCCCCATTGGACGGCGCACGATTTACAAGAGAACGTTCGCCATTTGACTGGCATTCGAATCGATGATCAGGTTCGTGATCTACGCTTCATTCCGCATTGTCCATAAAAACGCGCCCGTCCGTGAAATTCGTGTGTTTTAGGTTCTACTCAGATCTAGTGGAGAGATTTTGGATAGCGATGATCTTATGCAATGTTGTAGTAAGACGTTTTTGAATGCTGATTTCTTAAGATTTTTTTGACGTCTTTCATTGTGTTAGTCATATTTCCCGGATTACGTATGAGCGCATATGGCGCAGAGGTTGGAAGTGCCGGGCATGGCACGCGAAGTCGATGGTTCTATGTCGCGCTGTGGCTCACCAGGCCTTTTATCCTTGCCGGGTTGGGAAGGATGATATCAGACTTGTGTGGGAGGATGGCAGCACTGACTTGATACATTGCTAGGTTATCACAAATCACTGTAAAGGCTACGTATACATTTAATCAATCTAAACGATTCCTGATGAAGTCGAGTACATCGCGCAGTCTTCAAGGAATAATCAACGCCGAGAGCTTTAACCTCTATCCTTTTAAGTATGTGTGTCTTTCAATGCGGGAGCGTATGGTGCAGTGGTTAGAGGTTCACTGCTATCCACATCTGGTCGATGGATCGATCCCGCCGTTCCCAAAGTCACCAAGTCTTCTATCATTCTGGGATCGGTGAATTGGTGTGACCCCTCTAGGACCATGATATACCGGTAGGCCATCGCGAATTATTATAGGAGCCAGATATACATTCAGTTGCCTCAAGCGAAGCCCGAAACTTAACACGATTGCATGACAAGTCCTTCAGGGATTGATCAGCGCCGAGAGCTTCATCCTTTATCCTTTTATGCATGTGCGTTTTTCATAAAGAGAGCTTATGGTGCAATGGTCAAGGGTGCTCTACTCCGCACACGTGGTCGATGGTGCGATCCCGGTGTTCTCAAAATTTACCAGGTCTTCCATTTTTCCGAAAATGGTGAATTGATATGACTTCACTGAGAAAGTTACATCTTTGGTTTGCTTCACAGACAGGCCATCGTGAGTTATTGTAAAGGCCAGATATGCATCCATTCTGTCCAAGCGATTACTGGTAAAGTCGAATGCGTAGCACATCCCTCAAGGGTTGATCAATGACAAGAGCTTTATCCATTTATCCTTAATTATTTTTTCATTTAGATAACGCCGACGATCCAGTGTATCTGTTTCAACGTAGCAGCCGTTCCGATAAAGAGGATAATCGCCTGTGGGAACAGGAAATCAATGAGATAACCAGTATTATTGACATATCCATTGAAAATGTATGTTACTTTATGAGCATACGTTCTTTTCTTTGTGATCTGTCCACCACCACCACCATAGACGGATATTTTCAAGGCGAGTCGGCTTGAGCAAGTCCCGGATATGCACACTGTCTATTTGGGTATTCCACAACGAGCTCGCGAATGTCGTGCCGCTTCCCAGACCGCTATTCATTCATGTGCTCGTTTTGCCGAAGAACACCGTCTAATTCATCAGGTTCTTTCTTAGCGGAAAAAAGTCTTTTGTTTGACTCACAAGGTGTATTCACGTTTTTTATAGGGATGGATGGCCTTAGTGAACAATATGGATAACTCCATTACACGCCTACGAAAACGAGCCGCACGTTTCCAACATCAAGTTGAAAAGGTAAGCCAAGTTTATTCTTTTCTAGGGCCTCGGACTTTTACTGTATATTTTACTAGCTTCAGTTTTTATCCTTAACTTTCAGAGGTCATTTTTTGCTGGTAAAGACTTTTTTATTGGAGTCTCAATAGTCGTTCAAAAGCTTAACTTTTGGCGATTTTAATAGAGTGTTTGTTTTTTGAAAAGGACTTCATACAGCGTTGTAAAAGCGGAGATAAAATTGCGTCTCGTATTCAGTTTTTTTTCGCACATGAGTTATAATTGCACAAAAAGTAAATGGGCATGTAGACAACTTTATTTAGATCAGAACAGTGCTAAAAATTCAAAGTTTCTCTCCGAAGCAAAAAGGAAAATCTTTATTGAATAACGATAATCGCGCGCCGTGTGTGGTATCGATCATTCCAACGTCTGTAGAGGGTTAACGTTTGTAAGTTTTCTTAGAACGTGACAGAGAACAGAAGAAGGGAATCTGTCGTTTGTGTTCCGTATATGGCAGAAGTCGAGTCTATCATTAGTAAGGTTTCGAAACGAAGGAGGTTATGGATTGGATTTTTACCTAGCCCTAGGCGGATTCCGGAATTTATCCTATCTGTACTATGACGAGTAGTATTGCTCATGGCGAAATGTTGATATCAGGCTGATAGATAATAATCGTGTTCGTAAACTATAGATAATAATCGTGTTCGTAAACTAACTCTGAAGCACTATATTCAGCTGAAGTACAAGTGTGTGAATTGATACTGACCACATTCAAGGGATTTTTCTCTGTAAGGGCAGAACTTTGAAATTTGGGATGCGGCGAGTTTTTTAGAGGCACTGTATGTAACCTAATTATTTTGTCACTGTTCATTAAGATACTTTTTTTTTCAAATTTAATCCATCTTCACCGTCTTTTTCCACTGTGCGGATTCCAGTACTCCCAGCATCCAATTTGTTTTTTCGTCTTCTTGAACGTCGGAGAAGGTTGAGGAGGTGTCCTTGCAATCCCGAGGATAGCCTGGCTATGGTGATCCATAGGGCTTTCTTTGCTAAGTGCCGGGGAGTGTTGGGTAGTGGGGCAGGGATCGACCCCACGCGCGCCACGATGAGCATCACAACCGCTCTAGCGCGGCACCCCCTTTATCAGAAAGTAGTTTTAGAAGACATCGAAAAACGTGTTTGTTAGGTAATGGGCTAACTTACTTGGTGATGATTCGTGATTTAGAGTTTTTTTTTTGTGGATTATCCAACTTTTCCGGCTCATGATCAGCCATAGTCATGCAGTATTTTTTTCACTAAATTTCGTGGAAATGCATGTAGTTCCTTGAGCGTCTGTGGCGCAGTGTTTACGGGTGCCCTACGACGCATATGTAGTCGATGTTTTGATCCCGAGCTCAAGGTTCATCAAGCCTTCCATCCCTTCGATGTCCGCCATGTGGTAGGAGACTTGCCTGGGGGTTAGCAGCAGTGACTTGGAACATCGCTAGGACTCCGCGAGTCATTGTAAAGGCTGATATTCATTCAGTCAGCTCTAACCACATTAATGAAATCAAATTTATGGCCCATCCCTCAAAGACTGATCAATACTTAGAGCTTTATCGTTTTTAGTGCTTCAAATGTATCTCTTGAAGGACTTCATCAATTTCCTGACAGCAGACTCTGCCGTAATAGTTTTGAAATGATTTGAAACGCTTTTCCGAGCAAGTGTTTCTGCACATCGCTATAAACATTCAGTGTAGTCTGTGAGGATGTAAATGCCTTTTCGAGGTTGACGTTCTCGAGGTCTCTTTCGTACGTTTCGACGATATTGCTCGTCGCTTCATCAGAGCCATACCTCCTACACTTAACTCTATAGCATGAATGGTATAACATTATGGTGGTAATACGTGGTATTGTGTCATCACCATTTTTTTCAGTCGATGGATTTACGGCTGGTAGTGAATATCGGAATAACATCGGCTGAAAAAATGGTGATATTCAGTTTCACGTGTTATCATCATGTTGTCTCCCCATTCCTGGAAAAAAAGTTGGGTTTAGTATGGGGTGTATGGCTTTGATGAAGCGGGCGATACCGCCGATACGTAAGCCGCTAACGTACCAGCTTCGAAAGGGCTTTAAACCTCCACACACGCACATACACTGTATCAAAACATTTTATTAGTTGGTGCTATCCTCTTTGAGCAAAGCATTATTGCAACCTTTTGGCTCACATTCAGCATAACGTTACGAGCAGATACGAAAGACAAAAGGCGCAATTCGCTACAATCCTGTTGCTATTTGTTCGCTTTATGTAGCATCCTCATACAGAGCTTTTTTTTTGCTAATGGCGAAGGATTATCAAGTCATAATTTCGAGTTTTTTCGACAACATTCATGTGGTTTTTGAAATACGTTGTCAGTCGCTGACTTGTTGAAGTCGCGCCATATTAGAATTTCGAAACCATACCCCCCCTCCCCCCACCCTTGCCAGCGTTTCGATGATATCTTGGGCTACTGCCATTACGGTTCTCTTAGCCTCGAGTTTCAATTTATAGAACGTTTTCAATGATTGAAAAGCATCATTTTATTTAGCGTGAAATCATTGTTAGCTAGGTTTCAAATGAGAAACATAGTTACTTTTTGAGCAAGAAACATGTTTTGATGTCGCATCAATAAACAAGACATGTGGAAGTTACTGACAGATTTGACTGTAACTGCCCATGGCTGAAATGCGGCCACCATTTTTGGCTTTATGTGGTATACAAACGTTCTCGCCATTATCATTTCTCCAACTGATCAAATATCGTGCTCGACGGGGAATGAACCCTACAGAAAATGATATGTTGTACATGTTTTTCTTGTCCATTCAGCGATTACGCCGAAATTTAAGGAGTAGGTGTCATGTGCGTGAGTAGTTCGTCTTGTTCACCCTTTGCGACTTTTCAGTTATGTACATTTGTTGAATTTACCGGCACGTATTAGGACAAATGAACGTATGTGACGCAATGCTTATAAGTGCTTTGTCATGTACAGGTGGCTAATCAGTCGTCTCTCGATAGTTCGATCCTACAATGGAGAGCACCAAGCCGTTCATCCCTCCGGGGTTGGTGAATTAAAGCTAGACTTGTCTAGGAGGATAGCGGCACTGAGTTGATATATCAGTAGGCTACCACAAGTCGTTGTAAAGGACGGATGTGCATTCAGTCACTTCCAGCATTATTTGATGAAGACGAATACATGGGATATTCCTTAGCGATGATCAACGCCGAGAGCTTTGTCATGTGAGCTTTATCAGGACAAACATATTGGTTAAGTCGCGCAGAAGATGGTAACCATCTTCATCCGGCATTTTCAAAGGCCCATATCACAGCTTTCATTGATCTTCACAAATAATGTGTAAGAATTCCTGAGCCTTTTCAAGGTTGTTGCATCTGAGTCATGCGTACGTTTCGGCGGTGTCGCCTGCTTTATCAGTGGCTCACTCCCCACACTGAACCCAACTTTATAGCAGAGATGTGGAGACGTTATGGTGATAACACGTGATATTGTGCTGTCACCATTTTTATGGGACCATTGATGAAACAGGTGATACCGCCGAAACGTATGTATGGCACCGACGTAAAAACCTCGAAAAAGCTCTAAACATTCTTACAGGCTGTATTGATTGTTTATGGTGAGTTTAAAAACAGTCGTTGAGATGGATTCATAAATATATTGATAAAATCAGCAGGCATGTCTTGAAACTAGTTTATTTCTCTGCGAATCACCTGTTAAAATATCAAAAATTATCCTGCGTTAGTAGATGGTCAGGTGATTATGCTTAAGAGGGAGAGTTCCGTTCCTTCGTTCTTCCAACCTTTACGTTGTCGATTAGATCATGCTGTGTTTTCGCGCAGCAGTTTTAGTGCTTTTCAGTGAATCGTAGCCACAGTTTTCAGAGCTTTTTATGAATTTTCTGGCATTGTGTCTTTGCTGTTGTCAGTAATCGTGGTAATGATGCCGTTCATCAGGAATGCGGTGCTGATTCGTCTTCACGCGGGCTTACCAAGCCTCTCCTTTCACCACTGTCTGGGAACTGGTACTGAACTTACTCTGAGAACACCCTATTGTCTGCTTCAAGGCGAAAAGCTTTCGATCGGCTATACTGGAACCTCTGGGAGAATCGACTACCAACATATATCAGCGATATTCATAGGGAAGACGACGATCCCTAAATAGCAGTCGAACTCACATAAAAAGTTCCATGATCTTCATGAATGTTGGATGCACGGAACGAATCGAATGAATGATGTCCTGAGATCTCACAGTAGTGTGGGGATAGGTTGTATGCAATGAATAAAAGTAGATAAAATATTTTTTTTACCTCCCAAATATGAGAAGTTAATCAAATCTTCTCATACTTGATTACTTCGTGTTCATCAAGTATTGCTTATATCTCATAAGGGACCACTAAGCGGAATGATTTCCTCATACGAAGGAATCGAAGATCTCTTCACGTTGACTTTTCTTTTTTTTTTTATTGAGCAGTGTTTTTATAATCTATCTATCCAATCAATTCCATTAAGTGGTTGTCGCTGATGACGTTGGGTTTTTTTCAATTTGCAGCTTTAGTGCTGACATCTCCGTGCGAAGCACCTCGTGTGTTGAAGCACTGATAGCTCGGGGTGGTGTAACTGGTATAGTTTTTGTCAAATCCTTCCTGTAACTGATGCGCCTGGCTGATGTTCAGTGCTTTCTAGTTTCCACAGCTTTTTTGAACTGATTTCGTTCAATGAATGGTCTGACGATCTTTCTATAGGGGTGCTTGCGTTCGTTATGTTCAGTGGGGGAGTGAAATTCATCTAAATTGGCGCTTGAATGGTTGTTCGCTATGGTGGAGAATTCATCCTGTTCCTGGTGTGCGATGAAACAGCCTTCATACTCCGTCGCCTGTGCGGTTGGCCTGTGTTCGACTTCACTGTCCGGTTGTTGTTCAAGGCTTAGTATCTATACAGGAAATTCGCACTCGCTATCTTCGTCCTTTGAGTCGGCAGTATCGCTTGCAACCTCTTTTCCATCTAGACCTTCTTCTAGGCTGTCTTGAGTTTCCTCGTGTCTTCCGATTCTCCTTCACAAAACTTCGACTACCGGTAGGTAAAATCTGAAGAAATGGTCTTCCAGTGACTCTTCATGATCCGTTTTCTCAGGTAATTGGTCTTTCTCTTTTGTGTCGATATTGTCGCTTTCGATTTCGCTTTCATCCAGGCATTCTTCCGCGCTGTCTTGTGTTTCTTCATGTTCTTCCGATTCTTGGTCGCGGAGTATCTGGTTTTCTGCGTTAAAATCCTTAGTGGTTTATCAGATTTCAGAATGTTGTTCTCTATTGATTCCTTATTATTATTGCATTGAGAGAGACCGCCTATTTTCTCTATATTGCACTGATAATCGTGATCTTTGTGAGTTCGTACAAAGATATCGTGCAAAACGATACTGTCTCGACTTTGCTGTTTTTGCGGCCGCACGTTGTTTACATCCGTTACTCTATCTTCTCTTGGTGATTTCCCTTCTTTGAGTTTACTATTTTGATTGTGGCTGAGGTTGTCTTCTCACCTTTTGGGGTTTGGGGCTTTGCAGGCGGTTCTGGACGATCTTTAGGGTTGTTTTGCTCTTGTCAGAGTTTCGGTTCGCTTAGTTCTTGATGGAAGCAATTATAGGTATGATGGTCTTGTTAAAGTTCCGGCACGAGCCTGCCTTGCCCCCGGGCGAGGTGTGGTATGGTGACCCGCAATTGCAACAAAGGTTTCGGTTTTTGATCACTTTTATTCTTTCTTTTCAGATTTTTATCGTGGTGTAGTTATTGGGTGAGTGTCCTTCCTTTTCGCAGTAGAAACACAGTGTTCTTGTTATAATTTTCTGCTGACTTGAATGAACTTGTGGAGGTTTGTGTCCTTGACATCATATCTGAGGTTGACTTTTCCGCGCGCTTGGTTTTGAAGTTCAAGTTCCTCTCTGATGTATTCTTTGATACCTGCCAACATTTCTTCCGTCAACCACGCGCCTTCTCTTTGACCTCTTTTCTGTATAACGTGTCGTTGGATATTCTTTGTGACTTCTCAAGCAGCAGCTGTTGCAGAATCGTACCATCTATCAGTTCTCCTTTTTGTTCCAACTGGATGGCAATAGAATAAAGTGAGTCACAAAGTTTCTCTTGATCCCATAGGCAAAAACTGTGGGCTTCGGGTGTGCGTAATTTTTGCAAAAGTTGTTAATGATGCTTTGTCGATTCCCATATTTTTCCATCAATTGGTCTATTACCAAGGTATATGCATCTCGTGACACATCTTAAAGTCTTGCTATTTCTTTGGGTTTTCCGCCATCTTTAGAAAATCATCTATGGGTCGTGAGTGAACGGTGTGATCAAATGCTCCCTAGAATGAGTCTCGTTCCTACTTTTTCTCCACTGACTTTTGGGAATGGAATAGGAGGTAAGGCTAAGTCGGCACTTTGGCGATGAGGTTAGATAAGTTGGTCGGTGGACTGATTTTGCCTCCGTGGTGGCGTAAACTGTGCGCTCCAGCTTATCCAAAAGTTTCAGAAGTTTGGTTCGATGAACTGTTGTCCTATAGACCAGATCAGTTGCTTTTCCGTATTAACCTCGACTTCTGTTCGAATTTGCTCTAGTTGCGGTGTGTTAAGGTCGAGGCGATCTGCTGCTATATTATTGTTGTCCAGTGCTATTTGGACAGCGTTTATTTTAGTTTCGATGTCAATCTTTGCTTGTGGTAGCTTATTTTGCAGGAAAATAACGTATCCCTTACGATCCACTTCTTCGGAGGGAAGTAATAGGAGGTTGTTGATAAGGTCTCGGTGGTCTCCTTAATAAGTTTCCAGACGGTTGTTTTTGTCAAGACTGTTTGGCGCGCGGAAAGAATGGACGTCAAAGGTGAATGTGGGTGAAGTTAAAGTACGAGCTTTGCAACGTCAAGTTTTGAGGATATTCTTTGTGAGAAGGAAATCGCGTACCTTTGCTCTTCCCAAGCTGAGATTGTTCGCTTTTTGCTGGTGATGCCTTCGTTTGGCCAATGCACCACTATTTTAGTCGCAGTGGTAGTTGAGTGATTGCTTGTGTACTTTGCGATAGAGTACTGCTCTTTGACTTGGCTTAGTTTGCCCGCAAAATTTGAGGATGAGATTTATTCTTATATCGTACAACCTATAAAATATAAACACTAAAATAATGATACTACAACGATAACATGAATAGAATAACGATAAGACTGTATGACGACAAGGTAATAAAGATCTGCGACTTCATACGACAAGATCAGGACCGTCCGTGACGTTATAGGGGTTGGATACGACAGAAGTGACAGTGAATCGTTAGTAAGATGGATTTGGTTATGATAAACAAATGCCCTACAGAAGTGGAAGAATCGGAGCTAAGAGTAGCGAATAGTGGATGTGAACTTAATCATGCAAGAGAATGATGAGGAAAGTGAGCAAGCAGTGACAAATGGCGAATGAAGTGCGATTGGAGGCGTGACCCTCGACCGTCGTCTTCATGTTTTTCGTCCGTTCCCTTGTCTGGAATCCGTTCGAATGCCAGCTGCAAGCCACAAAAACTGTCCATCCGCCGGCTCAGCTCACTAGCCAACGCTATGACTCATTGCCTGACCTTTTTTATCATCTATAATCATAATATCAATTATTTGACGATATGCGATGGGATAAGCATAGAAGAGGAAGGAAAGTAGCAGTTATCCAGAGGAATAAATGCTACAACGTGTTTCGACAAACCAGCCTTGTCACTTTCACTGTAATTGGTTCCGTGAGGAAATATCCCATTTATTGAGGAACCGACGCCGAAATATTCCCACGCGTTGCTTAGTGACAAAATCACCCAACGAGCAGTGTTGTACAGTCGTTTCTCATGGCTGATAAAACGTGACTGTCATACCTTTCGTTTCGAGTGTTTTTGAGACCTCGCTCAAAACTATATAATCTAATAACATACATTGGTTCCCTTCCATGTTCGAAAGCCATTGTGGAGTATGTAGACGGGGAAACGAGTTGAATTCAGGTGTTGCTGAGATCTGTACGTTGGTTGAGATGTTGAATCGTGAAAAAAAAATGGTGAAAATGATGGTATTTTCTTATACTCTATTGATCCGTTTTGACAACGTTTCTTTTTCAATGCGCGGATCCCAATGCTTCTGCCATTCAGTTCGCTTTTTCGTCTTCTTCTTGGACGTCGTAGAATATTGATTGAGCGGGTCTCCTTGCAGTTTCGAGGATCGCCTGGCTGTGGCGTTCCATAGAGCGTTGTAGTTGTTGACTGCCGAAGGGGGTTGGGGAGGTGGAGCTCAGCTCCACGCGCTCCGTGACGTGCATTACAACCACTCCACCACGGCGCTCCCAATGATGATATTGCTTTTCTATGATTCCTACTTATGAACAGTGATCGATTTAATTCTACTAGTTGTGACTGCTAAAATGCATGTTATAAGTGGAGTAGTGATAAATAGATCATTTATGCTTAGTAATGGCTGACTTTATTCTATTCTCAATATTGAGTCGTGGTTCGCTGCGAAACGAACGGGGAATTTTTGAAATGTTAAGTGATGTGCAACACTTTAGACCTCAGCGGAAATCGAATCCCACATTCCGACCTTTCCAAGAGTGCGTATTAACAGTTGCACTAGTGAGGCTTATTTTCAATCCCTCATCTGCATACTCATTCAGGTTCAACAGCAAAAGGAGAAAGCGGCTGCCCTCCTTCAAGGTTTCGAGGAAGTTATCCGACAGCTCAAGCAGGTCTTTTGTTTGTTCTCACTTGATTTCGATGATTCAGTGGAATCTAGTGTTACTTATTCTTATCACTTCTTCTTCTTCTTTTCTTCTCAATACTTGTTTTATGAATCAGATTCGCGTCCCCGGTCCACTATTGGCTCATTCTCGTGGTCATTCCGATTCTTCTCATTCGGATATCTCTCTGTATACATGGATTTCCGCTTCTGATCCGCAACACACACTCCAGGAACTCATCCATCAAGTGGACGAGCAACTAAAAAATGTTAGTTTTGATCTTTTTACTTGCTAGTTTTCTTAACCTACCCATAGTTACGGATGAAAACTTCATTTTTCAGTTCGGTAGAATGGATGCCAACTCGACTGTACAAAGCATAGAAAAGGTAGTAGAATTGTCAAAAGATGTAAATTGTCGAGAGATCAAAGGAATAAATAAACGCCTTAGCTATTTGAACCATCATTTGCAGCAGGCTGAAGGTACGCTTTTTTGTAGTAATAAAGTTCTGGTGCAATTCCTCTATAAATTTCATTTTTCGGCCCTTTGGGATTAAGGCTTTTCCCCTTTTTTATTAGATTTTTAGCAGTCACTTGATAGCTTGAATTTCTACGATTTCAACACCATTTTTCCTCAATAAAGTCTTTCTAAAGCGCAGTGATTGCGAAAATAAGATCAAGTTTCACACTCGACGCGCATTTTTTGCTCGGCTAGAGTTTGTGGTCTTTATGATCCTTTAATAGACTTCTGTTAGCCATTCGATAGCACAATCTTTGCCGATGATGAGGCTAACTTCGGTTTTCCAAAGGTCTCCGGATAGTGCTGGAAGAGCGAAAAGACGACGAAGTTCACTCTTCCTTGGTTGTTCTTGGGCTCAGACTTCACAGCACGTTTATTTGACAATCTTATGTGAAAATAAAAGCGTAAGCCCATAGAATAATGAACTGAAGTGTCTTCTATGATTCTAATTCGGAAAACATAGAAATTTCTTTGAAATGGCGATACAGTCTTCGAATATGTAACGAAAATCGCTCCCTTTCGATGCGGCCTTGATAGTCACGTGCAGCACTATCCGGGAGTCGCGTGATAGTGCGCGCCGAGTGTGAAACGCGATTTTATCTTCCATGCTACTGCAGATTAAGAAGGACTTTGAGAAATTAGGTAAATCATTGAAATTGCTAACATTCAAGCTATAGAATGGCTGCTAAAAGTCATGGAAAAGGCCTTGTCCGCAAGGGGTCAAAAAATGAATAGTGACAAAGGTTTCGTACCGAAATTTTTTGAAAAGGTGTTTGTATCTCCACAGATTCATAGTGTTATAGAACGGGATAAGAAAATAGAGAGATATACTTCGAAAATAGTCGAAACACCTAGCCGAATCGATCAATCTTCACTGGAGGTGTGATTTCTTTTACAAGTTTTTTTTGTGTGTGAACGAACGCTAACCTCTGTTGTTCCTGTTTAAAGGAATTGGTGTCCCAACATCGTCATCTAATGAACCAAATCTACACGGAACTTAAGGAAATCCGCTTGATTTGTAGCCGTTTTTTCAAGTCAAAGCTCGAAGTTCTTACACTTCTCAGGGCGCGACTTAATTCGTGGATTGTTCGGGTTTGATATTTATACACATTAATTTCCAAACATAATATCTTCAGTCATGGTATAAAAATTTCGGGATACTATTCCGTTGTCGGGACCTCATTTTTCAACCCTTGGGTAAAAGGCCTCTTTCACGCTCTTCTCGGGCCTTCAGTAATTATTCAGTAACCTAAACCTCGACAATTTCAATACTATGCTGATAAAGTCTTCTCAATGCGCTTCAGGAGCGAAAATAATATTGAGTCTCACAGTTGCCTCGCATTATCACTCATATTCTCATACTTAACCCCTTCAGTACCGCAGGCACGCCTCCTCTGCGTCTCTAATTCCAAGTGTGGCAACGCTAGGCGGTCTGCCTCACCTCATGTGCATCTCTAACCTTTAGTGTGAGAGCGCTTTGAATACATTTTTGTATCATTTAATTGGTATTATTGTTATTTCCTACTCACAACAGCTCAATATATATACATGTATTATAATACGGCAAATCAGCAGCAACAAAACAATTGAACTAGTTAAGTAATATATTAATGCGTTTCTACTCTGAGGGTCAGAGATGAAGACGAGGTGGAGCAGACCGTCAGTGTTGCCACACTGAGAGTTATCGATGCAAAGGTGTTTCCGCGGTCCCGGGAGGGATGAATGGAAATATTTCCTCCGTTGAATTTTTAGGTTTTTCGTATATGAATTTGGAGAAACTTTTTATTGTTATATAGACATAGGCTTCTATCTTCCATTTTATATAGCCTAGCAAGCCTCTATTGAGCTTAACCTTAGAAAAGCGAAACATAATCTTTCTTTTGCTATTCTTGCACTCTCTGAATACCTTTTGAAATACCAAACTTGGATAGAGAATTACCTAAATTTATGCTGTCAAGTAACTGCTCAAGTCTTCGAAAAGACCAGCCACAAACCATAACCACCTCGACGCCGTTTATTGCAAATGCAGTCATTCACGCACCATAGGCGAGAAAAAAGCTATGCACCGATTGTGAAACTCAAATTTCTTTTCGCTAGTACAGCGCACTGAGAAAGGAATTTTAGGAAACAAGCACACTATAGGAATCGTCGAGTTACTATAAGTCTGAAAAAGCTGAAAAGGCCATTTTTCTAAAGAGTTGAAAAATGGATTGCGATAACCGCATTGTACCAACTTTGGAGTGTGTCCTTAAGCTCATTGTGAGGCATATTAGAGTAGCTTTATGTCCGTTTATTCAAATAACTACTGCCCTACTTCTTACAGTGCTAAGCGTACAGACTTAATGGTCATCTACGAGATTGGCTTGTGGTGTCGAACGATTGTCGGGTTTTTTGTAAGACCCTCGGGGATTATAATTTTCCTTTTAGACATACGATCGGTTACACCACGCTAATAACGAAGTGCTAGTATTCGAGGAAAAGTTTACAGGATTGAAACAGCGGTTGGATCTCATTAGGCAAATTAAGGTCTGTTCTTACAATCTGCTTTTTTGATTTTTTAAGATAAATGTGTGGTTGTTAAGGAAGCACCGATGATGTACGCGACTGCAGTCAGTGAGGTAGTTCGTCGAAGTACTTTTTATAAGGAATTCACTTCGTGGCATGCGTTGCATGCCGAGAAGTGCGCCCTGTTTTCTGACGAAGAGTCGGAAATTCGATCGCAGTTTTCTGCAAAAATGGAAAAGCATTTTCTCCGCGTGCTTTTCCAAGGTGGGTTCGAAGTTCAAAAAAAGCGTAAGTTGCCTCAAGTTTTTAAAAAAACAGGTGTGGCACAGGTGCTCTGTGACGCAGATGTGATCGATCAGTCGATGGTCGATCGTTTGATCCTGCGCGCAAAGCTCACAGACTCCTTAATCCTTTGAGGTCGGCGAAATGGTAGCAGGTTTTTTGAGAGGGTAGCAACCTGACTTGCTATATCGGAACACCGCCGAGAGTCATTGTGAAGGCCACATTTGCATTCAATTACGTTTCGCGAGCAAGGAATGGGGTGAATGCATGACGCCTCCCTCAGGGATTGATCAACGCCGAGAACTTGTCCTTTTTGCCTTGTTGCCTCAAATCAGTATTTCATACCATTTTTTCTTGGTTATCAGCCTTTACTTTCGTTTAGGTATGTTTGACACTCTGCCAGTGTTCTATATAAAATCGCTGCCGAAGTTTGACGAATCTCTGGCGCCAATCGATATGGATTATCTGAGGGAGCTGGCAAATGTGTGCATTAATATTTTTCACCTCGTCGAATTTTTTCTGATGAAATAAACTTAGAGTGTCGAGGAATTGAAACAATACATGAAAGTACCTGCTCCTCATGTGTTTGTCCGTCTCGGCGTCAGGTTCGGTTAATTCCAATGCTAATTATCGTGATATTTGCTGACGATGTTTATATTCCCAATTTTAGGGATCCTACCTTACCGTCTCCAGTTTTGCCTCCTGCAGTACCTCCAGAGGAAAGCTTCTTTACCGCTAATGTAGCTTTCTCAATGTCAACGATGGCTGGTAATTTTCCCAGTACTAACTGGCTTAGGTAAGCAAACCTTAGTCTAAGGAACGATTACGATTTATGTGAAAGAGCGGACTTTTGTCAGTACTGACGATGGTATGGATTCGTCTCCGTCGGCCCTAACAGCGGTACTAATGGCAAAGTCGCCTCTGTCAAGGGTTGGCTCGTCCTCAAGTTTGAACATGCCTGCACCATCACTAAATCAGCTCTCCATGCTTGTAAGTGGACATCTTTTTCCCTGTATTCTCTTTTTTCAGATGCGGGACATTTTCAAGATGTATTCTTGCAGATTTTTAACCCACAAATCCTTCTTAACTCAAAATAGATTGATTTTATAATTTCGCTTGACAGCTTGTTAGCTCTTTTTCCTGTGTAACTTGTTTTTGGAAATTTCTTGATGTGAACTCCTAGGAAAGGCTATCTAAAACTGAAATCAATCCGTCCGCTAGATCAAGGCATGAACTTTTCGCTAACATATTTTATCAGTGCTGTAATTTTCCATAATTACGTGGAACATGTCCAAGATTTCTGAGTGATATGCGAATACTCGTCTTCAAATGAGAGTTGAACCCGCGTTTTACCGATACAGGGAGCGCATTCTACCACTACATCACCAAGGCTGAGGTTCAACTAGCTATAATGCCGATTATGCTGACCAGACTAAATCCTTTAGAGGTTGGTTGCTGACAGCTACGATAGCTCATATAGAAGAAAGAGTGGTAGTAAAGCGGTTGCCCTTGTGGTGTAGTGGTAACGCGCGCCTTCGGTATAGATCGGTGTAGATGAAGTGCGACTTCAACTCAAACTTGAAATCGAATGTTATGCTTACACTCGTTATTAAATGTATGATTCAAAATTCATAGCATTGCGAAAAAATTCAGTGATAAAAGTGCGTTCCGATTATGTGGGACACAGTTTGTAAAGATTAATGCTGAAATTGTATCATTAAACAGCTGCTCGCCGGTGAGTTTTGGAAGGCATTCAAACTATTGAAGTTATTTTACTTTGAAAGCGATTACCTCAGTTGTGCTATTGTGTAGATTTGTAAAACTTGATCAGAAATTAATGTATTAGGGAGAAGAGGACGAACCACCGTCTACGTCATTGGCAAAGAGTGCACCGATAGAAATCCCTACTCCTCAACCAAGACAGGTTAGTGGTGTGGGTTTATCTATTTTATAACAGTCTGATAAATTTCGCACTCATAATCAGTTTCAGGCGTCGGAAAAATCTAGTCAGTTCAGCACACCGGATGAACATTATACTACTGCGGATACTACTGCGGATCTAATTGAGGAAAGGGTTTGTATTTTTCATGGTACTCCGGTTTTCTGTCGTAAAGAACAGTGGTCAGAGGTGATCTGCTGCGTCTGGAGAGATAGCAGTGTTGATTCATACGTCGGTGAGTTACTGTGAGTAATTATAAAGGCTAGGTATGCATTTGAAGCACTTCAAATGAATCTCGATGAAGTCGAATGCATAGCGTATTTCCGAAGGTTTTATCAACGTCGGGAGCTTTGTTCTTTTTTATATATTGTGAATTTGTACTTGCCGTCCATGAAACAGTGTATCGGGCGTGATGTCACCAGCAGGCATCAGCGATATCGTTCATTTGTAAGCGCAGTGCTTTGTGCGTGCACAGCAGTACTACCTATCACCTAAGAGAATTTCTGTAGGCACACTTGCATCTTCGAATTGTTTGATTACATTAGCGGTCTGTCGACGGCTGCTTGAGAAGTACAATGATGACAAAGTATCTTCTAAAAATGTTGACAGGATGTCTGAATTAGTTGAATCATTATTGTGTATGCACATAATACCGCGGAGCACACGTGTTCGGACAAAAGAGTATACTTCTCTCACATGTCTATTGAAGATTTGACCTGTTTCGCTATACAATGACGATTCATTATACTCTCAGTAATCATTCGAAAGCTCATATCTCTGGCTATCGCGCTACGTGCTCTTTATATTAAAAAACCTTTTTGTTACGTTGTGGCAGGAAGAAAACATTTATGTTTCGCGTAGGAATAATTCTCGCAGGACAAAACTTTTTCTGGAATCATGAGTAATCGTTCGGTAGCGCGAGTTGCGATGACTCCAACACTATGCTTATTTTCTCGAAACACCGTTTCCATGCATTTTAGCAGGAAAAATAAGTTTGAGTTTCACATAGGCTAGCGTTGTTTTCCGGGTAAAGTGTGAGCTGGACATAGGCAGAGGGAGGAGGGACGGTGGCCGCGGATTCCATACGGCGATCGATCGATTGCGTTAGCTCTTCACCATGTGGAGTGCAATTATGTTATTTGAATAGAGATTTTTCTCCGCATTCAAAGAGATTTCACGTAAAACTTATGACTCATTACTACACGAATTCCTCTACACGTCCATTCGGTTTTCGCGCTTCCAGAGAAGTAGTAGTTGAACTGCGCGTCCGTTGTGGAACATAATTTTATCTTGAATAATACAACGTCATGAGAAAGATGCTTCATAAAAGGAACACGTCGCTAAGTAGCCAACTTTGCGCTCTCGAAAAATTGCAAAGACTTCTATGAAAAGTTTTGTACGGCGAAAGGTGTCGAATCTGCATTTATTGCCATTCAACAGACAAGAACCGATAAAAGAGATGAGACCATCGGAAAATTTGCAGTTTTACCAGACAGGAAGGGAATGTGTGTCATAATGTTGATGTTAAAAGCCCATGTGATGAAGTGCTTAGAGATCTCTGCGTTGCACACAAGTTCTTTGGTTCGATCTCGTGCTCAAGGCGCTTACAGGCCTTCCATCCTTCCGGATTAACGAACCACCGCGAGTCATTGTAAAGGCCAGTGCATTCAGTCAGCTCAAACGAAGGTAAATATTGAAGACGAATGCATGACGCATCCCCCTCCTGGATTGTTTAGCGCTGATAGTTCCATCCTTTATCCTTTTAATGTTGATGCTGATTTACGACTTTTAGGACACAGTGCCGTGTTCCACCTCTTCTGAGTCTTTCTTGAGATCATAGAAGATCTTCAGTCATCATATTCACACGTATGACATAGTCAGCATAGCACTATCATATATATTGCTTCATATTTTTTGATAGTTAGGACTTTCATCATTTGTATGGTTCCGCATGTTTTCAGCTTTTTTTTTTTTGGAAAATGTGACGTCACTGAATGAGCTACACTTACCAGTTCGTTTAGTCGGAACTACATCTACCGTTCTGATCGTTTGTGAATCGTGCAGGCACTATGATGCCCGTAAGGACAGTATTTATGGCCTTTAATATGCTTTTTATACCCCTCAAATCCTTTCAAGTCCTTTTCCCATTCTCTGAGCCTAAGAATACAACAGTTTTGAGAAATTATTTTGTCGCTTCTTTGCTAGTTATTGGCTTTCAAAATATAGAATCCAATGCGATGACGAAATCAAGCGATATGAATTGGCTTGAATGTATACGTGATCGAAATTAGTTCAGCGTTTCAGCGTTAACCAGTATGTCCTAGGTCGAAATCAGGACTGTTTATTGAAAAACCATCAAAATCTGTTGGTCCTTACCATCAGTGTGAAATTTTTTTCTTATTTGGCAGTGGTGAAAGTTTTTCTGCTGCCCATGAATCGTTTTGCTTCCACTTTCTTTCGTCGCGAGTCATAGTTGAAGCATATAGAATCTGTTGAATATGCGAGGTTTTCTCCTAGGCAGTAAGGTCTAATCTTGATGGCCCATTGTCTCACATGACCTGTGAGTACTTTTCTTTATTATACGCTAATGATTCTGGATGAAATGTGTGCTGAACGGGCCTTGCGAAGGTGATGCTTTATACAGGAGTTTGAATCTCGATTTACACATATTATATCAGGTTCAGTGAAGGATCTAAATTATGTGTTACATTACGATTTCGAATGCAATTCAAACAATAACAAAATTAAAAGGATTAAAATAATCAAGCTCTCGGCGTGGATCAATCCCTGAGGGATGCGCAATGCATTAGCTTTCAAATTTTTATCTCGTTTGAGGTGGTTGAATGCATATCTGGCCATCCAATGACTCGTGATGGTCTACCGCTGTATCGACTCAGTGATGATTATCCTCCCAGACAAGTCTGGTAACAATTTACTGACCCGGAGGGATGGAAACCTGGTGAGCCTTTAGCGCAAGATTAAACCATTGACCTTGTGTACGACGCAGGGAACCTCTAATCACTGCGCCAAATTTGCTCTTAACAAATAGAATTCATTCTTGTTTAACTGCTTTTAGCGTTGGTATGTTACATATATAGATGTATGTATGTACATATACATATATGCATACGTATACATGTGTGTGTATGTACACGCATATATATATATGTATATACATATATATATATATATATATATATCCAATAATGTTGAAAGCGCTTAAATAAAAGAGAATTCGAGTTGATAATGCTGTATCCAATATTTGTCATCGTGACTGACTTCAATGCCGGTATAGGCTTGCCAGGATAAACTGTTGGCGGTTGGTCACTGATAGATCAATACAACTGTATCGAAGGAAGTCATGTCAGACGGGAGCACCGGTAGTGCAGTGGTTAGCGTGAGCCCCCAGAAAGAGTGAGATAGGGGTTTGAAACCTGTCCGAGGTCCAGGGTTTTGCATATCACTCAGCATATCGGATGCAACAATAGAGAGACGGGACTTATCTGTCACATGTGCAAGTGCTTTGAAGTAGTCTGCACGATCCTTCAACTGAACTTTTCGAACAATTCAGCAAGGTTGAAGAAAATTTCTCCTTAGAATTTTTTCTGTCCTCACGGCCATTTTGCGTTCCATGCAAGAAAGCACGGTTTTACAGTTACAACACATCTAGTTTTTTTTTTTCATTTCAGCAATTCACAGTCGACGACCTCATAAGCCGATCCCAATCCTTTAATGAAGCTCTGAAACCTACTGTTATGGAGATTCTTTCCATATCGAAGGTATCTAATATATAACGTGGTCAGCCCTGTTTCTATTGATAGTCTCCTATTCATTGTTAGTCACCTTTACATTTAGGATATGCTCGCGTTGCGTGCTGATCTGATAAGGAATTTTGACTTCTTGAAAGAGAATTACACAAGACTTGAAGAGTTAGTTGGGCACACTCTCACGAAACGGCTCCGTCAGACTGTTGACTCATACGAGACGAAGTTGACGGAGGTCATGGGAAAGAATGATGTATGTAGAGTTATTTTTGTAGCTGTGTTTTTGATAACTGCGATCGTTCGTATGTAGTCGCGCTTGACAAGAGTCAATCTTTGTTTAACCCGTTCGGTACGATTTGTCCCATTTTGGGATACCGATTGACGTTTCGCGTGCGAAGAAAATTCTATTGGTGCATACCTCAGTGAAAACATGGTACTTATATAGCAAATTTATTTAAGAGAACATTTACCGTTCCTAAGTGAAGAGGTATCACTAACGGCTCTGTCAGGATGATTTCAGTAAAAACAACTCCAAGTGTGGAAAATTCCTAATATTTTAACGAGTAGTGATGTCCTTGCAAAAAAAAAAAACACATTTGCAGCTGTTATTGAATATTTGTCTAGTCTTATGAAAGTTTTTGGGTACTTTGTAGTTACAAGGAGACAAATGAAAAATCGATCTCGTTCTGCTAGACAAGGAATTTCATAAGAATGTAGTAATCATTTGAAAGCTGAGGTTTCTGACTACAGCTCCACGTCGCCGGTTTTCGAGAAGCCTTTTTTTGACGTTGTTCAGAAGGAAATTCTATGTGTTATAGACACGCATATCGGACAGAGCTCTTTCTTTGACTTTTATTGATCATTCGATAGCGTAGTCGTTGCTGAATCCAATGTTGTGCTTGAATTTTGAAAAAAAAATGTTTTCTGAAACGCAGCAGGTGAAATAAATCAAATTTGCATGTGCGACCCAAGGTGGTCTTTGGCCAATTCATGTGCCGCGGGGTTTTAAAGAGAGAGCTCTGTCCGACGAGAAGTATACGCGTCTGTAGCGAAAGAATTTCGTTCCTCAACAGCGTTTAAAAAAGGGCTCTTTTGAAATTCGGCAACTTGGGGTTTATAGCCACGAATCTCATATTTCGAATGGTTACTAAAACTTCTATGAAAAGTTCCTGTCCAGCGAATGAGGTCGGTTTATATTCGTCCCCTTATGACCATAAAGTGCCTATTTTTGTAGTCATTTGTTAGCTTAGGAAACACTCATTTCAATATTGTTCTCGGTTTGTAGGAAGAAATTTATGAATTGTTTTAACGACAAAATGAAGCTAACGTTTTGTTTTCGGAGTGCTTAGAGCATTTATCGTTGTTCAAACTTCACTTCTGGATGACCAAGTTTCCTCATTTTATGGACCGCCAGAAATCTGACTACTTTCTCTTCGTACTCATTCGTTTGAATACCCATTACGCCGCTCTGATACTACATAGCTTTTCACACTTCCGTGTGCAGTATCCCCAGCATGTGATCTCCTTTTGCATCCTTTCCTTGTTCTTTTTGCACGTCTTCAACTATATTTCCCTTTGTAAAAGACTTTCGGCTAAAAAAATGTCGGTTTGCCAATTGTCGGCATATAAATGCTTTCCTTCATCTAGGAGATCTTCCATTAGGCTCATTACTGCACCATCTGCAACGGGTCCGTCGGGTCTGGGATTTGTGGCCGTCTTACGTAGATAGTCGTCCCATACGTGTATTCTCCTTCACCGCAGGTTCGAACAGTTTTAGATCACATCTATTCCTTTCTCAGGAGTGTACCGGCGGAGCGTGGTTCTTCCTCTGAAAGTTACCATCGACGAATCGATGCATATATCTCGGCTCGACCTTATATACAGCTTTATAAATCCTATACACAAGTTCCACTAGTAACTTTATCTTGTACAACTTGTCTTTTTCGTCATACATTTATTGTCGGCTACATGCAGGTGAATCACGCTCTTGTAGATTTGATCCCTCGACATGACATGCGAAGCAATGTAGGCATCCCTAAGGATGCGGACGCGTGTTCCAGTAATTGCTCACGCCTTGAGATGGAACCAACGACATTTTGAGGCACAAACCAATAGTTTTCCTCATCTCTTCGACTGTCGTTCTTTCCACACATCGTTTAGCTGGTGGCCAAAGATTTGCTCCACAATCAATTCTCAAACATTCGTCGTGATTACTTCATTGAAGTCCGGTGGATTCTGGCACGAGGATGAATTGTTCTGGACATACCTGATGCTCATCGTACATAGTGCATGAACAGCCACCGACTACACTGGTATTGCGTGATGTGCATTATGCTCGTCGTCTGAGTGGTTACCCGGAGATCTATCAGCTGCGACTGCTAAGTCGATATCCACGTTATCATCAGCTTCCTCAGAGATGTCCTTTTCGTCATATATGTTGATATTTCATTTTCAGAAGTGCAGAATGAAAATGTGGTTGTTTTAACTATCTATTCTTCTGCTGTAGTGTATGTTAGTGAATTATTATGACTCAAAAATTGAAAGGGAAATATGGTCGAAATATGGATGAATACGAATAAGCAGAAAAAGAAGTTGATATTAGTTCGAAATATAACCTTTTCTTAGCGTGTGGTTTACCGCTTGAGAAATGCGGATTCCAGCGGAGGGATTTGCCGCTATTTCGGCTGAAACAAGCTTATTAAAGTCTCTCTCAATTCCTACCATTTAGTGACCAAAAATCTTTTTAGTAAAGGCAAAATTTTGATTACGATTCTACAATATTGTGGTAAAAGCGTACTCCGCTGCTGATCGGCCACGCGCTCGCGGGCGATGCGAAAAATCACTGTCGTACCGAGCAGGTTAACGAGTTAGCTTTCAGAAGAAATTTTTCTACACACAAATATTGTTAAAAGTTTCATAGGAATTGCTATAGGTCTTGAACGATATGCTGGCGAAACGAGATAGTGAGTTTCAAAATCTCCAAGTTCTTCATGAGGATACTAAGACATCATGGTCTGATGAACTTGCAGCAAAAAATGCAGAACTAGATAAGTAGGAGAAAATCTGTTTCTTATCGGTTTATTATTTGATAATGATATCCGCTCCCGCATTTGTAAACTAAGTTTTTTTTGTAGGCTGCGGAGTGAAGCAGAAACCCTTGAGGCTAAGGTAAAATCTATTAAAAATGACACATTCAAAGAGAGTATAATAGCAATGGAGTTGGAAAAGAATCGTTTAAGTACTGAGTACGACGAAATTGTTGAGGTATTCCTCTTCTTGTTTGTTCAGCCGAAAATTTACTCACAAATCTATTTAAGTTCTCTGTTAATCCTCTATATATCTTCTCCATAGTGAAAGTACATAAACTATCAATGAAAAAATCAATAGTGAATTTTTTGAACCTTTGTTTTAGTTTTCTTAGGTTTCAAAATAGTTCTAAAGCAAATTTCTCCTTAGCTCACATACGTTTTTTTTTTACAAATTCAAATGAAAATTTTCCAGGCTAAAGATACGGAAATTCGTCAACTGTTGAATGAACTGAAGAAAAAGAGATGGAAATTGTTCGTCTCCACTCAGATCCACAAAGCGAAGCTTTCAGGAGGAATGTAACTGCAGAAATACGTAGTGAACTTGAGAAGGACTCCAAAGTGCGAAAAATAATTTAGCCAGATACAGCGGATGTTTATAAATGAAGGTTTTCAGAACAAACTCGACATGTTGACGAAAGGTATCGTTCAGAAGAAAGACGAAGTTCTTACGAGGATGAAGAAGGAAATGCAGTATGAAGCGAAACTTTCACAACAGGAATTTGTCCGTAATTTCTCTTTCACCCCAGCTTATGTTTCATTCTTACATTTATTTTGATGATATTTAGAACTTCTCTTTGAAGTGGTTAGTGGCTGAACGTGACCGCCTAAGGGATTACATCATCAGAAATTCGGCGGAGGGTCGTGCATTTTGCGAGACTGTAGAGAATGAGATTCAGTCCGCCATAGCTTCATCTGAAGGATCGCTGAGTAGGATACTAACAAATTTATTCCGTTGTGAAGGTATTTGCAATTTTTAGAAATCGTTTAGGATTTCTTAGTGGCACGTCAATCGCTACACAGACTGTGGTCCCAAATCCTCTCTTAGATACTGAAAAGATCTGTACAAGGTAAAGCACTAGACGGCGGATTACAGTGCTTGATCTTGTTTGAAGATTAATCTAATTTGTTTAAATTACAGCCAGCCTGAAGACATGAAGGAAAGTGCTTTAGCGTTTGAATGCTTGCCTGAACTTGTTGAATCGGTGTATGCTGTTCTACTTTGATACTTTTTTTACATACTTCCATCTATTTCGAAATCAAGTCCTCTTTTCAGAGCTGTTGCTGACTACTCGTCGTGCAGTAACAACCAACGCAATGAAGTCCATATCCAAACGAAAATAAGTGAGTTCTGATAAGAGGTTTATTGTGTGCAACTTTTCTCTTAACTATTGATCCTAGGCTTACAATCCATGGATCGAATGATTGCTATACAAGACATCGATATAGGTTCCACTGTACTGGCTATATGGAACAGCGAACACAATTCATATATGTTGTTCAGGTAAAATTGATCTCATAACTCCCATTCAGTTTCTTTTCGTCATCTTATCAAGCCTTTGTAGGCAACAGTCAATCGATTATCCTTATCGATACGCAATTTTCGTTAATTAGTTAGGATTCTTTCCTCGTTTTGGAAAAATCTATAGTTTTCTTACATTACTCTGGCACTAAATCTCTACGCTCTGAAATAATTTTAGATAATATAATCGTTATATGCGAAGAAAACTGCGCGTGTGAAATGCAATCTTCTCTTCGCTCCTGCAGCGCAATATAAAGACGTCAAAAGTCGAATTTATCTTCAGAATCGCCGAAATTTGTGCTATCTTATGTGTATTAGTGTAGTCTACAGAAGCCCTTTCTTTAAAATCAATGCTACAGCGTATTAAGAAGGCTTTCTGAAAAAAAGTCGCAGCTTTGAAGTTGCTGAGATCTGGGAACTCAAATGATTACTGAAACTGTAGAAAAGAAAAGCGCTATACAATGGAAAGGCCTTCGAAAACTTGAGAGTCAAAATGGCATTCACCATCCACAAAGGGATGTTTTACATAGTGCTTGTGTGGCGCAGTCATTAGGGGTGTTTTGCCACATACACGTGGTTAATGGATCTCGAGCTCAAAGTTTACCAAGCTTTCCATCACTCTGGGATCGATGAATTGGTATTAGGCTCGCGTGGAAGTAGCAGTATGACTTGATACATCGGTAGGCCACCAAGAGCCAATGTAATGGCCTGATATGCATTCAATTACCTCATAAAATGCAAAAAGTAGGGCAAATACTTGGCGCATCCCTCAGGGATTGATCAATACTGAAAGCTTTATCCTTCTGGTAATCCTATGTTGCCAATGTCGTTAGTGATTTATTATTTTATTCATAAATTATTTAGTTCGTCTACCTACAGCTATTTTGTGAAAGAGTCTTCTATATCTCGTCTTGGTGTTTCTTGCGAACTTCCCAATGTTCCACGCCGAAACTGGATACTCGGAAAAGTTTCTAAATTGGAGTTTTGTATTGTTCGAAAAGCAGATAATAGGTAATTCATAAGACATTCTCACTGGTAAAAACTAAAGATCTTCAAATTTGTTTAGGTATCATCTTCCTGTTAACACTAAAATGTATCGTGTGGATATGAAGCCTCTAGATCTGTAGACGAACATGTGCCGAGTGATTTGTTTTGTTTTTTTCGTTCTGATCTGTCAAATACAACCAAATGTTCGTTCCTTTCATCACGCTAGGTATTCATTGTTAGTCATTCGATTAGTGCTGGGGTTTAGCTATGGAACAAATGTAAATTCATTTTCTTGGATCAGTTAGCGTAACCAAAATGATTGAGAAGCTTGCCTTAGAGTTGTCGTATACGTGTGATCAACCTAACTGGTCATAGTCTCCTCTCTTGTGGTTTGCGCTGCCCGTTATCAGTGTTGATTATGCTGTACTTTTAAGTGCTCCTTGTTTACTACGCTGTCTTAAGCGCTTTGTCCCTAAGTCACTATGTTTTTCTTTTGAAATTAACCTCTTCATTACTTCTACTTGTAACAGTAATCTTAGTTGTTACATCACTTTTCCTTGTAACATTAGCATTTTCGTTTTCATTAACTTTTCTCTTAACCTCAACCTCGTCCTTTTTATTACGAGTACTGTACCATTTCCCTTCCCTGCCATGATTCTGAGAAATGTTTGTGATTATGTGTTCCAAATTAGAATTTTCAATTATCCAAGTTTCTCAGCACTTCCGCATGTGCTATTGTTCTGTCAAATTGCCCTGCTTTCATATGGTTTTATCGATACGATACACAAGAGCCTGTGTCACCTTCTTGTGTTAATCATCGAGTGATTCACGAAGGTTCTTGTCGCCCAGCTGAGCTGCCCAATGGTCTGCTTTCGCTCATAAAACGGCGGCATGTCAAACTTTTTCTTTTTAGTGGAAAAATACTCGCTAGTATCGTGTATACCTCTATATATCGTTCAAGACATCGTAGTCGAACACTAGTTCAAATTTGCTAGTGAGTACTTTCCACTTAGCTGATCACGGGGCTCTGTGTGAATAAATCTGTAGAATTGACATTTTCGCAATTGCAACCACGATCGGTTGTCCATCTTTGTTTTCTATCGCAATGTAGATCATTTTTGAATTGGAAGAAATTGCAGGCTAGTCGTTTTCCACATGTTTCGTTGAGTTCGTTCAGCATCGCCCGTATTCGAATGCTACTTCTTGGAGAATTGGTAAAGTGTTGAGTTGACTTATAAAGGCGCAAATGAATTGCATGCTATCATATGTGGCTCAGAAAACTGGGCTAGATGTGTCGTTTGTTTTGTGTTTCCTTTTCATCGATTTATATCGCTAGTAGAGCTAGGCAGGTATATTTAGTACTTTTTTTTTATAACAAAAACGGAGCTTTTGTATCTCACCGATTGCTCCGTGGCGCATCCGGTGCAGTAGTTGAGTTGTTTCGCATTACCCATGTAGTCTTTAGTCCAGTTCCACTAACAGGTTCGCCAAGCCTTCTGTGCATTTTGGATCGCGAACTTGCTACCGGTTTTGTTTAGGAAAAGTAGTAGCACTGACTCGATACATTGTCAGACATTGCAAGTCACTGTATAGGCCACAATTCATGCAGTTAGCTTTAGCGATGCTAGTCAAAACGGAATTATTGGTGCCTCCCTCATGTATTGATCAAGGCTGAATTCTCTATCTTCAATCCTTCAAGGTCTACAACTTCTTAGACAGCTATGTGTGTCATGCATAAGAACTCTTTGTTTTCACTGCTATCAGCAGTGTTGTAATGTTCTAGATATATATTTAAGAATGCTGAGTGACATTAAAAAGTTTTGGCCCAGGCGAGAGTTGAACCCGCGTTTCACCCATACCGCAGGCGCGTGCTACCACTAGGCCACCGAGACCACCGTTTTGCTATCACTATTTCTTCTAAAACAGCTGCATTCACTGCAAATGCTAACTTATTTATCAGAGTATCTGCAACCATAAGTGCTCTAATACATCTCATACATAGTCACCATGTTCTCGGGATAATGGTGCCGCTTTCATCAATAGCATAGAATGTCGCCTGTGTAAAAGCAGTCTCCTCTTACAATTTTGCGTGAGCAGACTTCTATCTTGAATCCACTCATCGAAGGCTTACGCCCGAGCTCATTATAGCCCTGTGCGCTTTGATTTCCTTGGGACTACCAGGTATCCTTTATTATCTGCCGGTAGATGACTTGCATCAAAAATATCGTTCAAATTTTCTGTACAGCTGCAGATAGGGAAGATGGTTCTGGACAATAAGTACTCAGCGAAGATAAGGCTCTTGTACCAGCTATTGGCCCAAAGATACCTTATTTTATCCAGCAAATCACACATAGGCTTCATCACGACGTAGTACTCGACGTATCCATTCATGGGAAAATCGCTACCGATATGCACCAGAGTTTTGCGGAGATAACTCCAGAGTAAAATCTGAAAACCTCGTTCCGTAGGTTTATTCCTCCCATGAGCTATACTGGAGAAGACAACTCTACCTCTAAGCGAAAGCATCTTGGTCTCGGGCACATGTGTTTTCCAGTTCTGTATATCTCAGTGCAATTCTTGTTTAAGTTGAATTTGTGATCTAGTCTTGCACAACATATCTCATCGGTCGAACATTGCGTCGTAAGCTAAAGTGGAGAGTACCCAAATAGCCCTCTAATATAACTGTTGTCAAAGTGTGAAGTCTGAATAATAGCATGTACGAGCAGGACTGAAACTTTTGCAGTTCTTCAACTCTATCAGTCTAATAGACTTCATCTCAAGGCAAATACTAACAAGATATTTCATCGCGTAAACAAATGTGGCTTTCCACAGGACGATCTTTTGTGCTACAAATATTTTTGTGTGTATCACAATGGACTTCCAATTCTTGGCATATCTTGTACAAATGTGTCGATTATGTGCAAGGTGAAAGTTTCATATCTACACCACATTGCACTCAGTTGCAGTTAGAAGAATCACCACTAGATTCGTTTTCAGCACTTATCAGTGTCTTCCTTCGTTTCAATTTCTTTGAGCAATTTAGCACAATGCATGTGAGGTTACATGTTATCTTCCACTTATTCAACTTCTGTGTTCTTGTTCTTTTTTAGAAGTTAAGAGAAACCAATATTAACGGCGTCATCAGCTAACATCTCTGGAGACTTTGATATTTGAAAATTCGTGACCATGAGAATCAATCTGTAATCATAAACAAGAGGATTCTTGCCGGCGAAACTCGGTGGCATCGTAATAAAAGTGACAAAAAGTGCTATTTCTATTTCCCAGAACGTACCGTCCAATCGCAGCGTCGCACTGGAATCAACACTTATTCAGTAATTATTAATCGGTGCAGACTCGGTAGACCAGTTTTTTTTTTTTTGAGATTATCGTTCTGTTATTCGGATCATGAAGTGGGAAAGAGCTCAGAATAGGCTTAAAAGGCTCAAAATGGTTTTAAAGGGCTATGATAACTATAACCATGTTGATTATGGTGTATGTATGGCACATTATGAAATATTTTGTTACACTTCATCATGCACTTGGAATAATTATATAACTTATATTAAGTGTTTTCAGACAATTTTCGTCAATGATTGTATGAACAATTAATGTATTTTTCTCTGAATGTTGAACTAGCACGAGGATCAGTGTAGCGTAGCGATGAAATTTTCCAGCACACACGAGTTTTTTTGCTCCATCCTACATTTGAAGCTCATCTAGTGTTTCAGCACTCCGGGATCAGCGAACTGGTACCATATCTCTCTGAGAGGATAACATAACTGATCTGATTAATTGGTAGGCCACTGCAAGTCAGTGTAGAGCGCTAAAAATGTGTTTAATATCTCTAACGGTGCTTAGTGACCTCAATCGCATGGAGCACCCCTTAGAGAATGATTCACGATGGAAGCTTCATCCTTTGTCCTTGAGCTAACACGAACTTCTGATAAGCATTCATTTGTGTAACGATTCAACGCCTTTTCCTTCTTTGGTGTTGAAATCATTCAACTACATTGTCCAGAGCCGTTCGTCCGAGCAATATGGGTCTTCGTTGTCGCAGCCGCTGGAATAAAGTAACCTCACTTTGCAGTGCTCTCCTATCCATGCAGGACGGTGGTTTCTGACTTACTGTCACCAGTGAAAATTTGGGTAGTTGTCCATTGTGAGACGACAAATGAAAAACCGATTTCATTCACTGGGCACAAACTTTTCACAAAGGTGTTAGTAAGCAGGCGCAAGTTAGATTTGAATTTGAAGAGGTTTTGGTGTCACATGCTCAATGTTGTATTTAATATTGAAAATACTTTCATAACGCTGTAAAGTCTACATAAAACTACGTTTCAGACGCGCATATTTCTCACCTGACAAATTTCTTTCTTTGAACCGTTAGTAATCATTTGATAGCGTAATGTTTGGTGATTCCATCGTTGTGCTTATTTTCTGGAAAGACTATTTCTCTGTAATGGAACAGGGAAAATTCCTTGCTTGGCAAAATATGCTCTCAGTTTTCTAGGATTGGCAGAGCACGCTGTTTTGGGAAGTGCTCGACAACAAGTATACAACCAGTGTCAACGTATACGGGAAATATCTCCAGAAGTTGGCCGCAGCAGCGAGAGACGCGTTCGAAACAACTCAGTATCGCAGTTCTTCACAAAAACGCTCAATCTCATATTGCAAAGTCGACTCGCCACATTTTGGAGAAACTGGTTTAGACCACGATACCACATCTACGGTATAGCTCTGATGCTGCTCCAGCGGTCATCTCTTCCACATTTTGAAGCTGCGTTTGTGAGAAATAATTCAAAGACTACAATCAGCTCAAAGTAACCTTACCGACTTTATTGATCTCCAGCCTCATTCTTTTTGAGAAAAAGGCGTCCAATCTTTGCTCATAAGTAGTTGCATATCAGGATCATGGTGATGATCATATTGTTGATTTCAAATATTGACATTTCAAACGCAAAAGCTGAGTTGCTCTATCCGTGCAGTCCCTGTGAAGTCAAACGTCATTCCACGCGACACCCACGCAAATTTAAACGTGAAGTGTTATGTGAATAGGAATTTTCCATTGATGCCAATGTCCTTTTTGCCACAATCGATATCATCGCCTTGTTTTCCCCTATGAGAATTATTAGGGTTAATGAAAAAGGTGTAGTCAGGCGCAACTGCTCTAACAGTTAGAACAGATTCCGACTAAATGGTTGGCAAACAGTAATAAAAAAATTTTCTTTTCGTACATCTGGGGATCTTTTTCTTACTAGACATATGTTGTGACAAGGGGCATGTGTATCCTTCGTATCATCTTGTGGTATATTTATGTGATTTTAGTGTAGTCTCGGCTTAAACGAAGGGCCAGCACTGCCGATTTAGTGTTTTATTTCATTTCACGGCAATAGTAAAAATCGTTCGCCGTCGCTAATTCTTCATAGGGGGATGTAGGTACTCTGAGAGGATTGGCTAAAGACGAATAGCCTGCCCCATTGACGGGGCTGTAAGGCCGAAACACGTGTATCGGTCTGTACAAGGGCCCATAACAGACATGTTAGTCCAAATAACAATCATGCGATTAAAAGACCAACTATTCGATTGCTTCCTGAAGTGGTTGATATTCATAGAAAGTTATTGACTGTAGATGAAAAGATAATCATACTGCAGAGAACTTCTGCCAATCGACCGTTTTTAGTTCTGGTGAAAAATTTCAATTGATCATAACACAATCTATCACCGAAAACTCTCCTAATCCTTGCTATTAAATAGGGTTCACTAGTCTCCACTCACTTGCTGCCTAATAGGTGTACACTTCGTTTCGAGATTACTGTCTCACTAGTTAGTTGATTAGTCTTTTACATGGAATTTTGAGCTTATTTTTATACGGCGTTCACAGGTTGTGATTACAAGCAGGAGATACCCTTCCATCAGGTTGAGGCACAAGTAATAATTGCTTTGTTGCTATAATCATTAGCGGTTAAATTTTGCAATAGGTATTTTTACACGCCTCTTCAATTGCAACTCATCCAAAAGCATGTTTTTTTGCTTCGAACTTCTTTACGTTTACATTTACAACTTCTGCTCAAAAGCTCAGATTTGCAACTGTTTGGCACAGAAAAAGTTCCTTACCACCCACTGAAAATTCCAAGTTTATATAGATAAATTTAATACAAAATAACAATAATTATTCTTCAAAATGAAGACCATCATTATCTATGATCCGCCAACGACCTGCAAACTTCTGGGTGCTAAAAATATCATTCATTGGGTTTTAAAATAAAAAACTCCTAATATGCCTCTTCAACTTGAGCAAATGTCTCGAATCGACCTCCACGCAGAAAATATTCCATTGAGCGAAAATTGGACCATAATCGGGCGATGCACCATCTGGGTTGTAGGTTGAGTGCGGCAAGACGTTGGCTCCCTCCAGTTCCTCAAACCTTTCCTTAGTGTTCTTTGCGGTGTGAGGTTTGGGATTGTCTTGCTGGAACAGTGAGTGCGCTTTTGACGAGTCAATGACGGGTACTTTTCCTTCAACGCATCGTGGAGTCGCTTCAGCTGGGAGTTTCTTATAAAAATATTCCTGAGACAGTCTCATAAATGTACAATAACCGGTGCTGTACGGAACAAACATAAAATTAGAATTTTTGCGATGTCAAGGTTTTTTTGACCTAAGGTCTAAAATCGATTCAAACGTCACTCTCGAGGCACGAAAATCGCACCGTTTTAATTCATAAGTTTGATTGAACCTCGACATAAAACATTACTAACAGTTAGTAATATCGGCGAACTATAAGCCAAATAGGAAAAATTGAAAACTCGCTGTACTAATTGTTGAATTGGTTCTGTATCAATCAAATGAGTATTCAAGAAAGAGAATTTTCACTGTGTACTAGCAAGTGAGAGCGACCGTCCTGAGGTTGTAATCAAAGATTTCTGAATTTCAGCATAGAATTCGTTTGTTTATTCAGCAACAATTTTCAACATTTGAAAGACTTTGGAAGTACGGAGAAGCTTGATAATTGTGTGTCGAATGAGCAGAGTGAAGCGAACTCGCGTTGTTCTATCTTTGCTTGCACAAGAAAATGACTTTTTTAGGCCTTTTTCGACGTGTTATGAAGAAAACATCCTATGCAGCAATAGTCACTATTCAGTGTGGTATTTAGAATTAGATAGAGGTTTCAAACATTTCCCAGAATTCAGTGTGCATCAAAAAATAGTGATGACATTTTCGTCTATAACAGATTGAACCGTCTGATAAGAAACCGTTAGTTGTGAGAAAATAATTGCAACAGTGGAAGCGAAGTCGATTAAATCCTGCAGAAATGCGAATTAAGTATTCAGAAACGGCGAGTAAAAAAGGTCTTGTCCTTTCGACAGACATTCCCATTAGTGACATCTTCTTATACAGCAGAGAGTGCCACCTAAAAAAAGTCCGTTTGTTATGAGAAAATGCAGCAGGTGAGTACTGTGGCGAAACGATTAAATCCTACAGGAACGCGGATTATCTATCAGATACGGCGAGTAAATAAGGTTTAATCCTTTCGACAGACAATTTCCAACCACATGGTTGCACGAATAAATCTGCAATCATGCGGCAAATTCTGATATGAAACGGTCTTCTCCTCTCTCGTCATAATCACTTGATTTCTTGCTAACTGATCGTCACCTCTTGAAAAGTCCTTACAAAGTTGCTCTGAGAAATTCGTTACCTCCATAGACCTAGAATTTTATGTTAGTGACATTAAGAAACCTGTATCTAAAAGGCGAAATGGTCTAGATTTGTGTAGTTCTTATTGTGATTCATCAAATCACGGATGGCTTACGTAATGGCATTTCAGGATTGCAAAGTCTTCGCATAAAACGGCCATATTACTAACGAACGATCCAGAACACTGTTGTTAATTGTGAATCCTAAGATGGATTAGGAATGTTTCCAGACACATTTTCAGGGCCAGCTTTCTGGTAGTCGCGACATCGATTCAATAATTCTTTGTTTTTTATCTTTTTAATAAGCAGACACGAGGTTATTTATGATAAGTCCTATAAGAACAAAACTGGCTGACGTTTCGGTGGATTCTTTTCAGTCTGCAAAGGTCAAACTGATACGTAAATTGATGCTACAGCTTTTTCTGCTTTGTTTAGGAAAAGTGTTTGTGAATGAATACCGCGTATCAATTTGACCTTCCTAGACTCCAAAGAAGGCAAGACCACCGCATTCAGCTAATTGCATTGAATAATTCCTTCTTTTGATAGATTCGTGTGTTCCCGTCGAGAAAACAATGAAAATTAATCCAAACACATTGTTATGGATCGTCGCGAACACACTGCGTTCGTTCTTCAACTGCTTTTTGTAATGATCGTTGTTGGGAGTTCAGAAAAAAATTTGCTCAGCTTCCTAGACTTATTCATACTGTTATCGTGGAAATAGTATTCCATATTGAAGGTGTCTGCGAGAATTCGACCTTTAGCAGACTCGAATGGATACAGTAAACATCAACTGCATCTGAAGCTGGAGATAACTGAAGTATAAAACAATCTCGTTTCGAAAATGAATAACGATTTATTCCGACTCATCATTATCAATTTTCTTTTTCCTAGACTTTTCAGGACTTGTTTTATGATATAAATCTGATCGGGCTACTTCTTGGGTTCCATGTTTGATCATAATTATCTGGGATTTCGAAATCGATCAACGAACTCAAAACACCGTAATTGTTTGTCTGCCTCGTTCCGACGGATGATGGTTTTGCAATAACCTGTCGTAGATTGTTGACTAGTTCGTTGCACTCGCTCTGTTGCACTTTCACTCTCATAGCGACATTCTGGACCCCACATCGTTCAAGTACAACACGCAACTGACAATGGAGTCGTTTTCTCGATTGTTCCAATATTCAAGTGATATGCTGAGTTTTCAAGTTTCTTACAGAGTTTTCCGTAGTATCCACTTTTCACAGCCGTGACTTTAAGCCCATTCTGTTACATTTCTCTAAGATGTCTTTTAGATATGGTTTTCTTCAAAATTTCTTCCATGCTTACTTGCATACTTCAATGTATTCACAAACTGTACAGATATCAGCAAATTTCCCATCAGTTTTTTGCCTCACGGTCGTCAATCGTTGTGGCGGTTTGACTGGAGGCGGAGGCAAGTCATAAACAGCCTCTTTGAAACATCGACAGCTGCGAGTGGAGCGGATTGATTTCAGTTACGAACACGTCCGCATAACATCCATGCGGTCGTCCTAGTTAGCCCTTGCATCCTTGTGGAGTTCCAAGTTTCTTCTCGTCTGTCCGTTCTTCTGTTCCTCTCATATTTTACATATAAGGCTCTAAAGCATTAATCAATCCCTGGAGAATGCGCCATGCCTTCGTCTTTAATTTTTCAGCTTCGTTTAAGGTGATTGAATACATATCTGACCTTCACAATGACTCGCGATAGCTACCTGTGTATCGAGTTAGTGCCTGCTTATCCTTCTAAACAAGTCTGGTACCATTTTACCGACCTCGCAGGGATGGATGGCTCAGTGTGTCATGAGCGCGAGCCATATTCCTGACAACGCGAGCCACATATGTGCTCACCGTAGCGACAGTCACTTCACATATCATCAAAAGTTGTCCTGCGCACCATTCTTGACGTCGTATGCTCCAAGCGCTTTTCACGTACAATTTTTTCCTTATATGGATAAAATTATAAGTCAGGTCCAGTTTTCACATTGCGCTTTGTAAGTTATCAGTAGCTCTCAGGCTCTTTAACAGCTAGGTGTAGTTAACTCCACATTTCAAGACTTCGTAGCAGTAAATGGTATTATTTTGATTTCAAGTGTCGTTATCAATGACTGATGGTGTCTCATTGCTAGTACATTTCAATTGGCAATTATTGTCATCAAGAGAGAGAGTGTGGTGCAGCGGTTAGTACTTTGTAAATGTACTCTGCGTCGCACATGTTGTCGATGTTTCGAACTCGCCCTGTGGCTTACCAAGCCTTCCGTTCTTCCTCGGTCGGTAGATTGATGCCAGACTTGCCTACGAAAACTAAATCCTGTCGAATGAAGCTATAATATTCAAGATGAATGCATGACACATCCCTCAGGAATTGATCAACGCCGAGAGAGCTTTATTTTTTCATAGACGACTTTTACAAAATATATTACAGCTAATTCATGATCGTGGACTATTTCAAAGATTTTGAGTTTCTCCACTTGTACTTCCTCTGTTTTTTTTTTAAAGATATAAGGGAGTTATATCTTATCTAGCGGGCCAAAGAGGCTTAAAAGCACACCACTGAGTTTTTTTTTTTTTTATTCACTCAGTAAATCAGTGGCAATGTTAAAATAGTCATTTCAATTCTTTTTTGTTAAATATATGTGCAATTTTTAATGCTGTAATACGTTTGAGCGATTACAGAACTAGTTTTGTCATAATGAGCGCTATATTTTCGCAGTAGATTTGCATTTGCTATCGTAATCGTCATAGAATATGACATTTTAGAGTAAATACAATGACTGTTGGTGGACCAATGATTACACTCTCCAATGGGGTGAAGATGCCCCAGGTTGGCTTAGGAACGTGGCAGGTAATAAATTTATTCTATCACTCAATGATCTTGAATGATGTGCAAAACTTTGCGTCAGGCGGGGCGCAAACGCTTATTTCACCCTATCCATGGGCGCGTGCTCTAACCCCTTGCACTATCAACGCTTGTCTTGCCACCACTCAAGCTACGCTACAACACGTATATCTGTCATCAACCAACCGTCAACGGTTTAGTAGGGTAGTCGACATCGTCATTGAACCCAGTCACGTTGACAGAGCGCCGCTAGTGCAAGTGGTTAAAGCACGTGCCCCCGGATACGGTGAAACGCAAGATTGAGTTCCGATTGAAGCAAAAGTTCTACACATCACTCAGCATCATTGGGTACATCAGTAACATCATACCACCTCTATGAAGCGATTAAATAAGAAGAATTCATGTCCTCAGCACATACTTTTCTCAAAGTTCATTGATTTGCTCTAGTCCAAAACGGATGAAGTGAAAGTTGCCGTGAAAACTGCCATCGAGAGTGGATATCGGCTCATTGATACAGCCGCTTGTTACCATAATGAGGGTGCTATAGGCGACGCGATCCAAGAGTTGATCAACGACGGTAAAATCAAGCGCGACGAGCTCTTCATTGTTACCAAGGTATTTCATTTGTCTTACACATTCGAAAATGTGCTTGTACTGTTAAAATGTAGTCACTAAGAAAGATTACATTACATCTTGTAGTTTCACAGCCAGGTCAAGCTACTTCAACATTTCAGTGACTCTACAACGCGTGCAGATGTGATTCTGTTTGAACGCACATCATTTGAATATGCTACTAAAATTCGGAACTTCTAATATTTTTACTGCATTTTTCCCAGTGTTTTTTTTCATATATTTCTAAGAGAAATGAATGGTGAGCAGAAACACGGCCTCAAGCGGGAATCGAACGCGCGTTTCATCCTATCTGTGGACCCGAGCTCTACCATCGCACCACCGAGGCACATTTGTGACATCACTCATTCTTCAACATCTCTATGTTAGCTATCAGCCACCGACTCTTAACAGTTTTGGTTGGGTTAGCGATTTCGCTTTATAAACCCAGTTGAGCTGACAGCCTTTGTGACAACTTATATTCGAAATCAGAGATGTTGAAGAATGAGTGGTGGCGCAAATGTGCCTAGGTGGTGTAGTGGTAGAGCATGTGTCTCCGAAAAGTATGTAGCGCGGATTCGAGTTGATTCCCAACTGAAGCCGTGTTTTTGCTCACCACTCACTTCTTTCAGGAATATCTGCCACTAATCTTAGAAGCCCTATATTGTAAATCACATAAATTTTAGTCTCTCTAAGGATTCTCGATGAGTAGTGGTTTTTCAACAACAGATTGATCTTCTGCTCAATAAAATTAAACTTGTGTGTGACTTTTTTACATTAGCAAACACTGCATCTATCACATTCCGGAGGTTTCAGCAGTTCCTGCATTCGAATCGCCTCCTCACATCCATCATCCATGAAAATCTTTCAATGTTTGCAGTGATTGTAACTGGCCATTGATGGAGCGAAAAGCGCGAACGATCTACCTTTGAAGGAATCAATTCCTATCAAGAGCATTTGATTGGCCCTGAGCACCGGTCTTCGTGGAATGATTGTGATCTAGCTGAGCATTAGTCTGCTCTTCAAGCTTTCTTTCTTGAAATTTACTTATTGAAACAATCACTATCAACCAATCACAGCGTAGCTTACAGAGGTTTTGAGATCAATATTGATTTGATAATCATTACTTAGTTATAACTTGGCGAATTAGTTGTTAAGATCTTCGTGCTATTCTTTATGTCACAATAGGAAAAAAGTGCTTTGAAAAGGCCTAAGGTATTCAAATATGATTTTACGAGCTATTGTATAGCTTGCAGTCAATTTGGAATATGAGCAAGGCTCAAACTATTTCATAATTAGGTGAACAGGCGAAGAGGAGTGTTTCTTTATCCGACATCATTTGCAAAGTTACATAGTGTTTGCCTACTCAAAGCAACAAATAGAGTAAAATCTTACCGTGGCTGACATTCCAGTTTTTTTTTCTTGAATAAAGAAACAGTAGTTTTTAAGTCAATACAATTTATTTGTAATTGTTCCTTGCAGTTATGGGCCACCCATTTGCACCCAGATGACACCGAGGGCGCCCTTCGCGAGTCACTTCGTCTTCTAAAGCTCGACTACGTGGACCTCTACCTTGCCCATATGCCAGCCTGCTTCAACGTGAGTAGTTTATATCCCAATGTTCACACTGCGGAAACTTCGCCAGTTAACGAGGGAATGTTGGTCAAATAAAAGTGCAATTATGGAAATATGGTGGACAAAGCAAAAAAAATAGTATAGTTTAATTTTTCAATAAATTCAATCTTTCGAGTTGCATGTAATATATTAGGTTGGTGTAAAAGTAATGACACTTTTAGATCGTGATTTTCTTAATGATTATAATTGGGTCAAATGCATCTTTATCAGTCACTTTAAGAACCATTACAATCAGCAAATTTTGTAAACTCAAAATAAGCTTCTTTTATCCTACAGTATAGAAAACTATGCCTAGGGATCGACGAATTCTAGAAAAGTATTTTCTATATCTCGTTGATTGTGGAAGCGTTTTCCGTGCAAGAAGTCGAAATGCTTGAAGATGTAATAGTCGATGGACGCGACGTCCATCGAATATGAAGGTTGCGGCAGAACTTTGTGACCCAATTCATTCAACTTTGGATGCATTCGTCGTATCACGTGTGACTGCAGGCTAACTGTAATTAACCATCATTACTTTTGAACCAACCTTCTAGCCTCTTCAATTTGCTTCAAATAGCGAGATTTTGGTATCGTGTGATTGCGCATTTTCTTGCCGACACTTGCTTCGAGATGGGGTTGTCTTGGAAATAAATTTGCTCGATACTTGTGCGCGAATCGAAATGGAGCTTGAGGAGATGATGCGGTTGCAGAAAGGACGGCTGATTTGCGACGTTCAATGCTGGAGAGAGCAGTTTGGAAGATCAGTTGCACTTGGGCCGTCCACATGAAGCTCCATTAATCTTGCGCGTCGCTTCAGTAGCATTTTCCCCTATGCGCCATTCGTTCATGAGTAGGAAGCGAATATGTTCCCAATATAGCTCCATTCTAAGGCAAGTATAGGTAAGTTGCCTACTAAACTGTTCACAAGAAAATGCGCAATTGAACAATACCAAAATCATGCAGTTTAATTGATTATAGTTAATGAATTTGGTGTGCATTGATTCAGTGCCAAAACTTATGGGACCAATATTTAAGAATTTATTCTAATGTCAAACGGCAAATTTCAACAATGCATGAATATCTGTTCCTTTTGCACCACCTAACATATACTTTACGATGGCTATAGCGCACTCGGAGATCCTTTTCACTAAGGGACTCTTGGCCGGTCTCTAGGCTACATTTCGAGTTTTTGATCGGTTTTAAGCGTAACATCGACTTTGTGCTTTTGTGAGGCGAGAATAGATCTAAGAAATTTATTACTGGTGGTGCTGCACTATTTGACAGATGCCTTCTGTATTCACGCAGAATGTTTATGCTTAGGGGCTTGGATGTGTTCGCGTACATACACGTTACACTCTGCAAGTCATTTAGGTCAAATGGCCATAATCAGATTACTAAGAACTGTTGTACACAAGAAGTAGGAGATGCCTCCTACAACCAAGCTCTACGTAAAGTTTGAAAGAGACTGGTGAGCCAGCTAACCATGAGCATGTCCAGCCTCCGCGCTAGGAACTTGGGAAACTTCTGTGTTCTAGTAGCCATATGCAGTGAAAGAAACTCCAGTACCTCGATCCAAAGGACCACCAGATACGACAAGCTGGATAGAGCGAGTATGAAGGCCCTGCTACAATCGCAAGGACACTGCAGTCTGCTTAAATCTGAAACGCTCTGTTGGAACTGTCTGTTCGTAGAATGCAAGTTCGTTTGCGCTGTATCTTCAGTTGAAGACCTGACGAGACAAGTCAAAAAAAATTGGGCGCGACATCATTGGAGTGACCGCTATAAGAAGATACCGCCGATTTAATGCCTTTCATGATACCGGATAGGAACTACTCCTAAGAACATGCGAGAGCAGAGCAGTCGGTAGCATTGATGTTGTCGTTATCACATGTTTGACAATGACCTTCGACTCCTTCGAACATCGACTATTGCGAATCGAATACTTACCGCTGAGTCGATGTACTTCGTACCGACTTGTACCATCTCCATCAATCATACAAGTACATTAAGTTACGATGAAAACGACGGGGCCAAAACGATTCATTCAACCACAAGATTGACGAGATAAGAGCAAAACGTGAAATCTGTATGCGGAGTAGACTCTTATCAAGACTACCTTCGGTTTGTGGCTGCCATCAATCATCCGTCGATGGGATCATCTGAGGAAGTCAAACTGGTGTCAAACCTAGTCATGCTGAAGCAATGATCAACTTATAATGTTCACTTTATTTACTAATTCATTTTTAACGGCAATGTACGTCTTTGGACTACTTCACATCGTATCCTCCTGTTAAAAATGAATTATACAGAAATACTTATATGTGTCGTCCTATCATGCTTGGAGAAGCTTTGCAAAAAAATCGTACCTTTTTAGGACCATCACTGGCTATTGTACGCTGAACCCAGATGCGAGAGAACGTTTGAAAAATGTCGTATTGAGATCCTCACAATAAAATGGAAGGAACAGGGTGACGGCAGTCTAAGCTTACCATTATAACCAAGAGCATCCATGTAACTCACAAATTCAAAGGCCTCGTTTAGAGTTGAACTTTGGAGCTTTCTAGCGGAGGCTAATGAAATGAAATAGATCATAAATGATTATTCTTACTCGCCATCTCTGTCATCTTGGAATCTCCATACTGTTCGATAGACTGCTTCACGCATCTTATATTTTTTGCGGAAAGAAGCGAAATCCATATCATTCGGAAACGAAGTCTTAAAACTGTTGTCTACAACATCGATGTAGAATGTGACCGGTCTACTTGAAATTCTCGTGTCAGCGCTAGTCAAAGAGCGGGAGTTCATGTATTAAAAGAAAAAACCTGTTTCTGTAAACACTCATCCTCTGCAAAACGTCATATTGAAAGAGTCGTAGGCGATCAATCACTCAAGTGCGAGTTCGTAAATGCCTTCCAGAACAGTGATAACAAATAGTATCAATGACATAAAAGCAACAGTGCTTGCTGAAGCTGCAGAGGTGAGCCAGAGTGTTCGCCACGCTAGCCAAATGTCCTCCAATTGTCGAATCAAGATAATCACACTCCTATGATTTGATCGCCACAATTACGGCTTCGAAAGTTTCAATTCAGAAAATTGTCCACGACTACCATCTTGATTTTATTTACCAGCTCTCGGTTATCGGCAGTGTTTACTACCGTCTTGTGCGCTTCATCTACTGCGATACATTCATTTTTAGCAACCATAACTTTACAACAACTGAAAATACGCAAATAATTAAAGCAGTTTTTACGCTAACATTGGAGAGAATTCACTAAATTATTGAATTTATTTTAAAGGAATATTATATGAATACTAAAATTAACAAAATGTCAATTGACAAAACTTTTCTCGCTCCGGCATTCATGAAGAACGAGTCCGTCTGTTACACCATTGACACTTGATGGAGTGAATACAAATTACCTGACTTAAACTGGAATTGTGTAGAAGGAAGTGAGAAAATTTTGAGATTTTCCACTATCATCGACTATGCACTACGGAGAAACAGGAATACGCGACTCTGTGCCCACTTTTCCTACCTCAAGAGTCTTCATGCCCCAATCTTCGTGCCGGAAACTTGATCGCTTCGTAAGCAGCATAGAAAACTACTTCGTATTATCGAACGTACAGACGTGTGGGCGATGTTAAGAGTGTTTCATATCCTTCAAGTGCAGGAGAATCGTAAGTTCAAATCCTCAGCTGTATTGAGAATCAGCAAAAGTCGAAGAACAGGTAAACACAATGCATAATGCTTTTGAACAATGATTGATGGATGAGAGCTCTTGTCATATGGATCCCTAAAAACATGAAACGCATAACAGGAAGACTACACACCCGATAAACTAAATCTGGCAAAGATCCAAAAAGGCATAGCTTTAACAAGCCCCCCCCCCCCTCCCGAGCGAACAAAAGCCTCTGAGCCATATGCGATGAAGATAGACGGATACACTTGGTGGCGCTTAGTAGGATCGTCTGACTTTCGATGAAAGGCCAGGTGATTCGAATGATCACAAACTAGAGTAAATTAGTGTATGAAAATGGGAACATGTGTTGAGGAAACGCTGAGAGCAATATCGTCTTGAAATGCATAGCTTTCTAACACATTTCATAACGCCATGCAATGTTATTCATCAAAAGAGAAGATTATCTGAGTTAACATCGCTTTATTTTAGAATCAATAAAGTGAGTCAGCCGGATACTTATTTTATCAGGAATTGAATTACTGAATGTGCCCTTTTTTTCGATTTTGCATTGATCTGATTTCACAAATAAATCTGGATCGAAGAGCTGAAAGTTTAGTCTCAACTCACACCATTAGGTTTGTACTTCAACATATATAGGACTTGAATGAGTTAACGTTATACTACTCCACAGTTTATAATTGGCTATATTTCTGAAGTTGCATTAATTCTTTTCCTTGACGTCCTCAAATATCTATGATACGATATCAGATTGAAAGTATACGTGAAATTAGAAGGGAATTATATAAAAAATTTGCAATTATGTCATAGCAGGAAACTTTACTTATTTAGAAAAGTGTAGTTGATGAAATCAGCATATTAAATCAGTTAACACTCAATGGCTCTGAAGTTATCAATGGCAGTAGTAGCTTACAAAGTTGACCGTCGGTTTTTGTTCATTCAGTGATACTTCCATTACTAACGAATGAAAATAATTGGTGACTAAATTCTTCAAACGTAGAATATTCAATGGTTGCATTCTTTGTACAGATTTTTCATAATAGAGTTTTTTTTTAGCATGCAATGACGGAACAGAATCATTCGGTTACTGTCCAAGATATATGGCGTGGTCTGGAAGGTGTATTCAAAAAAGGGCTAACTAGATCAATCGGCGTTTCCAACTTCAATGTGGAGCAGATGGAACGTGTTCTAAAAACTGCTAGTGTTCCTATTCACAATTGCCAGGTAATCTAGGTTTATTACATATTTCGTGCCGATCAATGCCTGATCAGAAGCTTATCTACATATTAAGAAAAAATCATCTTGTCTTGCATAAAACTCACGAACGCATGTGTCTTCTTCTTAGGAGCATATTATAGTCTCACAAACGCATCCATCTTCGTCTCAGGAGCGTATAATAGTATTTAGCCTTGTACGAAAATGTAGCCAAAGATAGAACTAATAGAATTTAAGTAAGAGTGGGGATGTAGAAGATTTTACGAGCTGCATAAAGTACAATAAAAGAGTGACTTTGATCAGAAGTATGTACTTTCATTGGAACACTGAGATGTATTTTACCATGTCGTTTCATATGTTTTGGGCTAGAGCAATACACACTGAAATTATTAACCAGAAGTAATTAAAATTGCATGATTTTGATATTGTTGATCTGCGCATTTTCTTGCAAACATTTTGATATATAACTTGCCTATATTTGATACAAGATGAAGCTGTCTTGGAACAAATGAAATTCTTTTTATTTGGGCGCTTCTAGCGGTGATTTGATGTTTCAAATAATACCCACTGATGTAGAGTGATGTGTAAAACTTTTGCGTCACCCGGCACTAGAACCCGCACTTCACTATGCGGAAGTGCGTGCTCTATCCGTTACGCCACTGACGCCTATTTTGCACGCAAGTCTTTCTACGCTACAGCGCATCTATCTTTCAGCCGCCAGCCATAAACGGCCTGGCCCGGGTAGTCGATCCCGACATTGAACCCAGCCATGCTGACAGATATTGGGTACCAAAGATCAAATAAAATTCTCTTTATTTAATCGCTTCTAGCGGTAGTATGATGGTCTTGATAGATGCGCTGTAGCGTTGAAAGAGTGGTGTACAAAATGGGCGTCAATAGTGTAACGGATAGAGCAAGTGCTCCCGGGTAGAGTGAGGTGCGTGTTGTAGTGCCGCCTGGCGCGAAAATTTTGCACATCACTCTACATCAATGGTTATATTTGAAACATCATACCACCGCTAGAAGTGGTTAACTGAAAAAAAATTCGTTTGATTCTTGACACCCAATATCTGTCGGCGTGACTGGATTCAATGTCGAGACTGACTACCCAGATCAAACCGTTGACGGCTGGCGGCTGACAGATATATGCCCTATAGCGTGAAAGAGTGACGTGTAAAATGGACGTTAGTAGTGTAACGGGTAAAGCATGCGCTCCCGGATAGGGTGAGGGCGGGTTCTAGTCCCGCCTAACGCGAAGGTTTTGCCCATCACTCTGCATCAATTGGTATATTTGTCTTGGAACAAATTCGCTTGCTAATCATGGACGAATGGCGCGTAGAGGAAAATGCTAATGAAGCGGCGCGCAAGATTAATGGTGCTTGGAGCGATGATACGGGCAGAAAGGACGTCTAGGCATTGATTCGCGATATTTAAAGCTTGAGAGAACAGTGTGGAGGATCACTCACGCTCTGGCCGTCCACAGTTAGCTCCATTACTTGCACACCGCTTCTTTAGCATTTTCTCCTGTGCACCATTCGTGAATGGGTAGCAAAAAATTTTGTTCCCACTACAGCTCCATCTTAGTACAAGTATAGGCAGTTGTATACCAAACTATTTGCAAGAAAATGCGCAATTGAACGGTGCCGAAATCATGCAATTTCGATCACTTCTGGTTAATAAGTTTGGTGTTTCTTCCTCTTGTGCCAAAACATATGGGACGAGCTATTGTTTATAATCCAGGTCGAGTTGCATCTGTACTGGCCACAACATGAATTGCATGAGATGTGCAAGAAGAATAATATCGCACTTACTTCATATGGATCGTTGGGATCACCTGGTCGTGTGAACTTTTCACTTCCCAGCGGAGCGTGAGTTTTTTGAATACATTTCATACGAGTTTGCTTCTACGATTCCTACAATACAAGAATTACAGTAAATTAGAATGGCCACCTGCTCCAAATTTGCTGGAAGAACCTCATGTCAAGGAGCTTGCCGCCAAACACAAAAAAACTCCAGCTCAGGTTTCTCAAAATACTATACTACGCACTGATCACTCATAATAAGTGTCATTAGCAATAGTTTGGGGTCGAAATCTACATTCTTCCTAGATTTTATTGCGATACGTCATGGATAGAGGCATTGCAATAATACCGAAATCCGTGAACCCTGCACGTATCGTCGAAAATTTCCAGGTTACTTGTTATCCGCTTAACTTTCCTAAAATCCAACGTTTTTATTGTTTCTAGTTGTTCGATTTCTCGTTGAGTGATGATGAGATCAAACTACTCGAATCGGCACAGCATCGTCAGCGACTTTTCATGCAAGATTTGTAAGTTCAACATCGAAATAGCATTGCCAGCGTTAAAACATATCTACTACTACTACGGTTGGAGAGAAAGATCCGGGACACTCTAATAAGCATGAGATAACTCCCATGCATATCCCAGAAATTCTACACTTTCTTATATGGAATTGTCCCACTGAAAGACTAGGAATTTTTGTTTTTATTTTCTTTTTGTCACAAGCCTCCGCCATGTCCAACCGAAGGCGCGTTCTGATGCAACAAGACAATGCCAGGCCGCACACTGCCAAAAAGTCCAAAGACAAATTTGATGAATTGGACGGAGTTGAAATTTTGCAGCATCCCCCCTACAGTCCAAATTCCGCTCCATCCGACTTTGGCCTTTTCCGATCAATGCGATACTTTTTTGAGTGGTCGCCGATTCGAATCGTTCCATGAAGTTGACGAAGCATGTCAAGAGTTCCTTGATTCAAAGTCGAAGGAATGGCCGACTTTGACCAGATTTGAAACTTGGCGGAACAATGACAGAAAATCGTAGTAAACGATGGCCTTTATTTTGAAGAATGCTTATTTTTGTTTTTGTTCGAAAATTCATGCATAAATTTACATTTTATTTTTCACAAGTGCCCCAGAACTTTCTTTCCAGCATAATATTTGCAGCACCTATATCACTTCTATGTAGTCTTTTTTCGAAATGCCACTTTTTTTTTCTTTATTTTTCGTTGTTCCCTGCGTCTCATGCACATTAGACTGTAGTTTAAGAAATATGTAGTATCCATTGACACTAATTAAGAGAACATCTAGATGAATTACTATTTCTAATATTTAATTTTAGCATGGCAGGCCACCCCGAGGATCCATTTGTCGCTGAGAGGAAACATTAATGAATGGTTTCCGTCATGCGCAAATAATCATCATAATGTATTCTATATTCTTACTGCACTTATTCCTTGCTGTGTTCTGAATGAATTTGTTGCTAATGTTTTTCCAGTAGTGTTTCCTACATTTCACATTCTTTACATCCTTATCACGCTGACTGGAAGGTTTTACACTGAAAACAGCGGACGGTTCAGTCTTGTGTGGATATGTTCAAGTATTTGTTTTAAATCAGCGTCCAGAGAATCTAGGTATACAACACTCATGCAGATGATTTATCTGGGACCTTGCTTTTTTTTACTTTCTGTGTTGGCCTAAGGAAAGGACCAGTTTTGGGTTCTGAAGAAATGAGAACCTGATCCGATGTCACCCCATCACCTCTTCAAGAATGCATTTACTAAAGTAGTCCATAATCAGCTAGGTAACAGTTTGTCGACTGTTGTGATACGTATTAAACAGGCTATAAGTAGCTATTATTTGATTCGTAGCTATTATTTGAGCCAACATGTCATGTGATCTGTTATAAGAGCTGACTTATAGAACCCGGTACACGTGTTTCAACCTTGACGGTCTCATCGGTCGGGCGGTACCCTTCTCATCTTTTGCCAATCCTCTCGTCGTCGCCTACTCTTATATAAAGGACTAAGCGCCCCGAACCTTTTTTCTGCTTGAATTTCTTCTCTTGCTCACTGCTCTATATAAAGACGTTTGACGTAAGCAGTAGAAGCCATGTAGTGTAATATTATTTTATGAATATTAAATATATTACGCCAAGAATGGCGTTACTTACTAGCTTGATTGTGTTGGATAACTGTCTATACTGTGTTATGAATTCTTCGAAGCAAAAAAAGATGAATAAATGTCTGTTAGAGCACATAATACATTTACAATAGCCAGAGCATTTTAAATTTTTTTTTTCGAGCCGAATACGCTTTATATAAAAGTGTTCTGTCTGTACGACAACTTTACTCCCGAAATGATCATAAAATGTGATGATCAGTTGTTCTTTTTCACAGTGCACTTCTGAGAAAGTGGAGAAGTAAAAAGCTTCAGAAAACGTATGAAATTAGATTGCGTCTTCGAACTCCAATATAATTAAAAATTGGAGCGAATGGAGTACATAGAAAAACTCAGACGTTCATTACATCCGATCTACTACTGTCGTGCGATTCTCATGCAAGATGAAATACAAGGTGCATTTTCGCATTTAGTCCGATAGACCGAGTCGTTTTTGTAGTTTTTGTGTTTCGACCACAAAGCACTTTATTTCTCCATCAGTAGCATAGCTGCAGTTACCTCCAACCTATAGTCGTTACTTTTCAGTGGATTTTCACCTTCCAAAATAGTTACTAAAAGTTGGCTGGGCATCCTCGTAAATCAAGATTATGCTCCTTACCTTATCTTTTTGTTTGTTCGCTTCGTTTTTCTGCAACCGTTATCCATTGAGGTTGTCCGATACCACGTATAATTTGGGCTTTGACTTAAGAATATGCCTATTTCTCTCGTTCATTTGTTCGCTCGTTATTCATAAAATCTGCTTCGATGGTTCTTGAAATGGTGAATCAATCTCACGCAAAATTGGCAAGGTGGCACTAATTTTGTTAATATACTTCATAATCTATTTTTCTGTGTATGTTGTTTCAGCCTCAATGAAGTTAGTCTTACCACTGAACTAACTTAGGCAAAGAGTGAATCTTTTATCGCATTAAGAAAATGCCAACCAGATTTTTCATGGAGCTTTTCATGGTGAATTAACTGAGAGGCGTTTTCTTTCTATGCACTAATACTAATATATCCAAAGCAAAAAATGATAATAACTGGTCCCAATTTAAGACAAGTTCGACATCGATCATCTGTGATACTTTTAATCAGGGAGAAACTCACGCGGACAATAGAATGTTTTAATCGTTTCGGTGTGAACTAAAGGTGCTCCGTAAACTTTAGTTCTTTAACGCTATTTGAGCACGGCCGTTTTTCTTTCTCGATAGGACTATCAGTAATCATTCGATAGCTTGATTCTTGATTATTTGTCTGAGTTTATAAACGCCTCTTCAGTGTGATACAGCAGTGAAAATATATCACATCTCACCTTCGACACTCATTTTTTACTCGAGTAAGATTTGTGGGTGGCTTTTTAGCAGAGTTTCAATATTTTTTGTAGCTTGAAAGGCGATTATTTTGAAACGGAGTTTGTTCTACGGAAAGATTTTTACAGAGCTTTGAGAACGAGGAGAAGATTGCGGATTGGAAATATCTGCGCCAAACGAATGTGATCTAAAGAAAATTGCAATATATAATGTTATTGAAAATTCTATAGATTTTGGCGAATTGGAGAAGAAAATTTTACGCAAAATTCGCGCGCTTCTCGAATCGCGCTGCGCGCAGTGATTTGAACTGTCTCCTCGAAAAGGCGCGACTTCCGTTGATTATTTAGAAAATTTTGTTCCCGCTCCAAAACGTTTTCAAGTTTTTTTATTGAAACTGTAAATGAAGTTCGCTCAGTATTAGCGCTTTGGTTTCATTTTAAGTTAGCAAATAACTCTCTGTGGAATTCAAGCAACGGGCTAACTACTAGGAGTTCCAAAAGTATTACTCTTCCTCCTCTCACTATGCTTTATGAAGACCTTTTCAAGAACCAAGCACAGTTTCAAAATAGTTAATATATGCGCTGTCAAACAATTACTGAAGCCTCAATGATAAGTCGTCCGTGGACCCTAATCGAGCAAAAAATGCGCGCCGCGTGTGTAATGTAATCCTATTTTTGCTGTTACACGCACTAACAGGGCACTTTCTCAATACAGTATTGAAATTACTTTTTTCTATGCTATCGAATGCTACTAAATATCTGCCAAGATATTTGTGTCCAAAATGAAAATAATCTAATTACGGGCAATTAAATATTACACATGTCGTCCCGAAAGAGGTAGAGAGAAGTATTGCGCTTTTCGTTTAACAACTTTCTCTTTCTGCACTTGGAGACCACGTAATTAAGTAGTAAGGTGACTCGTCTAGTTATGCTTTATCATAATTTCTCTTAGCTGCACTTTTCGTTCCCACTGTCGAGCTCTTTTTGAATTTTGTTGCACTGTTTGGAAGCCTTAAATTGCTTTCAATTGCACATGAAGGTTTGGCAACATGCAACTCATAGAGTTTGTGCACTGTTGATCGAAAATTATTTCCGTTACTTACTCGTTTCGAATGAGAGTAACTCACAATAAAAGAGACTGTTTTCAGCTGTCTCATATTTGACAGTAATAGTTATCACTGTTACCCACGTATTTCGTTTCTCAGTTTCCGTTCCTCTCAGGCATATCTTCACCGATATTTTAGTAAAACTGCATTTGAAATCTTTTGAGAACCTTACTAAAACTGTTATTTCGTTCTTCTTGAGTGAAATTGGCCTCTGGATGCTAAGAACTCCCAACGAGGACCTCAGGCAGTGTGAAGATTGTGGGACTCGAAACATATATACCATTAACTAACTTCAGTTAATTCCAAAAAAGAATGTCCAAAGCCTAAACGAGGTTAGTACGCCAGGGCCATACACCGGTGTTTCGGAGGTTCCGGCCTTCCGAAACACCGGTGTATGGCTCTGGCGTAACAATCTCGTTAAGGCTTTAGACATTCTTTTTTAGAATTATTTTGAATATTTATTGCGAGGTTTTAAAAACTCCAATTACTTTTCATAGGGATTAAGTTAGGTCAAGGAGAGGCCAAAGTTAGTACATGTTCGCTCGTACATGAGTCGTCGACATAGTAAACAGTAAGAGTTGATATCCACTAGTTTTCTTTGTGGCCGTTTTTTATCCGTATAAGTTTTTATCGTTTTTTCTGGATTTAGTTGTATCTAAAAGCAGTAAGGAAATGGATGGTGTGAAAGGATGAAGGTCACATTGTTAACCAGTCTAGTAGTGATCTATGTTGTATGGAACTTCACCAAGGCAGCGCACCTTAAGCTGCATGGATAAAAGAGAAAGACAACTGGAAAGTAAGTGTTTGCCATATTTCATGACTTAATGTGTTCATTGCTTAACACCAGTTTATACAACTTATATTCCAAACATGTATCCTTTGCGTTTGTTTGATTGTTCACGAAATAATCCAAGCGCAAAGGAAAACGCTGAAATGACCTGAATGACACAATGGCCCAAAGTTCCTTTCTCTTTGTAAATAAAAGGTCGTTCATAAGACTTAAGACATTGTTTGAGTAGAATGAAACCATAAGAGCATCAACTATTTGGTCGAGTTGTTGAGGTTGCGACATTCCCCGGTGTTTATTTGGAAATCACGTCTGCGATTTGTATGAAATTCACACATTCAACAAAAAATTCGTCACTACCGCTTTCTACTGCTAAATCCTTGCCATCTTATGGTAGCTGGAGAATGATATTAGGTGTCGAGTTCAATTTGCGGCTGACGAGAGGTTCAGCACCTCAGCGATTTATTCTGAGATTAGGAGGATTTCCACATATCCATTTCTCAGAGAACTGAACCATCATCATCAATCACAGCCTGTCTAGTAGAAATCTTGTTCACCAATATATTTTAAGATTGTGTAATTATAGTTGGGGTGAAGAATTATTTTTATGACAAGGCTACTATTATTCAGCTTCTTTTTCACCATCGTAATTATCGTCACTAATCTCTATGGTTTATTAGGAGGATTATGTCTAACGTGATCAGATTTGTGTACATTTGGCCGTTGGGATAACACCAGATAATTGCGAGCCGATTTTTATTGTGGTACTTTCATCAAATTTTATATCATAAGATCTTCTTACGTCTCCGAAAGCTACAATAGAGACTAATAAGACTTTTACTTACCCTTGATTGCGGCGAACACGCTACCTATTCATTCGTATAAATCGAAATTAGGGATTACGACAATTCCTAGCAATTCTTTTATTCGAGTAATCTTCTCGTTTCTACGTGTGGATTTACCTCTTCTAAAGGATTCCGTATTTTGGCGAATAGCCTTAACTGCTTGCGAAGTCGATCATCTCTGGAATCTTTGACTAACCGTATCATGGCTTCGCCAAATTTTTGCCACAGGCATCAAGGAACGCAGAGAGCCTTCCCAGACAAAACTGGCATGAATTTGCCGACCGTGGAGGGTTGAAAGAAGTGGTTAGCTATGCACGGAATCAAATTAGTGACTATGAGCCTAATATAGAGCGACATTTTTCCGCTTCCAAAGTTCAGCGGTAGATACATCCATTGAAATTATAGCTCAAACCCCATTAGGCACGCTAGAAATTATCGCAAATTTTTTTCCTTTAGTGCGTGGGAAGGGCTCATATTTCAGAGATTATTCCACGAATTTCATTTGGTTAGAAAAAAAAAAGTCGTACTATGTTTAGGAGTCGAGTCTCCTCTAGTTATCACATTACATAAATTCAACAACAAAAAACTTTACATCAACTAAACGCTAAGCTGAAAAAGGAATCATAGCTCATTTTGATCAAAATTTTGGCTGGCGCTTTACAAACTTGCTTTTCAAAACTTTTTTATGTTAGCTTTTTTTATTATTTCGTATACACTCGCCGAGTTCAATTATCCAAAACGTTCCAACATGTGTTGAAATTTTCTTAGCTTTTGAGTAAGAGATAAAATGAAGAAAAAGCGAATAGGATATAAAGTCTTCGGGAAAAACAACTTTAGAAGGCTTAAGAACAAAACAGACCTTTATTACAATTTCTTACACTATTGTTTTCGTCCTAAGAGCTCCGAAAACTTTATCGTCGTCCCAAGTATCAGCAATTTCTCGTCTTCCGACGTCTATTCATTTCGGATGTTCTGGCTCATTTCGATATCTATACGTTAATTAAAGGCAGGCAATTGGCATCATTTTATGCGAATCTATAGAATAGATTCATTATAAAAAGTATTCTGTGTTTACTCTCTCAAGTAACTCATAATTTTGGATAAAATGAAAAGCTTCCAGGCAATGCATGTGAACAGTTGATAGGATGAAAGCTCCCAAATTGCGTAATGGAAATGAATAGTTTGGAGAACATTCATTTGCAGAACAGAGCATTTTTAGCAAAATGTTCAGGAAGCCTTTCGCTAAAGTGTACAGACATATCACGAAGGGTGGTTTTCAAATCCTGCTATTTTTGAGCTAAATTGCATGATTTTACCGCTGTGTACATGCTCAAATGATCTATACATTACAAATACGCACTTTATGACACGATTAATTAAAATATGAAACTTTTATGAGTGTGATTAAGTGCAAGAATCGATCAGTGGTTCGCAAAACGTTATTCGCTGCTTACAAAAGGCCTGGATTGCTGGTAGGGTAAAATGAACGAAACTAATTTTACCAGTGAAAATTCAAGGATCTTCATGCTCTTCTCGATCTCAAAAACATTCTTCAATAATGTAAGGGTATTTTTATCAATATATTACCTCATTTGTAGTAAACTAGCAAAATGCTCCTTTTGTTCGGAATTAACGATTTTTATTGTTAACTCATCACTTAGTACGTGGCGATGGAAAGACTCTTTTTCAAGAGTTTTGTTTAGAGAGACTCACACCTTAACTGTCTTCTACGAGTATGGTCAGACTCCAGTTCAATTTTCGGTGCCAAAATAGCAGTGATAAGGATAAAAGATTAAAGCTTTCGGCGTTGATAAGTCCCTGAGGAATGCACCATGCATTCGTCTTCAATTTTTTCAACTTCGTTTGAGGTGATTGAATACATTTATGGCCTTTACAATGACTCGCGGTGGCCTCACGCTGAACCGAGTCAGTGCTGCTTATCCTTCAAACAAGTCTGAGACCAGTGTGGTACTGAATCACTGATCCCGAAGGGATGGATGGCTTGCTGAGCCATGAGCGTGAGATCGAACCGTTGACCTCGTGTTCGACGCAGAGCTCCTCTAACCATTGCACCACATGCGCTCTATGCAGTGATAGTATATATTATTTTGCGCTGTTTTTACGAACTGCACAAGTTCCAGTGCAATGTTTCTGCTTTTCTGGACAAGTTTTCCCTTTGTAGTGACCTTACTAGAGGCTCACAGGCTGTCAAAGCTGAATGTCATAGAATATTGTGGATTGAAAAAAAATTTCACCGACTTACCGTACTGTGATTGCAAAGCTTCTGTGAGTTCAAGCATAGTTCTAGTGCTGACTCAACATCCCGATGTAATAATGAGTTCAATTCCGACTTAACCAGAAATGGACCTCCTGCTGTGAATTGCTCACTAGTAAGTTATGGCAACAAACACATGCGATTATATGGGCTTCTGGTTAAAGACGCCATTTTTTCGTCTTATGTAGCTGTGTTGAACCACTTCCTAAGTAGTGCCTTGACAAAGGATTACCTAAAACCAAATCATTGTACAAGGTGACGAAGTCTCGCAAAAGGTTTGATCCCCTTCGGATCTCCTCTTCAGACATATGCTACAATTAGCTGAATTTGCTCCGTGATTTAAATTGTGACCAACTTGCATAGTATTTGTACAAATTACACTACTGAATGTTGCTCTAGTTCTGTTTTTCCATGATTCCAGTGTGAGACTTATTTAGTTGATTAACATTCCATCCATGCTGTAAATACGATTACATGGTTTTTGCTTCTGACGTACGAGTTATTACCCCCAGTAATCTAATTCGTGAAGGTGGCATAATTAAGGAAGATAACGTGTTTTGGACGGCTTCGCTACTGTATTTAATGTGATCCAATCATTCAAAGTCGAACAATACAATTTCACTGGCTCACCACTGTCCAACAGTAGTTCGGAACACCGAGCGCCAGAAGTTCTTTATAAACGGGATTCAATTTCATTTCGCATCAAAACACTGCACAGAATAATTACTCTCCTTGCTAATTTGCCTCGCACTTGTTTACGAATATGTTATTATCTTTTAGCTACGTCTATCTACTAAACCATTCTGAAGCGTTACTTATATTTGGGTCCTGAAGTCGAAAACACCACTAGTCAGTCTGAACAAGTATAGTTCCGTTAATCATCAAGTGCTTCAAGGAGTAGCAATAATATCGCCGTTCTTCTCTTTCGCGCTCTAGAGCTGCACAGTTAGATCCAATCTATCGAAAAATACAAAGAGCATATTTTCACCCCTTTTACTTTCATTGTTACTATCTTTGTAAGAGTTTACCTTTGGTGAGCTTGTCAGGACGCTTTCAGGACATCAAAATAGTCATGTAGTGCTGATTGTGTGACGTATTGCTGGATAATGCCGAGCAATGGAACCGTTTCCTAACGAATAATCAATGTCACTCGCAAGAATTACAGTTTTTGACCAGTTTTCTGTGATATCCCGGTAAACTTCCCTTCTTGAGAGTTTCGCTTTGCTCCACGCATTTCGTACCGTTGAGTCACAGCGTGGCTGGTCCTCGACTGGATTTCGCCCTTCAAACATCATTGATGAGCACCGAAACACTATTTATTTTGTGATCAGAGATGAGAAAGCGTGACGGACTGGTTTTCTTGAGATCATCGTTGTATCAATCTCATTTAGTACTTTTTCTTTTCAGTTCATTGAAAGGACGATATTTTGGGAGCGAACTTTGCACATAAAATTTTAGGTTATAATATTCTCATTTAGTTTTTTTTTTCCTTTTCAGTTCATCAAACGAACGATATTTCGGGCTAGAAAAAGGCAAACTTAGCACATAAAATTTCAGTTATATTATTTTCATCTTGTTTTTTTTCTGTTCAGTTCATTAAACGAACGACATTTTGATCTAGAAAAAACAGCAAACTTTGCATATAAAATTTTCGGCCGCTCGGTTTGGGAATACATCGAGATCTGCCATATGGTTTAATGCATTGCGTGAAACTAACATAACGCTACAGATAGTGTACATACGGTTTGGAATGCGATAAAGAATTTTTTAGTGAGTGCTGTCATGTGCTAAGTACGATTAAATCAATCTGATATTCTGATTACCCTAAGGCCTCCAGAAATTTATCGATATTTGAATTTGCACAGAGTGACCTTTTAGTACAAAAGACATTATGACGACGATTTATGTCGTTCTTAGAATTAGTATTATACACAGCGGTAGCGTTTTCTTCTCCAACATATTCAAATTCGTTCAAGAACTTTCGGATTTGTTGCAGCGTATCCAAATCATGTCACTGAATCATTGGCGATCTATCTGTTCCTCATATCTCTCATATCCATCATAATATTTTTGGCAACAACGTTATGTCGAACTATCGTCAACGGCTCCATGCTTAAATGTAGTATTGATATTATGAACCGTCTCTGTTTGCTACTCAAATGCGACTTTACAAAAAAAAAGGAAATTTGTTTATAGTCCTCGTCTTTTTCTTCTCCTCCAAAGGCCTAAATTGGGAATAAAGTATTTACTAATAAGAATAAGATAGCATGAATATGTGGATGGAAGTCGGAGCAGTGAAATACTTCGTTCTTTAGAAATAAAAGTATAAAGAACTTTTAGAGAAGAAGGCGTCAATAATCAGAAAAGCGAAAACCGGAGATTATTTACCAGGTAACCTAATTGTTATGCGTACTATGTTTAATGTGACGCTTCTATTCGGATAATATCGTTAATGGCTTAGAAAAACATAGTCAAATGGGAGTTTGGCGGCTGGACTTCGATTTGTCCCTTGATTTTCGTCTACTGCGTTTTTGAATAATATAAATATGTATTTAACATGTATTCAATTCAATGTACTACAGATTTGTCATGATGAACGCGATCGACGAAATCGGAAACGATAAGGTGAGACAAACCAACATGTACAATTTAGAAATAAATTATATGTGCTCTTCTCAACGACTGTCGAAGTCCTTCTGTTGTTTTCGTTTTTTGAAGCCTATCGAAAATTCGTTCGGTTAGATGAATTTTTAGGATCAAGTTTAATAAAAATTCTGGGGTGTAAAAAGCTGTTTATATAGAAAACCCGCCAAAGGTGTTTCTATAATAATTTTAAAATAGGTTCGTAGTTAGAGCCAGTTGCATAATGCTGCCTACAGAGCTTAGGAATTTACAACTCAATAGTTTGTGCAGCGAAGCTGCTATTCAATAGGAACACTATTCACTTAATCATCTGTTTAGCCGGAAAGACTCTCGATTGTCATCCGGCTTTTTATCGCCGCCGACTTATTGATGTTTTCTTAGCCTATCGCTTTGGTGGTATCTGGTCCTACACACCTAATTGATATGGTGATTGGACCCTCATAGAGTTTTTTTTTATTTAGCGCATAGCTGTGCTGATCGTTTCCTTTCGATGCTAGAATTCACAATACTTCTGATTTATTCATCCATTTTTTCAAAGGCTCAATGTCTTTTAGCACTATTTGTTGTGATCATGTTAAAAGGATGAAAGGAGGAAGCTCTTAAAGTTGATCAATATCTGAGGGATGCGTCATACGTTTGTCTTCAAATTTAACTTTGAGGAAGAAAAGAATAGTTTAGGGAATAATCTTTATTTTGAGCTTTTGCGTGGTTGGTATCACTAATACAATTGATTGTCCTTCTCGAAGATCATCGGCTAACGTTTCGGTGCGGTCGCCTTTAATGCGTTCAGACTCTAAGGAAGGCGACCGCGCCGAAAGCCACCAATATTCAAGAAGATCCGTTGATCGTCAAGATGGACAGTCGATTAAATAAATGATACCAACCTCGCAAAAGCTCAAAATAAAGATGAGCTTTAAAGCAATTCCTTTCTTTTCCTCAGTCTTATATTAATATAATGCCGAGGTTCAAGGAAAGTCGGTCTTTCGAATTTTTTCTCCGTTTTAGGTGATTGAGTGCATATCAACCTTTTACAATGATTCGCCGTGGCCTACCGGTCTAGCGAGATAGTGTTGCTTATCCTCCGAGACGAGTTTGGGGACTCTGGTACCAAATTACTGATCCTGGAAGGATGGATGGCTCGGCGAGCCATGAGCACGAGGTCGTACCATCGACCTTGTGTGCGACGTACAGGACCTCTAGCTACTGCACCACATATGCTCTTTAGGTTCATTTGAAATTATATATGTCAATGCTTAAGTTAAGGGGCGCATGTGACGAACTGGTTAGAGGTGCTCTGCGTCGCCCACGAGGTCGACGGTTCGATTTCGCGCTCATGACTCACCACGCCACCAAGCCGTCCATCCCTTTTTTCCAGACTGGTTTCAGACTTGTTTGAGAGAATAAGCAGCACTGACTCGGCACAGCGGGAGGCCACCGGTAGTCATTGTTAAGGCCAGATATGCATTCAATCACCTCAGACGAAATTATAAATTGAAGACGAATGTATGGCGCATCCCTCAAGAATTGCTCAAAGCCGGAAGCTTCATCCTTTATTCTTTTGATGTTTAAGTTATTCTTCATCCAATCGGACCAGCAATTATTTAATTGTTCGTCCAGCATCTCTTACATCCAATCACTGAAAGTTACTTTCCAGCACTTGGTTTCAAATGAAATGTTATGTTTAAATCATTGATATTCTACACTTTGACGTTGCCACCATTCCCGTTTGCTTTCTTTCCTCAAATGTCTGCTGATGTTGTGACTTGTCTTTGCTACCTTACGACCCATTTTGGAACGACGGCGTGAAATCGCAATTACTTTTTCACCATCTAAAACCCTTTTTTTTGGAATAAACATATAGTCAAGAACACGTAATACGTCAACACCAACAGGACAGAAAAAAAAGAGCCCTGAAATGATGTATAATATAGCCACTTTTAACTAAGAAAATTTTTCATTATCAAACGGCGCATTTCAATAATGCATAAACCACAATTGCTTCTTCACCAATTCAATATTATATCCGCTCAGCTCTAAAGCCGTGTCTCTCATCTTGTTAACGGGTCGACTCAAATACATAAAACTGGAGAGCTAGAGAAAATTCGTTTCCTGTAACGTCAATGGCGAATGGAGCGTAACTTACAAGTCTGTTTTCTATAAGCGTCATATCCTTGATATTTAATCAAATGCTAGTCCTTTCACAAGCTCTCTCGAAGCAGCCACCATTCATTGAGTTTGAATAATGCATAATGCCAGCACGGAGTCATCAATCGAGCAAAAATTATGTAGTTACCCATCATTAACTTACATTCCTATGTTGTTTGATCCGGTTTTCGCATGACGTTCTTAAGGGTTGTTAAATATTATTTCTTGTATGACGATTTCTCCTTCGATTAGACAGTTTTTTTTTTATAATAACAGAACAGTTGCTTGAATCTCGTTGAAAGTTGGTATTGTGACTGTGGTATCATTGTAGACCTCGTGAAAGTTTGATGCTCAGTGTGGTTGCTCAAAGCTTCTATAGCCGTTTAGATCTGTCGAATGCCTTTATTGCGTTGACAAAAGTGCAAGAAACGATTCTTATTGCTCTAGAAATGCCTCACTATTTTTGTTAGGATAGAAATTAATCTGAAATTGTATGTTAAGCCTCCAATGAAACCTGTGTGGGAACTTATATAGTGAAAGACACGTGTTTTGGCCACGCAGCCTCGTCAGTTGCACAATACCCCACGTCTGAGCCAATCTCTCTCGGTGGTGGATTACCTTACATAGGGGTATCGTCGGCGAACACGTTACACCGTGTGCAAAGTGAAAATTCAGTTCACCCACGGATAATTTTTTTTTGATCCAGTGACATGATCACCGAAACTTGCAGTGATTATAATTTGATGAACAAGGCTCTGTGAAGCTGACGAGGCTGCAAGGTCGAAACACATGCATTACACCGTGTAAGTGCCCATATTAGACCTCATGAAAGGCTAACATATGCTGTCAGGATGTGTTAATATTAAGCGAGGTCTTAAGAAGCAATCGAATATAAAGATATAAAAATTACTGTGATTGATTGCTTATATTGGGTAGTTTTATAAGTTTTGGCACTGGAGCAATAAAGACTAAATTTATTGACCAAACTACTTAAAATTGTATGATTTTGATATCTTCAGTTGCGCAACTTCTTGCCAACATTTTGGTATAAAAATTGCCTACACTTGCTCTAAAATGGGGTGTAAATTCGCTTACTACGCATGCACGATTGTCGCGTAGGGAAAAACACTAATGAAGCGGCACACAAGATTACTGGAGCTTCCTGTGGAAGTGTCGAGAGCAACTGATCCTCCAAATTGCCTTCTTCAACTTAGAACTTCGCGAACCACTTCCTACTCGTCCTTTCTGCACCGTATCATCGCCTCAAGCTCCATTAACTCGCTGACAGTCACTCGTACTTTTTCGGTATGAGCCGTACGCGGAGTGCGGCGTACTCGTACCATCATTCCTTATGGAAATAGTAATTTATTTGTTGGTTTGAAGTTCTGATGATGCACTAGTAGCAATAAATGATATAATATCCCGTGGAGACTTCTGTAAAGGGTTTTTTGGTGCAGAAAAGGCCCACCTGCTGGAAATCATTCGATATTTTAACACAAGATCCACATTATTGTGGAAAGGAACATATTTCCAACCGTTACAAGACATTCACTTCTTTCATTTATGTTTTTATAGTCATTCGATAGTTTGAAAAAAATACCATTTTCATAATCAGTTCGCTCTTTGAAAAGGCATTCATGCCATGCCTGCTGATTAGAAATTAGATAACGTTTTGCAATCGGTGTTCATTTTTCAACTTCACAGAATTTTTAGCTTTGTATAGTGAACTTTTCAACTGACACTTGTTGTTACTAGAAATCACCTAGTTGTCTCAGAAGTTTCCACTTTTTTTACGAATTGTGCGAACTGCAGTTACGTTCAGTGAAATGTGCTCGTGTTTCCTTTGATCTGTACTGAGTAAAATATTCTCACTATACTACTAATAATCAATCAGTTGCTTATTTTCAAAGGAAACCTTCTTATTACGCTGTGATAAGTGAAAAGAGAACTGCGTTTTGCTTTTGGACTAGGTAGCTCGTTTATTAAACTTTACACTAACTTTTTGATACTTATACAGTCAAATTTTGATTTGTTGTTATGAAGGGATAAATATTCTTATAGAAGGAACGATATTTCTTGCATGGAGAGTGTGCAGGTGTTCCAAAAATCTCCACCTTTCAATCGAGAGGTACATCCTGGGGAAACCATTCTTAAAGTCCTTACTTACATTGGTAAAAAAGATATCCACCGAAAGCAGTAGGGCAATGAGAAAGTCTCTGCTCTACTGTTGGACATAAAACTACCTAAATATGGTCACATTAGACTTATTAGGAGAAAAGGGAATTTGATCGGCGTCACGAAGTGGTCTTGAGGGCATTCAACTAAAAGGAAAACGTAGAGGGCGTCAAAGGTGCGAATGTTCGGAAAACCACCACTATGAAATGTGTTCGCATACAGAATAAACGCGGATAATGAAAAGTTAGCACCTATAAAACAATGGAACGAAGTTTTTTGTAATTCAAAGAGATTCCAACTCCATGAGTTCACTAGTAATCGCAAAGTTATTGGGAGTTTCTGATGAAGTGGCAGCGCATGCAGAGTGCAGCATTTTTGACAAGAATTAATCAATTTCTTATTTTCAATCACTATCATGACTTTGGGATGTTCCTTAAAATAGTAGTAGTTTCAAAAATGGAGGCCTCTTAGTGTAATTTTCAATTTTAGGACAGCAAACAGACAAATTGATTGATTATTTTGATGATTATTCGCTTGCGCCAATGAATAAGATCGAGAAGTTGTCAGCATCAAAAATAAAAGATAAATTTGATTAAAACATGAAGGAACATGGATAAGATTACCTAAAAATCTCCATTAACAGTTTTAAAACACCACAAAACGTAAGTTTCTGGCTTCTAAATTGGAAAGCGAGATTTTAAGAGGGAGCATATATAATATTCCTACTAGAAATAGTTTTATTAAACTCTTTTCTATCATCTTTTATAATTTGCTGGCGATAAAATCCTATCAATGGCGACCACCTGTATCACCTGTCGTGCCGCTGATCGTCGAGTGACTCGAGCGGGTACCAACAACACTTCCATTTTTCTGATAATCATTATTTGAGCCACGCATGTCATTGGTCTGTCAATGAGGGCTGAGAAGAACTTCCATTTTTCCTTATCGCATGCAAGAATAGCCCAGTGGGTCCTCCTCGCTCTAAGGATTCGCTGAGCATGGCAATAAAAAATAGAAATTGAATTAGAAAACTGCCGCATTGTAATTGAAGCTCGCCGCGCTTGCAGCTCGATCACGTTGCGAGCCGCGCCAGATTTCGGCGTGGTTCTCAAGGGGTTAATCTTGCGCTCCACTTCACTAGCAGTTTTCACAGCGCGTCATCCGCTCATGAGTAGCAAGTGAATTTCTTTTCAGAACAGCTTCATTTTAAAGCAAGTATAGGTAAGTTGTATACGAAAATGCTGGCAAGCAAACGCGCAATTGAACGACATCAAATTCGTGCGATTTTAATTACTTCTGGCTATTAATTTTGGTGTTTATTGCCCTAGTTCCAAAGTTTATGAAGCCACCTAATAGAATCGTGCTTCTTTTAATGGCATCGGACGCCCTAGCAATGCCCTGTTGACGATGAATCAAATGCAGACTTCGTAGACGACGCGCATTGAATAGTATGGGTAATAGTTACAAATGTCACACTCCTCCTTTTGTGCAACAGCACTTATTATCCTATTTGCCACCCTATCTCTCTAGAAAAACAGTTTGAAAGCTCAATAGAGTCTGTGAGAATATTTAAAGCCTTTTCCAGGTTCATATGTCAGTGGCTTACGTACGTTTTGGCGGTATCTCCCGCTTCGTCGAAACTACACCCCCCCCCCCCCCCCCACTCCCCATATCGACATTGATCCATACTTTATGACATGGATGGGAAGACGTTTTGGTAATAGCACGTGATATTGTGTTATTACTTATTTTACGTTGATGACTGACGACTGCTAGTGAGTATGAATATGACACAATATTACGTGCTATTACCAAAACGTCTTCCCATCCATCCATGCTATTAGATGAGGCTTAATGTGAAACGTATGGATCTGATGAAACGGGCGATACCGCCGAAACGTACGTAGCCACTACCGTATCAAGCTTGAAAAGGCTTTAAACAAACTCACAGACTACGCTGGATGTTTCTGGTGAGGTTTAAATGCAGTTGATTGGAAGGATTTTACATATTCACTCAGAGATTTGAAATGATGCCTTTCTACAGATTTTACGGCAGAAGTCGAACCGATGCTGTGACCGGGATAGGCGAGAGGTTACCACGTCTAATCTTATTCGGAAGGGACAGTACGCTTTTCTATTGGCAAGATTGCACAATTGATAGCGAGAAAAATCTTCGACGATATTTCCATATTTCCTGATTGATGTGAAAGGAGAATGGTATGGTGACCGGAAAGATTAGAAAAGGCTTGGATGAGTTTATCAATTGTATCTTTGGAAACACTGGTTGTTATATGTGGACATCAAAAGATTAACGTCTTAGTTTTGTGACTGGCAACGTGTCAGATGACTCACATCTTTTTCAGAGATAGCGTCCGATTCGATATTACGATTCGATATTTCTTGAGAAATTCACACTGAAAGTTGCATCACCTTTATTCTTACATGTTTCAAGGAGCATTTCTTTCTCTACACCTCGAAAGTTTTGAATTAACTGTATTCCGTCGCCTCGACCCGTCTTACGGTGTCCCTTTTACTAACTGTAAAGTGGTTTGAAGATTCCGTGCGCAATAAGTGCAAATGATGTAACGTGATATCAGGTGTGCCTGCGCCGTAAGTACAAGTAGTAACAGTGGTTGTTTCACACTTAGTCATCCATTAATGAGCAGCCGTGTGCATCCTTCTTATTCCATACCGAAATTCTTTCCGCGTTAGAAGGAAAATCCTCTATTTTTGATTTTTTTGATGTCTACTAATTACTCGAGTCTACTAGTTACTAGACGTCTAGGAACCGTGCATACTCACAGTTATGGGTTCTCAAGATCAAGCAAGGAATGACTTGTTGGAGGGATCTCTTTCACAACGTACATATTTTCTTATCACTTGATTGCACATTTTGGGCAATAATACGCAAGGTAGAGCTCAAATATTGTATGCATACCTGCGCATGCATGAAATTTTGTCTGCTTATTACACAAAAGACGATTGTAAAGCCGACGCATTATAGGCATAAAGTTTGTCTTCCGAATCCATCTTCGCCTAAAAGGCAACAGTTAGTTGATTGTGGTCTACATTTAACCGTTACCTGTTACCTGATAACACTCCATATAACCGGGCGACGAGTCGGCCGGAATGTCATCAGTATTACTTCTTAGGCTTATCAACTGGAGAACTAGACGATTTCTCTATGTGAGGTTGGCTTTCCCCGAAAAGGATTGGCTAAGACGAAAAGCACCGTGCAACTGATGACGCTGCAACGCCAAAAACTTGTATTGTACCCTATAAGGGCCTATAAAAGATCTCATAAAGGCTCGAAAATACATTGTAACATTTGAATACCTTGGGCGTGGCCTGAAAAAGTAGTTACATATGAAAAGAAGAGTAAATATTGCCATTAGTAAGCTAAGCTATGATCGTCAATTTTTACCAGGGGATCTTACCCGCGCATGAGAGTTGACGGTGTTGAAGTAAATCAGGTTGGCTCAAAATGTTTTGGGAAAAGTTAAAAAACGTATTAGGTCTTCTCATAAGTTTTGACACTAGAGCAATAAACGCCAAATTTTTCAACTAGAAGTAGTCACAACTGCTTAACAACACAATTCAGGATATGCGCCATAAGCCTGAACACATTTCTGCCATCTCCCAGGCAGCAAATCAATACCGATTTTCGCATAATTTTCTCATCTTGCTTTTGATACCAAATTTAGGTTCTCTTCCGTTCGACGGTACGAGAAAAAACTATCTCACTCGCTGCACAAAGACTCATGGCACTTTTAGTAAACATTCGAAAGCTTAAATCTTTGACTAGAGCGTTACGTGACCAGTTTTTGAAAAAGTCTCTTTATAACGCTTCAGTGAAGAGGGATTATTTGTGTTTCACACGCGCATGTTTCTCACAGGACGGAGCTTTTCCTTTAGACTATTAGTAATTAATCGATAGCGCAAGATCCAGCGCTTCCAAGCTTCCAACGCTATGCCTATTTTCTGAAAAAACCGCTTCTCTGAAGTGAAACAAGGAAAATAATATTGACTCAAATACGCAGGTATGTGTTTGACTAATCTACAGGCTAGATGTAGGGACAGGGGCCTACCCGCACTTTCGACATGGCGACCAATCGTTGGCGCTGGTGCGTTACACATGTGAAGTGACTTTTCTCATTCAATCAAGAGGTTTTTCTTAACTTTGGAAGAAGTTTCAGATTAAACGTACGATTTTTATACTATGGGATTCTCTCTACACATTTATATGCTTTCCTTGCTTTCAGAGAAATAGTAGTGATGGTGTGTGGCGATACAAAGCATAATATTATCTTGGGTTTTGTGACGCTATGGAAAGGTATTTTCAAAAACAGCTGAGTAGCACTCTAACCAGAGGTCTAAGCTTTCGAATGATTACTAGAACTTTTATGAAAAATCTTTGTCCAGCGAATGACATCGTTTTTCCATCCCGTGTCATCTAGCAGGAAATTACTCAAAATTTGACCATACTAGCCTCATCATAGCCGCCCAGCTAAGCCTTTATCGCAATTTGTTGCCTTACGATTACGAAATGGGACGCGATGCAAGTCCTCCTTCGAGCACATCGGCTGTGCAAAACCTCAAGAATTTATATCTAGACGACCAGTGTTTTGGTTCTTTGAAAAGTTTCGTGCCGACAACGACAACACCAACTTGAAGGACCAGCTGTGATCACGCCAACGAGGGCCTCCATTTCACGTCCAAATTTATTTACGCCAAAGACTATGTTCATTCCTTTGGGACCGTGCCAGGCCGAATCACTGGGAATTGATGTTAGCCGAAGATACGTTCGACATCAAACGCCATTGTGAGCACCTGGACTGCTGCAATCGGGCCTATCACGTCGACGTTACCGCAATCTTATCCTACTTCAAAGCAACCCAAGGCTGCACGTCGCCGAAATGACAAAGAGGAGGTTGACCGAATTGAGCTGAGAGTTACTGGATCATCAGTCATACAGTGCTGACTTGTCGCCTTCTGACTATTACCTCTTCCAGTTGTTGGAGAACATCCTGAACAAGAAGTTCAGGGACATCAGTCATTCGCTTCGACAATTGACAGCTTCATGTTGATCCAAAGATGACAAGTTTTGTGCGCGCGGTTTTGATCTGTTGCTTAAGAGATCATAGAAATTTGTCCACACTGATGACACCTACTTCAAATAGTGCTGTTAAGCAAATTTAATTGTTTTTGGTAAATAAATTCGATGTTAATCGTCCTAGTGCCAAAACATTTGAGAAAACCTTTTACTATGACTTTTTCACGCATTTATCGTTCCCACTCGTGATGCGTGAATATAGAGATAAAAACAGAGATAAAAATAATAGGTGATAGAAGTGTCGAAGTGATTAGTACTTATGGACACATATCCCGCTGGACTGTTGCATCATTGGAGACAAGATTTGACAGAAGCTACTTGCTGGACATAAAGTCGTGCAGGAAATAAGGAGTGGTTTGGAACTTGTTTAGGAGGTACAACATTATTTCGCGGTTCAGTGCAAGGCTCTCAGATTAAGACGGTCGCCGTTATAAGGAGCGCTGTATGGTATGCGAGATGTTGAAGTGAGACAGAAATGAAGTATATATATATATATACATATATATATATATTATATATATATATATATAGCTGTTGTTTCTTCGTTCTATAATCATTGAAACACCGCAGTTTCCTCGCACTGAATCCATTTACGAACTTCACGTGCTACTCCATGGTGGAGTTTAATCACAAAGTTCACTCCTTGTTCGCGACTTATACCGTTATTTGGCTGACGTAGCTTTTGTCCAATCTCATTTTTGTGGTGCCATTAACCAACAACAATTAAACTGCTTTTCTCGAAATATTTCCTTTATGTGTACTTTCAAACGTTAATTTGATTTCTGTTATAACAATAAAATGTCGCTTTCTGACGCACTCAAGACCTTTTCAGAATTCTCTCATTTCTATGAAAAGTTGACAAATGATGGTTGTCAATTTGTGTCATTAGGAGGTGCATTGACTCTATGAACTTGGCTATTATAACTGACTTGGAAATAATGTCGCTTCCGTTAATAACGAAGTGGCGGTTTCCCCATGACACGTTACGTCGATTTTCATAGGTAGTTCACAACACTGTGATTTGCCAAATACTATAAATTCTCATTAAAGAAATTTCCGATGACCACATAGGCGTGAACAATTTAGCATAGGACTCTGGTGATCATTAAGCAGAACAAATTCCACATCAGTGCGTCAAAACTCTTATGCAAATGGCACTATATCGGCCGGCAGGCATCTCCATTAGTGAGAAAAAGAAAATATCTCATAACGGTTATCTGAGCCAACTTGTCAAGTGGTCAGTTAAATGGGCTCTAGTACAGCCCGAAACACGTGTTTCGGTTTTGACAATCTCGTCAGTCGGTCAAAACCCTTCGTCTTTTACTCAATCCTCTGTGGGTGCTCCAGTCCCCACACTAAAAGTAGGCGATGACGAACGATTGACACTACACTTCTGTCAAGTGAGCATCATCAGAACAGCAGTTTTGTACACTCGACTGCTCTTGACTGGTATTTTTGAATATATTATACCGTTCTTTTTGAGTGTTTTCTTAAGACCACGCTCAAATCTTAATACATCTCATAACAGTTATCTGAGCCAAATTGTCATGTGGTCCTCTAAATGGGCTCTTGTGTCGCCCAATACACGTGTTTCAACCTTGACAGTCTTGACCCTCGGGGTAGAAGAGCCCATTTAATAGACCACATGACAAAATAGCTCAGATAGTAATTACGAGATATATTGAAATTTGAGCGTGGTCTTAAGAGAACATTCGAAAAGAACGGCATAAAAAGAATATACTTCCCAAGTGAGATACGGACAACCGCGAGATGCATTCTGACTCCAAATAAATGTGAAATTTGGCACAGCTCGAGGCTCAAATGAGCTATTTGATTTGATTGCCAAAGTTCTCTTCTCGACTGTGTATGAGACCTCGCTTGACTATAATTTGACAACATATTTTGAGTGTTTCATGAGGTCTGCTATGGCATTTATACGGTGCAAGACGTGTTTTGGCGTTGCAGCCTCGTCAGTTGCGCGATACCTTTCGACTCAGTCACGCGGGATGCCCGTTGGTGATTTTAACACCTAGCGGCACGTGTAAATATTTTCGCTGCGGTTCCTCTATATAGGAGACATCTTTCCGCAAAAAAACTGACTGAACCGAAGTTCGCCGAAGATCGTCTTTTGTATTGTACAAGTGCCACAACAGACCCATGAAATGCTCGACGTTATTAGATGATTTTATTGCTTCACAGTGTCAGCTAAGTGCAGATCAAAAGCTCTGTAGTTAACGAAAACCATCAAATCTTTGTCTAATATACTTAACAGAGTTCTAGAGTGAATTTCGTTTCTAGAGTGAATTTATAGGGAATATGTGGCACAGTAGCTGAGATGTCTAGAAATACACAGCTGATCGTTTATTTCAAAATTTTGAGCCCAGGTTTAGCAAATTTCCCTTCCTTCAGGGGTCGGGATTTTTTTTGACAAGGCATATCTGGAAGCGCAAAAAACTCTAAGTTCAGGCATAGGTGAGCAACCTCAGGTTATTGTATAAACCAGGTGATATACATTCGATCCCCTCCGACGATGGTTGATGCAGCTTATGGCCCGGCTCATCATTCGTAGTTGATCAGATTCTGAACGCTTCAAGCTTCATGGTGAAATGTAATTGATTATATGTACTGAACGCTTCATGCTTCACGGTGAAATGTTATTTAATATACTAGTATCTAGACAAGTCTATAATCGTAATTTCATTAAATTGAAGTAGCAACATTGTCGTCATTTCAGAATGATAATTCTGATAATTCTTTTTTATGACCACATTGGGGTTTCACATCGACAAGTTGCGAGGTTTCCGTGAGTAGATTTGAGCCGACTCACTTACTCCAACTATTGTTTATCCCTTTATGTTTCCTTTGCGGGTATATATGACATTAAAATGTAACTTATACTAATTGCTGCAATGATTCGCATTTGAGATATAACTACATAATTGTGTTCGATCCTTTGGCTGTTAGGCGAATGATTAGGACTTTTTGTCTTTTAGTTTTTTTTTACAAGTAATTAAATCTAGCAGTTTATATAGGAATGAAAACAATATCATGACTTTTTAATCACACAGTTTTTTAACCACGTTTGCATAAGCTTGAGAGTATTGTGTAGATGATGAGGATTTGTCTTATGGATACCCCAAATGGAGCATGGATATGACTTGCTTTCACATTTGAGTAGTTATTGATATGAAAGCTCTATCATGAGAGGAATTAGGTGTTTTGTTTTTCTCTTAGAAGTTTGCAGTCCGCTACTTAGAATTTCTAATCTTTTTGGAACCGCATTGCATGCTATCTGTGAAAAAAAAAACTAATTAGATATAAGTGGGAAAACATCTGTCTGTGATTTTACCCAAATATATCAATTTTCAGAGCCGATAATGAAAAAGGGAATCCATTGTCGTAACGTACAAGCCACGAAAAATCACTACTTAACTGCTCTTGAATGTTAATTCAAAATACAGTTGACTAACAGCTGTATTTTGGTCAAGCAATATCATATGTATTGCGAAAAACTTCTGTAGACATACAATTTCAAAAACTGGCAGCGATTATAGTTGGTTTTCTGAGCCATGTAAAGAAGTAGTGTGACCGTCCCTTAATTCATATGTCCTCCGCTTTTACAATTATAATTACGCCATCCTGGCTTTTTTTAATGTTCGATGAGGATTGTCTTAAATCCCCAACTCTCGTGCTGTCTTTTTTTCTGTTTTCCAAGCACACTTTTCCTACCAACCATGACAACCATACTGCGCACATACGATACTTTATCACAATCATCTGCACTTTGATATATTAGTCATGGCGTACTATTTTGTTGAAAATTAATGTTAAACAATTCTCATGAGGAATTTTCACCTTGTACTAGAACGTTTTCTTGTATGATAGTAATTGTTGATTAAGTTAATAGGTGTGTGGGAGAACGTGTTGTTATTCTCACACCAATGAACGTTATCATTTATCAGACATAGCTCTTCTATCCATTGTTCAAAGCTTGTTTTGTTTCAACGCTCTAATGGGTTGCTATGTTGAAATGCTCAACCAATTTTATGAAGTTCAGAAAAGATATGCAGTGTGGACTATATTTCAATATTGATTGTATTCTTTTTTTTCGACGAATTGTTCTACCGTCTTGATAATTTTACTATTTCTTTAGCTTGAAATTTCATTTGACCAGAAATAGATGTATCTTGCACTTTATCATCAAAATAACTACTTTCATAATTACGACTTCAACTATTCATTTAGTCACGCTATCCAAACAAATCTAAAATCTTTGGAATTTCTATTAATTTATGTGAATATATATGCGGCATGTACGGTCCGGAGCGTATGTATGCATATATACATGTATATATTTATATATACATATATATATATGTGTGTATGCATGTGTGTGTGTGTGTATAACAATATGCTAGTGGCATTATTCGTGGTAAGAACCTGCCATTAAAAACACTCACAATTTTTTCACTTGCCATATGATAATTAGCTTTAGCCAGCCATCATCTCTAAATTAGTAATGCCTGAGATAAACCTTGAAAATTCATGTGAGGGAAAAAGTCGGCAATGAAGTTGTTTGTGACAGTCTCCAAGAAGTTGCCCCACATCATCAGCCCGTAAAGGTAACGTTTATCCACTCAAAGTACCTTGCCTTTCTTCTATACTACGTTAGGGCACTAATGTAGTACATAATTCAATGTGATCTCATATAACTAATGATTCTCGTGTTCTTTTCTTCTATGCTATGTGAATATCTTGTATTTCGTACAATGTATAGTGCATATTGAAAGAATATGATGAGGATTCCACCTGTGACCTTTATTTGAACACGATTGCGATTGTTTCTTGGAGCGCAATGCCTATATGCACCGAAATCAGTCTGTATTTTCCGCGAAACGCGAAAAGGTTGAGTTTGTTGGGTTTCTTGAGACTATTGCTCCATTGTTTAGTTTCAAGATATGAACTTACTGGGACACTTGGATGACCCGTCTATATCAGTTGTGTGGACCCCAGCACATATCTCCACTCGTCCCCTTTGTCTTGCGATAGTCATCCATGGTAGTGATTTGAATCAGGCATGGTGTCTGGTGCGACTTTCATACCGTGACCTGTGATATATAGACGATAACGAGTACAGCTGATTGATTCTTCGTACGAACGTGTCCTCCCGACGCTTAGGTGGTCGTCCTCCAAAACGCTAATATTGTAGTGGAATACACTCTACAGTTCTTTTCGTCCGTCTGTCATATAGTTTTCTTGCTACATGACCGACCGATCTGTGTTTTGCTTTAGATGTGTAGTCTTTTGGATCACAAAAATTGGATAGACTTTGAGGATCCAAGCTGCGTAAGCCAGCTAGATGTTTCGTGAGTCAGAATAAAAAAAATGAAATAAGGAAAATTTTAAACTAGTTACGTATCCAAGTGTTTAGTGCATTCTCAAAGAACTGTTAAACTGTGTACGGACACAATGTTGCGATACTTTAATGAATTGTAATACACTACAATGCAACACAATATAATATAATACACTTTAGGCACTTTATTTATCCGTTTTTGCAAATTTTTTATTTATCACTGTGCGGGCCCTAGTACTTCTAGCATTCAATTCGTTCTTTCGTCATCTTCTTGAACGTGTAACAGAATACTGGTTGAGCAGTCTCCTTACAATCTCGGGGATAGCCTGGCCGTGGCGTTCCATAGGGTGATGTTGTTGTTGACTACCGGAGAGAGTGTGGAAGAGGGGGAGGGGTGGGAGGAAGTGGTAGAGCTCGGCTCCACGCGGGACCCGACGAGCACCACAATCACTCGGCCACGGAGCTCCCATAGTCTAATAATTTGCGCTATAATGTGATGGGTAGGAACTCGCTGTATTCACAGAATAATCTTAGTACTAATCAAATAATTTGGAGAATGGTGACTCAATTGTAATTCGCAACATGAATGATCTTCATGCAAAGCTTTGCACAAAATCTGATAAATTCAAGGAAAAGAGATAAAAATCAATTCCGTGTGGATTATCATCATTGCAGGTAATGATAATGGATGTTGAAGAACTCGACAGATATTGTAATCGATCGCTAAACCGCGATTTAGTGAGTGAAGATACCTACAAAGATGCTCCATTCGACGGCCAATGTCTTCAGGTAATAGATTTCTAGACAGTTTTTAGCGTCGCCTTGTTGTGGTTCTAATGAGCAATGACCTAGAATCTTGAACCAATTAATTTGCCTCGCCTTATTTGATGGCTTTTAAGAATTGCTAAGCAAGTCATTATCATATGAATGTATCTGACTGTGCATTCGTAGTTGGGATTTCTACTTTTCTGATACTTGTTCCGGATGTTAGAAATTTGATTGATATAGAATTTGCAACCAGAGGTGGCTTTGAACACGCACCTACTCGTTCCGGGGCTTACCAAGTTTTCCACTGTACCGTCGAGGCCCTCTCTCTTCCCTTCTCTCAGCTGCACTCTAACCTATTCGGTGGCTGTTGGCAATCACCCATTAACGAGATTGAGAGAGCCCAAATCGGCATAGGCCCCAAGTCTCTTCCATCCTCAACAGCAGGATACAATGTGGAATATTGAGAGGTTGAGAGAAAAGCCACTAAGGTTTTCGATGGTGAACCTGGAGTGCCATTCGTAAAGGTTAATCCCTGGTTTGAGCCACATCATGTCCCAAGTTATGCTTATATCTCAGCACTCATGTGGTTATATTTAACATAGTATCATGCCATTAAAAATGAATCAGGCAGAAGATAAAACTAAAAGGCCGATATCGAAGTCAAATTCCGTCTTCAATTTCAGGTTATACTTCAGTGCAATAAATCAACAAGCAGTGCTCATGCGTGATGTATTTCAGATGTTCTTCGACCAATTACAGACGTTTCTTCGGCGGTTCAATGAATGGGAACAAATTGTCTATACTTCAGTCTATGTGATCATCTCCATTCTTGCGTTGATCGGCAACGGATTGGTGAGATATTCGAGCATTTATGATGCGACTGCCTAGCTTACTCCCCCATCACTGCCATTCTACACGTCCTCTCAGACTGTCAGCAATCAAGTACAGTAATTGACTACTATACAGCCCTTCTCTAACTGCTGCCCTCTGCATCATATCTTTGAAACCTTCTCTTATTAGATCAGATCAATCTCAAACTTCATCTTAGAGCAAAGAGATCTGTTCAACAACAGATAAACCTCCTTCATCTTCCGTTTTACATTTGCAGCGTAATCACAGCTCTTCGATCGTCATTTAACTACACCAGTAAGCGAACAGACGCAATTAAGCCGGTCAATTACGGCAATTTTGTATGCTTCCACCACCATTCACTTGTAGTTTTTAATGTCTTTTTATTTTGAATAGAATCAATGATTTACGTTCAGAAATACAGTTTGGGGGCAAATAATTTGATCACGCGGAAAATAAATAAATTTGAAGCTATCATCTTACAGCGAGTGAGATTTTCTAAGCAAAGATGTACGGAATTTTTTCGATAAATTTCCATTTTTATGGGTGCATGGATTATTATCACTGATAATAATTACTGCTAGTTTGAAAATAAAACTTTTGAATCAAAAAGGGCGTACCAAGTGGATGATGACAATTCCTTTTTTTTTTCAAACTGTTTCGTTCAAGTCCAGGAAAATGTTATGCGAAGATTATTTGCCCAAAAAATTTCTCCATTGAAATGTTCAGAGGGAATGATCTGTCGGTAGTCATTTGTTAAGGTGATCAGGACTTGATGAATAATTGCCTTGCTTTTTGAGATAAGGTGGAAGCTGGAATGAAATGTGACCAGCTAAGAAAGCAATTTCTTAACCTAATCATATGGGCAATGAATTATAGTAGTCAGAAACTTCTATAAAGAATTGGTATTTTTAGGTGATTCTCGTTGTACTTTGGAAACGAGAGATGCGTACGAATCGTAACGTTCTCATTGCAAATCTAGCTTTATCAAATTTGGTAAGCACCTCGTCTTGTGCAGAGCGTAGTTACACATCTCTTTCTTAACTCGTGGTAGTTTATTGTTTTGTGTGTCTAAGAAAATGAACAAAAAGAACGTCGTCGATATTCAGACAGAACGCGATGCCGTAACTAAAGGTATTAGTGGTGTAAATAAATGAATATCGGAAAAATGATAGACATAGTCAATGAGATTTCTTCATTCAAGCGCTCTCTTAGCAAATATGATACACTCCATTTGCTATACAACCATATCAGTCTATTAGCTAGCAATCGCGAACGCTTTGGCCTAACAACCATATATTGGCATTGAATCAATTACGCTGACATATTTTGGGTGTATGCGATCAATCAAAATTTTTTATTTTACCGCTCTTTTGGCGGTCGCATGATGTTACAAGTATATATCCAATATTGTTGAATTAAATGAAAAACTAGCGTCAGTCGGTAATCGAACCAGTATTCCACTCTTTTCTAAGGCGCACAATTGTTTTAGCGATACTCCTGTTCTGCTATCATCTTTCTGCGATACAAGCCTATTTGTTATCAAAGAACAAACCGCCAATGGCTTGGCCTGGCAAGCCGATATCGGCATTGATCCCAGTCACGTTGACAGATACTGGATATATGTACGATCAGCTAAAATACATTTTAGTTGACCGCTTTTATCGGTGATATGTTGTTAAAAATGTATATTCGTAAAGTTGAGTGATATGCAAAATTTTAACATCGGACGCAAGTCGAATCCGAATCTCAATTTTTCCGGGGCGCGCGCTAGCTATCGTACTACCTGCACTCGCTCTGCCATCATGCTTTCCTCGACACAGTTGTATCGATCTGTCAGCAACTAACCGTCAGCGGTTTTACCTGACAAGCCGATATCGGCATTGGTTCCAGTTACGCTGACAGATATTGGACAAATAAAATCAACAAGAATTCATTATTTAGCCGTATTATAGCTGTGGCATGATCTTATAATTATAACCAATATTGCTGAGTATTATGCAAATCATTAACGTCAGACGGAGGACGAACCAACATTTCGTCTTTCCGGTGGTGTGTGCTAAAAAAAATGGTAGATCTGATGAGAGGGTAGTCGACAATTTCTCAACTTTCGTTTTTCAGGTTCTTGCACTGATCAACATTCCGTTCTTATGGTTACCTTCTATAGATTTCGAGTTTCCTTATTCACGTTTTTTCTGCAAATTCGCAAACGTTCTTCCAGGAAGCAATATTTATTGTTCTACTCTTACCATCTGTGTAATGGCAATCGATCGGTAAGAACTTCCGGGAAACATGGATTTTCACTAACGAGCTTTATGGTAAAAGGCTTCCACTATTCGAGAATTGGCTGATGGAATGAATTATATCTAGAAACAGTACACTTGGTTGGCGTTCTTGTCTTTCAATAAAACCTAAAAAATTAAGCCTTAGGGGGTTTTCTACTTGCTGGCAACTACTGTTTTTTTTGCATTTTTCAGATACTATTCTGTAACGCAGCTCAAAGTTGCTTCAAAGCGACGACAGTGTATGAAAGCTATTTGTATTTCTCTGATAATATGGATCATTTCATTCTTCCTGTCCCTTCCGCTTCTTCTTTATTATGACACTACTATGCTCTACGTCGTTAAGGTAGGTGGTATGCAAGTACCAAAAGTTTTTTTATCCTTCATAGAATTTGCAGATTGCGTCTAAGTCATGAGTTCTAACAAAGTACTTTTTCTTCAGCGTTTTCACCTATTTAACATGTCTGATGATTATTAACAATGATGATAGCGTTGGTATTGATTTGGGCTGAGGGCACTCAGATCTACCAGGAACAAAGATAAATTTGCTACTAGTGACAGGAATATTGGTACTAATTTTTACAATAGCAATAACTGTAATTACTACTTGAGCCAACATGTCACGTGGTCTGTTAAATGGGCTGACTTTCAGAGCCCGATACACGTGTTTTCGACTTTGACGGTCTCATCAGTCGGGCAGTACCCTTCGCCTATAGCCAATCCTCTCGGGGCGCTCGGTCCTTTATACTAAGAGTAGACGACGATGAGTGTGTTCAATAATAATTTCGCTTGACATACAGTGTAAAATGTTCGTCGTCTCCTACTCTTAGTATAGGGGACCGAGCTCCCTGAGAGGATAAACGAAGGTGCTGCCCGACTGATGATACCGTCAAGGTCGAGACGCGTGTATCGTGCTCTATAAGTCAACCAATTTATCAGACCAGATGACAGGTTAGCTTAAATAATAATTACGAGATATGTTGAAATTTGAGCGTGGTCTCATGAAAATACTCGAAACGAAAGGAATAATGATTATGATGACAATATCACTTCGTATACCAGCACTTATAATCATTGCTAACATAATAGTAATATTTTTACTATTGATGAAAACCTGTCTTCCCAATAGTCCTCTCGTTGACGGTAGAGGGTTTGCAGAGGGTAGACGGCTAGTGAAACTTTCATTGTTTTTCGTCGCATTACATAGTTGTCCACTGACTCTTGTTTGGATGAAATACACAAAGAGCTCAATGTTCTCAGTTCAGAGCTTGTAAAAAGCATTTGAGTATTTGAAGTTGCTTTTTTGAAAGCTTGTACTGATGGAATTCTCTGAAAGGAAATTTTCATATACTCGACTTCATCTGTTGTGGTCGAAAATTAGATTCCTTTTCGTCAGTGACAAAATTATAAATTCAAAAGGCTTAAGTGTGATACAGTCGGGAGAAAAAATTAATCATATCCTGTAAAATCAACTTCTTTCCATTAGGAAAGCCAGGCAAGCTAGACGCAAGCATAACTTGCTTATCATGCCTGAGTCTTCCCTTAATGTTCATAGCCTCAAATGAAATTCATATTCAATATAAATGAGCAAGCCTTGCGGAGGAAGTCTTAAATTTTTCAAGATAACAGAACTCCGTAGACAGCTGAGTAAACGGAGAGTTCTTGGACAAACAGATGCTGAGTTGCTTTTTTAGACGCCCAGTTACATAACAAGCAGTTGTCGATCTTGTGGGTAATTCATTCAAGATGAAACTGTGTTCACTGAGCATTATAGAAATATGTAGTATGTAGTCGAAGAACCTTCCATCTGTGCTTTCTGCTGTACAGTCGGCCTTCTGCCATGCGAGTTTACTTGAGCAAGACGAATATTTGCTTAAGTTCCTTGTGCTCCTTGAACATCATTTAAAATCTAATTCTGAATCAGCATCTCTCAAAAGCACTAGGATGTTGTTAGAAAAGCATTTGTTTGATAATAATATCACATTATTGTGTACGTCCTTGCCGTTTCATTCGATTTCATGGCCAGGGCTACTTTTCGTATGAAGATGACAACAATTTGACAGACGATTTGTCCCTGCGATGGCATACCTCATCATAGCATTTAGTCAAATCGTCGTAGATAGAAAATGCTTACACTTTCGCTGTCAAATATTGATAAATTGTTCCACTTGTTAGCATTAGAATACGTCTGCGAGTCACTCTCGATACCGTATTCTCAGTAGACGAAAGTTAGAATGCCCAACCTGTACTAATGTGCCACGTGGGATTTTTATGATGTTGCCGTAGATTGGACATTTCAGACTGTGACATTACTTTAATAGAAAAATTATGTTATATACATAGCAAATACCGCACAACTATCTATAGAGTAATAAGGACGTCAGTTAGCCTACATAATTCTGCCATTCAAGCAATTGAATGCAAGAGGTTCAAGTCACTCAGGCTAGAAAGGGTATTTGCACGCACAAGGTAGTTAGCGAGATAAAGACTAATGATTGCAAAACTAAATTACTTTGAATGAGAATCCAAATATATGGCTACAGTATGAAAAATGAATGTAGTTGATTGCTGAATCAATTGTTGTGGAAGACGCACCGTGATTCGAGAGATAGCGATTATTCGGAGAGTGGGAGCTATATAGAATACTATCCGTTTCAACTCTGTCAAATGTTTATTTCGTAGTCAAGAGAACAAAGAAAAAACGAAAGAAGTGCAAACCGTACTCTCGACAAGATATAATTAGAGCACTACGGTGACGACGTGATCACTTTGGCAAAATCTAGGCATGAATTCTAATTGCTCAAAGGATGAGCCCTGTTGAAAATCTCGATTTGTTCTCTAGGTCAACCTTAATTAAGCACTTGTAGATCGAAGTCAACAAACGTATCTAGCTGAAGGTCCGCAGATCTTTTCGGTCTTCCTTCTTGCGCAAAATGACCGTGTAAGCGCTATTCCTTTTTATTTGACGGTATGCTGTCAACAGTTTGCAAAAAGCGCATGTAGTCTGTGAGTTCGTTCGAAGGAAGATGGTTGCAGTGCTGCCTGTTCCTCAAGTTAGATTTTTTTCCATTAAATATAATCTCGTATAGAGGTCCTGGGACGAATAAAGTTCTAGTGAAAATTTTTACACTATCAAATCATTTTTGGCTAAAAGTAATAATGACTATTGTCTTGTCTACGAGATATGTGTGTCCTCGATGTTTTTCAAAATCCGTGAAGGTTTGCTTTGCTAACGATTTTTTTTCCTGAATAGCAAGCGTCGAAAATTCGGAAAAAAAAACTAATTTATCCAACACCTTCACCATTTTACTAAAATTTGCGAGAGTAATATATCAAAAGAACTATGTCTCCAGGAACACTCGATCTACCTGTTAACACAGGATGACACAATTCGCATATAAGAAACAGACAATCGTCCACAATTACAATAGCCATATAAGAAGCGACTGGAGGTAGTGCTACGAATAACAGAGCAGCAGCGACTGCCGAAGCTGAAGAGGTTTTAAAGAGCAAAGTCTATTGATACGCTGCAATAACAAGTAGTAATTATGGCACCTTAATGTCCAGCTGGAACAGTGATCGCTTTCAGAGAGGTAGTGGAATAATGTATGAGCCAGTAAATTCACTGTGGCTTTTGATAAGTAGCAGAAGATTGTCATAAGTCTACTTATTAACAATCTACTCCACCACCTCTTCGAAATTTGGCTACAGAAGTTACATTTGCCGAAGTTTGATGTTAAATTCTTCTCCTATTTCTTACGCACTTTCTTTCTTTCCTTTGTGAGAATAAGAGTCTTTCGTCTTTCAAGCTGTGTAGAACTTGATTAGTAAGTACACAATGATTATTCTTACATAACTGGCTATCAGGAGCGTTGAATCAACAAAAATGTAACGAGTATGGTTACGCTCCAGGCCAACGTCATCACATTAAGGAGAGGAATCTTGACCCTTTGACAACGACAATTAGTCAACCGCGCATTGCTAATCGCATGCGGGGCGCAGTAACGTGAGTGAATGCTTGTATTTAAATGAATTTCTTATTTTTACTGCATTTTAGCGAAATCATGACATTATAAACATACATCAAAGATTGCTGAGGAATACTGAAAACAGCTGACATCAGGCGGCAATCCCGAAATGTATGGAATAAGGGTGTAATACTTTTTAGTCCAATAAAATATTAATAAGAACCCGTCATGGCATTTTACTGTGCAAAATTCCAACACTTTCAACACTCAAATCGTTTTCACTCATGCATCCTCCACAAAGGTCTTCGAAAATCCGTCTATTGTTTCGACTGCTGCTTGAGAATTTCTGCTTTTCATAACTGGCGCGGAATATTGGTTGGGCAAGTCCCCTTGCAGTGTTGAAGAAAACTTCTGTAGTGCTCTGTCGGAAATTCGTACTAGGGGGAACTTCCACCTTGCCCCCTGACAGCGTGTGTGGCAAACCACTCGGCCACCGCCTTCCTCCTACCTCATTCCTCCTTCTTCAATAAACAATAGCGGTAGTGATAAAAGTAAAAACAAATCAATAGGATCAAGTTAATGAAGGCATATGCAAAATGCAACAACAACATGTTGAGTTACAAACAAAACCAGGAACGTGCAGCGCCTATGAATCTATCCGGGTGCTCACGTGTTACCTTTGTTACCATTAATCTGCGTTTCCTTCAGCCATGTTTGAACCGTAGCGGTGATTTCAGCATTGATCTGTCAATGAAAGTTGCGTGCTCTCTTTATGCTTACGAAATACTCTCTAATTTGATTCACCTAACAGCTTGCATTCTAACTTAACCTTTCAAAGGCTATAAGAGTCAGATGCTCACCGCACAGCGTCAAATCTCTCTCAGCTAGCGACGGCGGCTTCGCGTCTCATCAGAAAGCAGGCGGACAGCCAGACATGCACACAGACATGCAGAGCCGGTGCTTCTCTGGCAGCTTGTCTGCCTGCCGCGCAAGTGACGGCGCGACGTCGCCTACCTATCAAAGCTGTTCTTCATAGGGTTAAGCTAAGCATGTAACGTAAAGCTTACACTATTTAGTCAGACCCTTATACACTACCTAAATAGTGAACAGTTTGTCCGTTCACATCAGAACTTTGAGCAGGTCACTGTAAGCTGTTCGTGAATATCTTAGAAGCACAGGAAGGTATAGACTAGCTTTTCTACTAAGCGCGATCAAACATTTATGTAGCAAAATGTGCAAAAACAAAGAAGGTAGAGCTTTACTCTCGAGCTTAAACAACGGAACATATCAAAGACCATCAAGACAAACTCCGTGAGAATGAAGAAATATATTCCTTTCTATTCAACCATATAGCGATGGTATGATGTTTCAAATATACCCACCGATGTAGAGAGATATGCAAAACTTTTACTTCAGGCGGTACTCGAACGCACATCTCACTCTATCCAAGAGCTCGTGTTTTAGTCAGTTGCGCTACTGACGCCCATTTTGCTCACCATTCTTTCTACGCTAGAACGCATCAATCTGTCAGCGACCAGCCCTCAACGGCCTGGCCCAAGTAGTCGCTCATCGATATTGGACCCAGTCACGCTGACAAATAAAAGAATAAAAGCTCTCCGCGTTGCTCAATCCCTGAGGGATGCGTCATGCATTCGTCTTCAATTTTTGCCTTCGTTTGAGGTGATTGAGTGCATATCTGGCGTTTACAATGACTCGTGGTGGCCTCCCGCTGAGCCGAGTCAGTGCTGTCTGTGCTCCCAGACAATTCTGAGACCAGTCTGGTACCCCGCTGACAAATATTAGGTATCAAATGATCAAATGTAATTACTTTTATTTAACCGCTATCTAACCGCTGGAATAGAAAGGAATTATATTTGTTCATTCAATACCCAGTATCTGTCAGCGTGACAGGGATTCAATGCCGAAAAGCGACTACTTGGGTCAGGTCGTTGACGGCTGGTCGCTGACAGATAGATGCGTTGTAGCGTAGAAAGAATGGTGAGCAAAATGGGCGTCAGTAGTGTAAAGGGGTAGAGCAAGCGCTCCCGGATAAAGTGAGATTTGGGCTCCAGTCACGCCTGACGCCAAAGTTTTTCACATCACTCTACATTCATGAGAGTGTTGAAAGCCCTTTTGAGGTTGGTATGTCAGTGGCTTACGTACGCTTCGGCGGTATCGCCTGCTTGATCAACGTGCTTGAAATAGGTTTTAGTGTGGAGCGTGTGGCTCTAAAGCATCGGGCAATATGGCCGAAACGTGAGCAGGCCACAAACGTACCAATCCCGAAAAGGCTTCAAGCATTCTTGCAAAATATGATGAATGTTTATAGCGAGGTTTAAAAATAGTCGATTGGAAGACCATTGAGATAGTTTTAACGGGTGAATCAAACCGCAGAAAGTGTCAGTTGAGTAGAATTTTGCGCAAGGTTCACATCAGCTACTGAACTGAACAGGAAAAAATGAGTATGTCGTTCACTTTCTTCGGCTATAACGTGAAAAAATGGTACTTCTCACTTTACATAGGAAAGAAAATCAGAAATTTACATATTCCTTATGGCTATTTTTATTCTCGATCAGCTCAAATTCCAGCTTTTTAAACTACGATAAAGACAATCTGATGCATTGTAATCGGAGATGGAAAAACCATTTCAAATAGAATTACAGTGAAGGATTGTGTTGAAATTTTTACCAAGCAAGAAAATCTGGCGCCAATACTTTGAACAACGTCGTGTACAATGAAGCAATCCAAGAAATCGATTTCATTTTCGATTTCAAGAAACTCAAATATAAGACTGCGCAATGCAAGCGGCGCTGTGCATATTCTTGACACAGTTTATATCCTCGTGCTGTACCAGAAAAGATGTGAATATTGGTTATTTTGCATCCCGTCATAAAGCAATTGACAATGGAATTGACCATTCATATGATCTCGCTCGTCGAGAAGCAGCATCAAAACCAAACAGCTATCATTTTTTAGGTTTTTCGATAGATAGATTTTTAAGAAAAAACTATTCATGCAGTTCAATTCAGGATGTGAATGTGTATGACGAGAGTGGTGTATTGAAGTTGCGCAGCTACGGATGGAGGCAGTGTCGTCTTGCACCACCACAATCAACGACTCTCATGATGTCAACAGAGGAAGTTCAGGTATACTATATATTTGTCGCTCATTCACCTTTCTACTTCATTAAGAACAACTGATGATGTTCGAGCTCATGACAAATCTGAGCTCATTAGTTTTTCGGAGCAATGCTCTTTATGAGGATGAACAGCCAGTCAGCCTTGCTTAAGTTAAATTAAGGCTCTGTAGTAGACACTCTTACGTTAATTTTGGATGCAGTCTTATTAAGAAACCCCTTTTGCAGCTGTTGACATCAGTTCTTCAAGTTTTTTCGCTGTATATTGTGCCACTTCTTGTCCTGTCGATATTCAATATGAAGCTGACACGATTTCTCAAAACAAACGCCAATCGAATGGCAAGAAATCGAATGGAGAACAGGCAGTGGCAAACTGAGCAGCAGGATAGAAAAACCTCTAAAGTATTGTTCATTTGGTTTTTTTTACTAAATAATTAAGAACTGTAGACGATAGCAGTCACATGTGACCCATACGTGTGTACATACACTACTGGTACAAGTCATTTGCAACTTTCATTGGTTTTACCTTTCCTCAGAATACAATACTTTCGGTATTGAATTGACTACTTCTACCATATTTTACTCAAACACCGATTGAGATGAGGCATTCTCTGTGCACTATAACTTGGAAGAGTTGCATGAGGGAAGGTTTGTTTGTCTTTGCAGGTCACGCGACTATTGCTTGTCTATTGTAGTGAGAAAGTAACGCAGTAACTATTGTCGATGATCGCACACGATAGAAAATTAGGCACCATCACCGATGTTCCAATGAAGAAGTCACTTAAATACTGATTTCAAGTTAATCTCTATTTACCCACTCAGGGTTTAGGTCAAAAATTGATCCACTCTTGTAATTTGAGCCACGCATGTCAGTGGTCTGTCAATGAGGGCTGACTTATAGAGCCCGATACACGTGTTTCGATCTTGCGATCTCGTCAGTCGGGCAGTTACCCTTTCTCGTCTTTTGCTAATCTCTGTGGGTGCTCCAGTCCCCACAAAGTGAAAGATATGTTATATTAAATATACTAGCCACGAGCATTCGAGTGTACAAAACTCTGTGTTTGGTGAGTTCTTCACTGAACATAGAGTGTAAAACGTACGTCGTCCTAACTCTTATTGTGGGGACTGGAGCACCCACAGAGATTAGCAAAAGACGAGAAAGGGTAACTGCCCGACTGACGAGATCGCAAGATCGAAACACGTGTATCGGGCTCTATAAGTCAGCCCTCATTGACAGACCACTGACATGCGTGGCTCAAATAATGATTATCAGGCATATTGAAATTTGAGCTGTGGTCTTAAGAAAACACTCGAAATGAAAGATATGTTATATTAAATCCACTCTTGTGTTGGCATTCGTTTTTGCACAACGACTTCTCTCTTGTTGACCACAAATGACCCAAGTTTAGCATGAAATTCCGCTCAGCTCTTATTAAATCATCATTCCGCTTTAGCTGAAACTTTTTCGAGGGGAATTTTTGTCCATCTGATCGAGAGGCGAGTACCTAAGGTGACAACGTTGAAACTCTGTAATGTGGCCATATAGGTTTCTAACAAAAAATTGAAACAGCAAATTATCTATCTGTTATAACTGTATAATTTGCCAGTTGATATATGAAAATCGAGAAAACTTATCTTGATTAGCTGGAGCGAGGTTGGTAAAGTAGTTGTAGAAATTCGGCTGACGTTTCGGCGACCCGTCTTCTTCAGAGCCTGGGCGTATGTAGTGTTAGTCTATTTGAATGATTCAGATGGTCTTATTTATATGCTGCCTAGGTCAGGTTCGAAGATAAAACAAAGAAAGGGCGCGAGATCTCGTGTGATGGTGACACATTCTTCCTTCCGGTTCATTTCGGAGTTTCTGGCGTTTATCCAAAATGCCTCAAGAGTTTTGCGCGTGGATGTTTTTGATCCCTGCGCCAGGATTGTGACAGTCACATCAAAATCCTTGTTGTTGTGTTTTTGTGCCCTATGTAAACCTAAAGGTTTGGTGTTATCTATTTTAGATTTACTGTCTAGATGTTTTTTTATGCGGATGAAAAGTGGTCTACCCGTTTCGCCTATATATTCTTCCCCGCATGTTTTACATGTTAGCAAATAAATTGTGCCCGATCTCATACAGTCTCCCTCTTTTCCGTTGGGGCAGATTATACAGTTGTTGGTGTTGCACAATCGATCATAGAGTCTATTGCGGATCAGCTGATGGCGTAGGGTGGGAGGTGGGATTTCGATAACTACCACGATATTTTCCAGACCGCACCTTTTTAGGCACCTTTTAACCGCGCTACTAATCTCGTTTGATATAAATGGTAATTTGAAGGGGACTCTATTCAGGTGCGGAGTATTGTTCTTTTGTGACCTAATTCCACTTCTTGAATATTCCCTAGTGGCAAATGTTTTGTAGCCGTTGGAAATGGCGATCTTTCGTGCCAAGTCTAATGATTCGTTCCTTTCCTCCTCTCCTGTGCACACACTTTTAGCCGTTTGAAACATGTTTTTAATTAGCGATTTTTTCATGTGTGAAGGATGAGAGGAAAGGTAATTGACCAAAATGTTTTTGTTACTTGGTTTTCGATACCATTTTGTACTATAGCCACTATCCAAAAGCTTTACTTGGGTGTTTAAGAATGGAAGCCAGCCCCCGTTTGGACTTTCTCGCTTAAATCTGATATGCTCTGACTGTCCGTTCAGGACTTCAAAACATTTGTCCATTTCCTCTTGTGTGGAACAGATAATGAAACAATCATCTATATACCGGCAGTAGAGCAATGGGCGGTGAACGAGAATTGGAGCTTCCACCTTATACATAAAAGCGATGGCAAGACTAAGTGCTAAACGTTTACCCATGGCTAACCCCCTGAGTTGTGTAAAGTATTTTCCCGACCACCGAAAGATTGAACAACTAAGACATTGTTTTAGGAGAGTCATTAGTTGTTGAATTGTGAAGCCATACATGTTTTCTTTTTGTTCATTTTCAGTTAAAAGTTCGAAAATGGCTTGCATTGCAGAGTCATTTGCAGACACTACCACCCATTCCCTTCCCACAAGCTTTTTACAAGGAAGAAAAACCAAACAGCGAACTCGACCCTATTTTTCGCGTTTATTAGGGTTTTAACTGTGCTATGAAATATTCTGTCACCACTGAATGTGATTATGGGCTTTGTAATTTCAGCTCCAAAATGGCTATTGTGCAGTATAATTTACGTGTGTTGCTCCGTCATTAGTAGAAAAAAGATCTAACGACTCTTAAAGCCGTCGACGAGATATTGCGAGTGAAGGTGCTCGTACGGTGGCAAAATCGTTTATGGGCAGATGGCTTCAGCGACTCAAATAAGACAGTTTTGATCTCGAAGACATGCCTCATACTGGCCGGCTATCGCTTCTGAATGAAAATGGCTTGCACGCCGCTTCCGATGTTTAGTCTTCAACGAGCACTCTTGATTTGGCTGAAAACTTGGTGTTTCGCAACGGACCGTTGTTAACTAGTTGCACCAATTTGACGTCGATAAAAAACCCCGTTAGGATCGGCATGAGCTTTATCCAATTCTGGTCTTGTTCGATCAATGCTACACTTCCTTAATGTCCGTCTATTTGAATCATTCAAAAAAGTTGAAGAAGCATGTCAAAAGTTCTCGATTCAAAATAGCTGGAGTGGTACATTGAACAGCTCTGGAATCTCGCAGAACGATGGCGTGAAGTCGTGGACGTGATCTATACATTGAACAATGGTTATTGTTGCTTTTGTTGTTCTGCTCACTAAAACGAAATTTTTAAAACTTGCTCAGATCTATTTGCTCAATCCTAGGTAGTTTTGTAACAACTTCGTCTATGCCTTTTGATGAACCAAAATTCGGATTGGAATCAGAATCCTACTGATTACAAATCGGCATGATTCTAACCATTCGTGAAAACTGCAAAGGATTAGACAGTGGGGAGCTAGGTCTGCACATAGCTAGATCACTTTATCCCACTGTCCTGAGGTTCCCTTTCTGAAAGCTAATTCATCTAGAGATTTATAATAAAATACCACTAGAAGCAATGAAGGTACTCCATTATCAACACTATGGTATATCTTTCACTTAATTCAAGACAAAAATGTATCTTTTCTATATATATATATATATATATATAAACTTTCAGTTAATTCGAGGCAAAACCCACTCACCATGCACTAGTTCAACACGAAGCTCAATAGCGGAACGGGCCAACGAACGAAGAACCAGCAGAACAACATCACTTCTTATAGCTATGGCAGGGAGTTATGCAGCACTTTGGCTCCCATTCACACTTGTTTCTCTCCTACTCGACCTTGATATATTATATGTGGTTAGTAAATATCCGGCCTATGTTCTCAATAGGATTAAGAAAACTAAAGCATGGAATTAGTATTCCTTATAGGAAGCACATGTCGGAGTTATCGAACGTATTGATCTTACCTGCAAGATGGTGTCGATGCTGTCGATCTGTGTTAATCCATTTCTTTATGGCTATCTAAATACCAATTTTCGTCGTGAATTCGGTGAAATTTACTCTCGATATGTGATTTGTTTGACGAAAACTACAGGTCAGGCACTGCTCTATCGTGATCTCGTCACAAGGTGAGTAGCCAAATCGTAAAATCACATCTTCCAAGAATAACGATGGTAATCTCTATTGTAGGTGTAATACTGTCTTCACGGATGCAAATGGAAATCCTAGGAAAATGTGTTCACTTGTATGTTGTTCAGTCGATCCTCTTTCGCAAATCTGTATAAAACCCAAGCTCAGGTACAACTTTTCGTGTGACTTTGAACTACTGCTGGTACAATCTTCGTTCCACACAGTCTGTGCCAACTATAGTGGCACTAAGGTGGAGACAAATATGAGAAGATATTTCTGACGAAGATTCTTAGATTTTTTTGAAGTCAGAGATGCGGCTAATATATATTTTATGAACTATCTTCAAAATAAATCCCCTTCAAAAAAAGCCAACTCGATGCAATAGATATCTATATTCTTTCTCAGATGCATAACTTCCAGTGCCACACTAACCTGAAATCAAAGAGAACAAAACTCGTGTAGGTAACTACTTTTATAGGGACTATGGCTAATACTATTTCCACCTGATAAATACCTCAATTGGGTCCAGAAATAGGTTTCGATTGCCAAATGGCTTTCAATGACAAGTTAGGGAAACCAAAAAGTGGTGACAAGCGATTAACTCTATATCTTCAACAAACTAAGCTGCTTCCGAGCGATAGAGCATTTGTCCTTCACTGTCACAATCATATCCCTTTGCGGACGGCGCCATTTCCGGGTGGTGGGCGTCTCGGACGGTTGCGAAGAGAGGCTGCCGGCTCCTGTTCCAAGGCTAATGTGGGAGTTTACTATGAAATTTACAATTTTTTCGTCAATAAATGGGATTCCTGTAGTAATAAATGAGCAAATATGATAGAACAGACTTCAATAATTATATTTTTACTAGAAATGATGCAACCGAACACCAGTATGTTTCACATTTTCAAAAGAAAAAGCCATGTATTTGTACTATATTTAGAACCTTTATCATACATTTCTAAAGTATTTTAATTTTACTTGCAATTGAATCAAATTTGTCTTCTATTTTTTCATTTTTCACATGCTTTATTGCATAATACACAAATTCATCACATTGGTCGGAAAACAATGAATAGTTCCTTAAAAATAATTCGCTTATTGCATGCGATCCCACTTCATTGAAGTTTCTCAATGCTTTTTCTGGATTAACAGTGCACTTTAGACTTCCATTTCTCGGGCCAACGACGCGTAAATTCGTCCCTAGTTTTTTATTCATAGTTGTGGTATGGGAAGAAGAGATGGAAGTGAAGCGATTCCTTCCCGTTACCTTCACCTTCCTTAAGCCCGTTGGTAAAAATGTACTTTGCTAATTTTGTCAAATGTTTCAATAGTCATTCGATAGCTGAAATCAAGTAAATTTGAACGACATGTGTTATTCTTTGAATAGCCTGTCTTCTTTGCTTTAGCAGTTGAAAGAACATTTTGTTTCACATTCAAGTATTTCTCATCGGATAAAGGTTTTTTCGCAAGCAGTTGATAATCATTGGATAGGGCGAATCTAGGCAATTCCAACGGTACACTTATTTCTTGTAAAGGACTTTCCGGAGTGCTATAGTAGTCAAAAGAAGACTAGATTTCGTAAATTTAGGTCATTTACGATAGACGCATCCTGTTTTGACCTCCTGGGAAAGACGCATTTTCTGATTTTTTTTCTGAGTTCTAACAGACATTCGATATCCCAGTTTTCGAAGATTTTGATGGCAAGCCTTTTTTTCCAAATGGATCCTTAATAAGCTCTAACACCAAAAATAAAAACGTCTTTCACACTCAAGTATTTTCCGCCCAACAAAGTTTTTTTTCGGTAGACTTTCAATAATTTCTCGATAACTCAAATCTCGACCATTTCCATAGAAACTTTGTTTTCGAAAATCATTTCCTATTGTACTGTAACAGTAAAAAAAATTACGTTTTGCAGTTAGTAATATGTTGCTAAAGGCCGGTGATTTGGGGCCAATGTCGCGAATTCCCACCTTTTGGATGTGAAAACTAATATGCTTTTAACTGCTACAGCTCTCTAAGAAGTCCTTTTCCAAAAATAAACTACTTCTATGTAGTTGTTGAAATTTGCACTATCGGATGGTTATTAACTGTTCACAGGAAAAAAACTTTATCCGGCGAGAAATCCTTAAATATGAAACGAAAGTTTATTTCGACTCATGCGGCGCAAAGAATAAGCCATTTGAGAAATAAAATGGCCGTTCAAATTCAGTTGATTTCAGCTATCGAGTGAGTACTATTAATCTAATGGAGTAGGTCTTTTATAGAAAAAACCGAAGGCTCACGAGCGCAATCCTTGAAATACGCTTGCATGCGACAGAAGTTGCTTCCAAAAGTAGGGATTTTCAAGACAGTTGAGCGCTATTCATTTTATATTTTCGCCATAAGAGTCTATACAAATCGAAATCTTACTGTATGTTCCCAAAATATCCGCTTTTGATTAGAAAGTTTGGATTGCGATTGCAAAACGTCATCTTTTATGTCTCATTAGAGTGTACTGTGGAATTAATTTCAAGCAAAGAGCTTAGTGTCAGGGTTAAATTTTTTCAAGCTATCTATTGACTACAAAAACATCAAAAAATTTGAGAAAATGCTCAACAGCAGCTGGGTTTATAATCCTTATCACAAGTACATGGCTTTCTTCTTTGAGTAAGGAAAGATTTTGTGCAGCATTAGGATTAATCTTGTCAGGATCATTCATACAGGAGTCTCATAACAGTGATTTTCATCATTTTTCGATGACAATCTTCCTCTGCGAGGCTTCATTGACTCAAATTTGTATTGGAGCACACACCACACTTCGTGGCCCGTCCGAACGTAGCGCCCAGCTAAGAGTCATACTGACCTTCATCGTCCGCAAAGAGATATACACAAATGACGCCTTAATTTAAGCCACTTAAATCAACTGCGGGAATAAGAAGCGATATGTTATTTGTCTTCCTGAAATGTGGGAAGGTGTAAATCACTTGTATCGCCTTCTGCAGATGAAAGTTTTTTCATCAGCGGGTGTCCAAGCACAATCGAGCTGTTTTCCTTGTTTTGTTTCTTCCATAAAAATCAAAATATATGTTTACAAAAATGAAAAAATCTAGTAATGATAATGGCTAAAATAAAACTGTAAATGGCAGGGTGATTCGAAAAAATATATAAAAAGCGCTCCAATGTTGCACTTATGTTCATGCGTCATGAGAATTGTCTTCATACTATATGACTAACATCATGCCACGTGGATAGTGATGTAGTAAATGTTTAGTGCGATACCCTCACTTGTATCGCGCTTTATTAACATTGTAGATTTCAGTCAATTTCTTTGAACCCTTTTCATTAGATGCTAAATTTGCCGATATAAAACACTCACCTTCTTTTTGGCTTCTACCTCTCAAAAAACGTCCTTCATTGTTTCCATAATTCACATCGGTAAAGCAATCCAAACTAGCGCTCTATTGATAGATAAGCTTCTCTTATATTTTGATCATTGACTATCCCTGTTACATGCTCAAAAGTCAAAACTACGCGTTTGCAATTATCTTACCGTGTTTGATTAAGGTGGTTAGCATCTAAGATTGAAGTTTGAGAGGGACTAAAGCACTTCTAGCATATTTACGTTATATGTCTCTGTTAAATAAACGATCTTGTTTATGACAGTACTTTTCAGCAGCGAACTAAGAAATCATGGAGATTTAAATTTCCAGGTTCTTTTCGGTGATCCCGGAACGATTGAAGAAAAACCACTTTCGCTGGGTAAGAACTTTTCATAAGAGTGTTAGTAGTTATTTGAAAGTGCGAATTTCTGACTACTGCGCTACATGGCTATTTTTCATATTTTTGAAAAGACCCGCTCTAACGTCCAGAATTCAGAATTGATTTTTTTTACTCCGGACCCGCGGAATTACTATTACTTTGATGGAAGCACGAAAAGCATATGAACGTATAGAGGAAATTTTGTAGTATCGGAGTCATGCGTTTTATCTGGAGTTTCCCTCAAAGCGGAGAAAAAATCCCAACTTAAATAACGAAACTGCACTTCACAATGTACTCATCTATCGATCGATCGCTGAACGCCGGATCGAATCCACGACCAGCAGACACCCAGTCTGCACACTATCCGACAGATAAGTGCTTCGCGTATGTGAAATCTATCTTATTTTCCCTACTACATTACAGTGAAGCGGTCTAGCCAGAAAATAAGCACAACATTAGAATTGTCGAAAGTTAGCCATCGTTCCGATTGCTTATAATCTGAATAAAGAGTTTTGTCCTGCGAGAAATATGCGTGGGTAAAACACATATGTCTTCGCTCCTGCGTCAAAGGAAGGCCTTTTCCAAAAGCAGCTAGGTAGCGCAGTAGCAAGAAATTTAAACTTTTGAATGATTACGAACACTCTTGTGCGAAATTTTTGTTCAGATAAAGGGGTCGTTTCTTCTTCTTGTCACTGGATAGCCAAAAATAACCAATCATCAAAAAACGCCCAACAGTCGCAACAGTACTTCGCTGTAAAAGAAATCCTGCATCACGGACTGTTTATTAATTTCGATTTGATATAACTACTCCAATGAACGTGGAGAGTTTATTTTCCATCGAAGTTACGCTGTTGAAGCATGAAGATGTATAATCAGACTTCTAAGTTCGGTAGCAGATTCGTTATAACATTCTTACAACGAAACCGCTGTTTTCCAGAACGCTCCTCTAGCATATGCAGGAAAAAAAGGTTCCTTTCGATTGCTGATTAGGATTGTATTGCCTTAAGCTATACTCAAATGTCTCTTCTTCACATTTTATTGTGTCCTCTGCTTTAGATGAACTACAAATCCGCGATTTTCTCTCAAGTGCAGTAGCACTACACTAAGACAGCGACGTCATTCACGCACATTCATCATGCACAACAAACGTGACATAGAAGTTCTACTACTCACAAATGATTTACTTCTCTTGACAGCGTTTTTAATGAGCTGAATTATGTCACCTATGTCACACTGAAGACATATGACGATCAATTCCCAGATAAGTACACGGAAAACAAAGATAACGTTAGACGTGAGCAAAAATACAGACAAAGCTAGTGAATAACACAAAACAACGAACAACAGGAAAAGTTCATTATCTAATGGCGCAGCATCTGAATCGTAGGTTGAGTGCGACAAGACCTCAACTCTCTCCAATTCATTTTTTTCAAAATTTTCCTCGGTCTCCTCTGCGGTGTGAGGTTTGGCATTGTGTCATTGAAACAGCGTACGCTTTCGACGAATCAGTGTCGGGTACTGTTCCTACTGTTCCTTCAACGCATTGTAGACTCGGCCCAGCTGCTCGCAGTAGAGCTCGGCATTGATGGCGCGATCATTTGGAACATGATCGAAATGCAAAACACCTTCAAAATTCCACCAAACGCAGATAACGACCTTTTTGTTGAATAGATTTTGACATAAACTGATGGCAGCGCTATACTATAACTAACGATAACTAGCGCTGCCGTGGAAGTTCCTTATGGAAATATTTTTGAGATAATCCCATCAATTAACAGCAGCCGATACTGCGGGAAACAAAGATAAGAATTTTTCGCGGGTGCCAAAAAACCTTTCCCTCATCTTAGTATTATTTAAGGTAATCTGAAACATATTTTGGAATAAGAAAGCGTAAGCGTACTGAAACACAGGCCAAAATCCAGAGCAATCTAGTGCTTTGGCTGTCGATGTATCAGCTCGAAAGAATTCCGTCCTTCCGCTTGTTTTTTCAAAGAGGAGATTCGTTATTGTGCTGTTGACCTGTTTTCCTTTACTGAGCACAGATGTAATAGCTCCATTTACTACATCATTATATAACAAAGTGATTTCCATTGTCTATTTGCAAAGCACTCTTTCTGCACTTTTTCCTATTACAGTAGGTATGATCATTGAGTATAGATAACCCTTATGCACTAGTGTTGACCAGACCAACTCAGTAATCAGTATGACTCTATTTCATAGGTTGAAGGAGAGTCTATTATGTTAAATTTGTTCCACATCTTGGCATAATGCGATTTTGTCTTCTAACGATCGGCTGTTTACATCTGTATTCTTCTAAGCCTTATATATAATGTGCTGCTCAGAAGTGAATGATTTTTTGTTCTTGACTTTCCACTTGTAGTTTCTGCGGAGTCTTCACTTTGCCCATATCTTACTATCCCTGTTGTCAGAGAGAGAGATACAGAATTTCCTATTATAATCCATTCATTAAAATTCACACCGTCTTAGCAACTCATATATTTTGTCGCATTGCTTCTGTGAATTGAAGAGTCCGATAAACCACAAATATCTTATAGAAAGAACCTCTGTTGAATTACGACTCCAACGAAGAGCCACACTCGGCGAGCGATTCATCCTCTATGAAGTGCCATGTAGAATTTTATTTCCACATGCTAGGAATATCTGTTTATATTCAAATTCTAAATCCCGCTACTGTGGAATTTTATGCACTAGTGTCCGATAAAATCTGAAGTTTGGTGTAGAACTTCAATATGTAATTATTACTTTTTGCACTTTTTTACCAGTGAAGATTTTTCTTACAGTGACTTTTTGCATGTTTAGTGGCGGCTGCGTCAATGATACAACAACAGGAGAACGTCTTACTCTCAAAGCTGAAAGTTTTCCGGATCGCGATGAACATGTCAATGCACTGGAAGTAGACAACGATGAAGAGAGTTTTGTATAAATTATTATTTGAATTTTGAGTCATGTAGTTAGTTCATTTGATTGCAAAGCGGGTATTCTCATCAACCAACATCAGTACAAGCCCTCCACAAACTTGCTTACGTTTTAATCTATGATACATCCTTGTAAAAGAAAACAAATTGTGATTTCATTTTAAAGAATTGCTTGATACAGTTATTAATAAAAGAGGATTTAGTGCAGGTGTATTCGTCTTTTAATAGCTAGATGATTAAACTTCTATAAACATTTTTACGAGATCAGACATACACATGGAAATGTTTGATGTACAAGAAATAAGATATAGTCAGTTTAAACTAGGGTTCAATAAATACGCTAACATCAGCAGTCCTCACGTATTTTTTCTATTTCACATAACTCGTGATCATCTTTTGACTGTGCGAATTCCAGCACTCCTAGCATTCGATTCGCTTTGTCGCCATCACAATACCAAAAGTCTTCGAACATTTTTCAGTTGTTGCTTTTGACTTTCGCTTGAGAATTTGCCTACATGAATATCGTAAAATCTGATCAAATCGATCTCTTTACAATCTTAAAAATAGCCTTTCTAAAGCTATCCGATGATAAGCATTGACTAACTAATACTGCATCACATTCCATGTAATAGAAACAAAAATACTTCACAAGCCTTTACCACTTATTTGGTGACAAATTATGTGCTAAATCTATTCCTGCCCAGACATAACGAGTGAAATACACTTATAAAGCATACTCAATGTGTGAATGTCTATAGAAGAGGAAAGCGCATCTGATAACAGAGAGATCGTGCATATATGATGTTCTCTGGAAAGCGCACCTTTATGCAAAAAAAAAAAACAAACGTCCGAAAAAAAAGGCCACTAAGTTGAAATTTCCCTAGTGAATTCTGTAAGTGGTGCAAGCAAGTCAAACGTACTTTGAATAGATTCTGTGGTCGTGGGGAAATTCACTAAATATAAAAAGGATTAGCTCACTTATGCAAAAAATTGGAACTATAATTTGAAAAAAAACAGACGTTTAGAATTGATACAGTTTTTCAGTAGACAAAGAACAGCATGTTCTAACTCATACAGAACTGAACAGGAACGAGCTATTATGTGCACAGAGTATCAGGAATACGCACCCCTTACACTTTCTCCTCTACTTCAGGCCAACCAAACAGCCCCTCCACCTTCCCACAGATCAGTACGCAAACTAGTATTGTAAAGGGAAATCTCCCACTGATTCAGAAAAATAGGCGACTCACTTCGATATCAACCTAGAAATACTGTAACATAGCTGCTCTAAAAATCCAAGGAGAATCGCTTCTATCAGCATACTACGTTATTTGAAAGGCAAATTCTCAAGCACCAAGTGAATCCACATAGAGATTGGAACACCTTCGTGAATTATGAATGCAAAGCAGGGAGAACAATGAAAAAATGATGGAATTCACCGAATGTAATGCTTGTAGTCTCGAAAGTTATTAGAAAAATATCTGCCGAGGAGAAACTCCATGAGGCTCTAGATTGTGAATGTACGAGGGTTTTACTGACGCTAATCGGATAGGCGCCTTTTCTTTACTTTATTAGCTTTTCATAGTGGGAATCACATAAACATAAACTTCCATTGCTTGCAGACAACTATGGTTGGAGACCTAAGTTCTCCAGTATCGGGCCTCCTATAAGTTGATGGCAACCATTTTGTCATTTGAAAAATGGTCGATTGTTTTCTATGCGTTTTCCTACGTCATTCATAAAACAGTGACAGACATATGTCGAACAGATGTTTCGCATGCCACAAAGACATTTGGAAATGTACTTTTATATAATACAAGATTCTAAACTCGCACTTATATATTTTTTGGAAATATTTCTTGACTATTTTGCAAAGATGTAACGAAAAACTAAATTAAAACTTCAATTCAAATACGACCAGAATCAAATTTCTTCTTTTCACGAGAAACAACTTCGTTAAATGTCAATAGAACTAGAACTGGACTAATTTACGCCATTATTCTCACTTGCGAAATCTGGAACATCTGCCCGATGAGAACAATAGCGAGAGCAACATTTCGGATATTTATAGGTAATTTTATTCCAGTATGCAGCAAGTAGAAGGATAAAACGAGACGTTCAGGACATCAATCAACTATCACATCACAGTGTATTGAAAATAAGGTCAACTGATGACATGTTGTCAGTTCGAAGGAATTTAGTACTCTTGTATACAGCAAGTAAAGATAAAACGGGACGTTTAGGACATCAATCAACTATCACATCACAGAGCAATGAAAATAAGGTCAACTGATGACATGTTGTCAGTTCGAAGGAATTTAGTATTCTTGTATACAGCAAGTAAAGATAAAACGGGACGTTTAGGACATCAATCAACTATCACATCACAGAGCAATGAAAATAAGGTCAACTGATGACATGTTGTCAGTTCGAAGGAATTTAGTATTCTTGTATACAGCAAGTAAAGTTAAAACGGGACGTTTAGGACATCAATCAACTATCACATCACAGAGCAATGAAAATAAGGTCAACTGATGACATGCTGTCAATTCGAAGCAATTAGTATTCTCGTATGCAGCAAGTAGAAAGATAAAACAGAAACTGAGGACATCATTTATACATGAGAGCAAAGACGAGTAATGAAGTTGAGGTCGACTGCTGACATGATGCCGATTCAGAAAACTTGGTACTTTTGTGTACAGCAGGCATAATAGAAAAATAAAACAGGAATTTAGGATAACTCTCAAACATTAGAGAATAGACTTGGAATGAAAATGTGGTCAATTTATGAAATGCTATCGACGTCAGATTCACAGACTGGGCGTAGACCTTCTTCAGTGAAGTATTTATATCGCTCAACAGTTTGTGTTATTTCTAATACATCGGTGACAACGCCGACCCTAAAAACAGCATTTATTAGGAAAATTTCACTTTTACAGCGAGTACAACAAATTAATCTCGTTGTGTGGCTTGAACGATAAGCAAGCTTCATCATAATCGCAGGGCATATCACCCTACACCCAAATGAGCCGGCTGCTTTGAGGTAGCAACTTCAAAAAGAAATAAAAAAGCTAGAAAGATCGCACCCGGCCCGATTGTTTCGTCAATTTTAGTGATAGACCTCTTCATTAAGTTCTAATTATTCAACTAATAAATTACATCTTACATTCATACTTTGGCATATGCTGAATTTGTGAGAATATTGAAATAAGAAATTAAATAACCATTTCAAACTTTACTTCTTGTTTATTTTGAACGATAGGATGTGAAGCAGGATCATGAAAGTGTTGACGTACGAGCAAAGTTGATCCTGAGCTAACTTCGAGCCCGCAATTACCCTTCGGGGATTTAGTAAACTTGAAATATATACAGTAAAAGGAACATATATTTTTTTGCATATCACATCGTGACGCTGAAGACTTTAAGACAAGTTACTGAGTTCTCGATGATCTTGTGTAAGATTTTTTACGCAACATTTTGATATATCTCATAATTATTATTTGAACCGAGATGTCATGTGGTCTGGTAATGAGCTCTTGTACAGCCCGATACACGTGTTTCGACCTTTTATCAGTCGGGCAGATCCCGCCGTCATTTAGTCTTTTTATCCAATCCTCTCGAGAGCCCTACTCTCCCTATAAAGAGGTAAGTGACGACGAAACATTTACACTGTAAGCCAAGTGAAATTACCACCGAACATACAGTGTTGTACACTCGATTGCTCTTTGGTTGGTATTTTTTTACAATATTATACCCTTATTTCGAGTGCTCTATTGAGATCACGCTCAAATATCAATATATCTCGTAATTATTATTTGAGCCAACATGCAACATTTTGAAAAATTTACACTCTAAATAGCTTTTTAGTGCACTCTATATTTTCCATAGGCTTTTTTATGCGGATACAAAAAAATCTCCATCGCCTATCTTGTTTATCACTCACATCTACGAATATGGTGTAACTCTCCTCCAGATGTTCTCTAATCTACTGTTTGCATACTTGACCGTTACTATTTCACCTTCAATACGTTTTGGCCAACATCTCAGTGACGACTTTGAAGTATCAGCACATGTCTTTGCTGAATAACAAATGCGTCAGAAAGACAGTTTAGCATATCAGCCGAGCGCCAACCTTTGCGCCCTTGAGGTGGTCGATATTACTAGTCAGTAAACACCCGTAGCTCACCAGTGATGTGCTCACAGTGACTAAAAAAGCATCTGTCATGAAATTTCTTTCCATAACAGCATTGCTCTTCCAAGAACTAAACTTCTTCTCAATCCATGTACAACCCAGCCCCTTCTCACGATTTATAAAACTCATTAAGCATGATTAATGATATAATCTTGTCTTGAAAGGATATTGTCGACAACAAAATAAACACTTCATAGGTATATTATTATTTCTTTCAATCAGTCGACCTCATTATCCGCTGCGATACAATGATACAGCAGGAAAAAAAGTTGGCTATGCGATGGTATTTCCTATAAAATCCTAGAACCCACATTGTTTAACGTATTTGAGAGATATTACGTACCATAATTCGTTCTAAATGAACTCAATTTATTTAAAAAGTTGGCTACATCGTTTTATTAAATTCTGCGGTACTTACGTATAGTCTTCTCACTAAATAATTATATTTGTAGTGCGGCAACAACTTTAAAAGCTTGTAATGGGTTGTCCCATAATTTCTCTCGCATTATTCTTTTATTCGGTTTTTTTCTATTTCACATTGGCTTACTGCCAATAGGTTTGTTAGAGAATGTTCTAGAACATTCCTGAATACGGCCTTAACACCATTACTCGCCATCAAAATGAAGTGGGCTATTATAGATCTCTCGATGGAAACCTTATGTACTGGCTGACCTCGACCACGCTGCACGCGTGACCATCTAAGAAAGTTAACGAAAGTCTTCTGCTGCCACCGCACAGGCAGAACTTTTTTGAGTCGATCACCACTGGAGATGAGTTCTGGGTCTGCTACGAGAACACGCGCTACGCTTACTGACTGCCTCGCAGCAAAAGCACGCTAGCTCAACCAAAGCTTAACTCGAAAGATTACGCCCTAGATTTAGCGGGATTCGCAGGGCATAATGTTTGGTTACTGCTCGACAACAAAGAAAACCAGTGCCAACATCTACATTAATCACCTCCGGAAGCTGGCTGCAGCAGTGCGAGAGAAGCATTCGAAAACAACTCGAAGTCACTCTTCTTAGTATTACGCTCGACCTCCATTGCAAAGCCGACTCGGCACATCATGGAGAAAATGGGTTGGACCACGGTACCACATCCACTATATAGCCCAGATTTTAGTTTATCGCATCTTCTCTTCCACGCTCTAGATTACCATCAGCGGAGGAAGAGATTTCAAGACACAACCAGCTCAAAAAAAACCGCACCGACTTCTTTGATCGCCAATCCTATTCTTTCAAGGAGAGGGCATCCAATCCTGCCTAGCAGATGGCCACATATCACTGATCATGTTGGTGTCTATACTGTTGACTAGTTGGTTTCTTGCTTCTCGAGTGTTTTTGAGCCTTTCATGATGTCTTTCATGGCATATATACAATACAAGACACTATTTCGACATTACACCCTTTTCGATTACACGGTGCCTTTCGGTTCAGTCTGTTCCGCGGAAAGAAATCCTCTACAAATATGCCGGCAGATTATACTCTTTCGAGCGAGGTCTCAAAAAACATTCGATATGCAACGTATGTCAATCATGTCTTACCAGCCACGAGCAATAGAGCATAGAATATCGGCCGTTTGGTGATTTCATCACTTGACGGCGCGTCTAATACTTCGGCGCCCATTCCTCTCTGCAGGAGATACCCCTCGCGGAATTGACTGAACCAGAATTCACCGTACAACTGACAAGGCTGTCATGCCGAAACACGTGCCTAGCACTGTAGAAGTGCCACAGAAGACCTCATAAAAGGCCCAAATTATGTTATCAGATTATAGATGATCTTCCTCGATAATTAATGATTGTCAACAAAAGTGTCGAAATGCAAGTGAAATTATAGAACAAAGTATTTTCTAACACATTTGCGATGGCGCTGAACTAATAGTTTAGGGAAAAAGTTCTGAGAAAATGCTTGTGACTTTTTTCAGTGTAGGCCATTTTTTGTACTTTTAGGCTCGTTTGAAAGCCCGTCTTCTCCCGCGTTGACTGGTATATAATTTATCTACTTATTTCAAATTGGAGTTGCCAACTGTGTCGTCGCCCCAAACCAAAGTGATGCGTTCACTTGCCACCATTGCATTCGAACCCAACAGCATTCGTGCTCATCAACAACCTAATTTGCTCGCTTGTTAACTCCATTTCGAAATAAGTAGATAAATCATATAGTAATCAACGCGGAAGAATACGAGTTTTCAAAAGAGCCCAAAACACAAAAAATGGCAAACACCCAAAAAAATTACAAGCTGGCACGTCTTGTAACAAATGCCAAGACCGACTGTCTATTAACTTCGACATGCTTTAGTGAATCTTATTTCTCCTTTCTTCTTAAGCGGAGTACGAGGTGTTAAATCCAAACTTTATTTGCACAATCAAACAGCTAACGTTTCGGTAGGTCGCCTTCATCAGAGCCTGGAAAGGTCAAAGTTGTTTACAATCCAATCACTCAGATACTTCCGCCACTTCTTCTTTAAAAATTGTCAGACCTAGATTTCGACCGCATTAAGAATAAAGTCAACCTTAGACACTCAGCGCTTCTTATTATATGTCTTTCACTGAATGGACAGGTAAAAAACAATGAAACGGTAATCACATAGGCAAGCAATGCACTATATCCATCAAAACAACAGTTTTGTATACTGACTCATATTACAGGTGATTACGAGGCATTTTCCCTGCGGTTCAGAGCTGGATTGGTCGTGTTTATCCAGAACGTCTCAAATACCTTTCGCGCTGATGTTTTTTGCTCTTGCTCAAGGATGGTGACCTTTATATAAATACTCCGGCATGCTCTTGGGCTCTATGTATACTTAGCGGGGTGTTTTTTCTAGTATGGCGTATGTCAGCTAAATGTTCTTCTATGATTTGATATAGAGGTCACCATCCTTGACCAGGAGCAAAAAACATCAGCGCGAAAGATACTTGATGTTCTGGATAAACACGGCCATCCAGCTATGAACCGCAGGGTTGAATACCTCGTAATCACCCGTGATATGACTCAGTAGATAAGACTGTTGTTTTGATGGTTATAGCGTATTGCTTGCGTATGTGATTACCGTTCCGTTGTTCTTCACCTGTTCATTCAGTGGAAGACATATAAGAAAAGAGGTGAGTATGTTTAAGATTGACTTTGTGCTTGATGCGATTGATATCTAGGTCTGACAATTTTCTCTAAAGAAATGATGGAAGTGTTTGACTGATTGGATTGTAAACAACTCAAACCTTTCCAGGCTCTGACGAAGGCGACCTGCCGAAACGTTAGCTGTTTGATTAAGTGAATAAAGTTTGGATTCAACACCTCGTGCGCTGCCTAAGAAGAAAGAAAAAATAAAAGTTACAAGCATTATCTCAGAACTTTTTACCCAACCTATCACCGTCGACCAAAGCGTATTTTTTTCGATATGTAGTTCAAGGGTTGCGAACTTCATGAACTAATAGAAATCCTTTAATGTACTGTCATAATTGTGCAAGAGATATGAAGCATGTGAGAAAAATTTCAGGCGTTCAGACATTTTAACACGAATGCGACAGCTACAAACGTCAGAGATAGATTGCATCTTGATGTACAAAACCTCGCCTACTAAATAGTTTTATAACACGAGATATGAATCATCACGAGAAAAACACAAAAATTGTGTTTTAAGTCCACAGAAGATCGGATGTCCAAGCATACAAAATAATAGGAAGAAAATAAAGAATAAGAAAAACTGCACATTTCATAATCACCCGTTTGTTCTCAAGTTTCTTGTTTCAATTAGTGAACCTCACTTATAGGTAAGATACAAAACTGTTAAGATTTGGAAAATTCAATTGTTTACAGGAATGCTTAAATTGCCGTTCACTCATGTCATCGCTAACGTTAAGTGTACTGGCACAATATGATAGGGTTAAAGGGTCTATTCGGACCCCTCACTTTGAGAGCGCATACATTTCTTGAAATGTTATTATCATATTGAATTTCATGTTCAAATCATCATCCTACTAAACGAAAATCAAAGTTTTATCAAAATTCGATTCTGTGTCCGCAATATAAGCCCTTAACAGATAATGCGAAAAAAGTGGTTCGTACACACCACATGCCTAAAATTTCACCGTACTAAACCACCATCTTGTTGAACTATATGTGACGTTCACAATAACTTCCATTGCTCATTGTGAGCTAAGATATAGGTGTTTGAAGTTGGAAAACTGTACTGTTATTGGCCAACAATGGAGTGAAATTATTGCATTTCACCTTGGATGTGTAAAAAGTACTTCTATGTCCATTTTCACTTCTCTACTATTCATACTTCAAGTTTGAGAATGAGAAAAATTGGACGTATGAACGTTAGGAAGACCAATCCATGAATAGACCCTTTAACTGATAAAACCTTAAATAGCATCTACCAGTTGTGATAATTAATGACTAATTGCTGTTTATCTTATCAAGTAGACCGACTGAAACATCGCACTCCCACGTCTAATAATTGGACGTCGTCAGTAGCACTTCGTAAGTGCTTCCAAAAAACTACTACATTAAGTATCACATAAGTACAATTCTCAACATCTGTTTAATCAAGAAACAAGAGATAGCATAATTTTTGACGCAAACGTTTCGACCACCGAAGTGCTTTAACGAACACTACGAAGTCGCTGGTTGACTCTACTGCAGCAGTTGAATGGATTGATTACAATCAAAAGAAACAAATTCACCGCATTTCTCTCATAAGTCGTTCTGTCTATTCATTTTTACAATCTTCAGGTGACAGTGCTCACGTACTTTTCACCTGTATGATATGTGGTCTCGATATACCAATGATTAACCCTTTGGGCACAACAAAGTCACGCCGTTAGTCCCTCTCATACCCAAAGGGTTAATTTGTTTAGCTTTCTGCATAACATTCAACGCCTCATTGGTGAAAGCAATCTTTAACGAAACGCATTTCCCCAGTGATTACGCTCCTTTAGTGGAATTAATGCGCGCTATAAAATCCGTTTTTCTTGCATCTCGGGCACTACCGTACTCTCCGCAAATTGAAACAGGTGACATTACATCGGCATTAGTGTTATTGATAATGAGCTAATCTCTCTGATTTCACCGTCGAAAAAGTCCACATTCGAAAACTCGAATTTTCATTTCCATTTCATCATTCATCATATTATGTGACCGTAGTCTTCGAATACGTCACATGTCCAAAGCTCGCCTAGATTCGCTAGAAATTATCACAACAGAATTTGTACTCTTTGACTTAGACCAAGTTGTCTCGACATCATCCTCAAAACCACTTGACACCAGTGGTGCTAGTCACTCCGTGCTATGCATTGAAAACAGCATTTGACGTGCGTCAATGTTCGCCCGTGTTTTTGAGCGGCGTAGTAAACTTAGGATTCATGGGATAAAAAGTGGATACAGGCCAGACAACACATCGATCAAAGCCATGTTTGGAGTTTGTGTGGATCCCAAGCGAAGTTGACGTGTCGAGTTCAACGAAACAACATCTGCACAGCGACAACTCTCACGGAATGTGCATTGATTGCGCGGATTATTGAGCCCTGTGTTGCGCCCACTCGTTTTTCACTTAACATCGCTCCACTCCCTCACTCGTTTTCTTGTTTTGTTTTGCTTTGCTTTCCGGACATTCGCCTCTCACAATATCGTTTGCGTGCTTGCTTATAGAAGTATTTTCCTGAGAAAAGGAAACCCACTCAAATATCATCATACATCGAGTTGTTTTTCACTTTCAAACAATCTGAATCTTGAACTCTGACGTCATCTATCTCGTAGTTACAATTTCCAAAAACTCCAGCAACCCAATATTTTTCATGTTAAGGTTACGAGTAGCCTAAAATTCCCTGTCAGACACAACATTGAGTGACAATAATCCATAGTATTTAGGCAGCTAATGAGGCCTCAAATAGGGGAGGGAGCAAGCTTTGAACCACCAATGATTCATAACAAATCGATAATAAAAATTACTTTGGTTTCCGATTACACAAGTTCTGAACAGAACAGACAAAATTCCAGCGATATTAGTTCAATATTTTTCAAATCTACCGTCCAAATGTGCCATTGAATTCACACAAACACGTACTATTTCACATAGTGAATTTTATACAATGATTATATTGTGTCTCTTTGCACTTCAGTTGAACTTCCGTTTGAGTACTGATATAAAGTGTCAATCATACGAGAATAACGGAGTGTCTCATACTTTTCAAACAACAAAACCCTTCGGAAACTAGTATTTACTCTTTCTGTCATACACTGCGGTAGAACGGGAAAGCATGGCATTTCGATGTTTTCTTTCTAGACATCTACAACAAAAAGCGCTTGAGAGCAAAAATCTTTGTTTATCACTTGATTTGACATGTGCCATACGTCTCATTTAACTTTTTGTTAGAATCCTCATCTTTCAGAACTCACGCATTTTTCGTATTTTCCAAATTTGATATTTAGAAGTAATATCTATGGTTGTTTTGCTAATTCCGTAAAATCGTCACACTTTAAAGTTCAGTTGTGCGCTTGCTATCAAATGCTAATTAAAATGTAGATGTTAGTTGATGATGAAGTGCGAAATCGGTGCAAGCACTTATGGTAACCAAGAAGAGAAACTTCGTAATAATAGCTTAGTGGACTCACCACCCACAAAAAAATTACAAAAATGAATGTCAAATTCGCTTCAACTATCAGCAGTACGACGTTGTTATCATTTTTAACGCTTTTATTTCTGTGTGATTTTTTACCTCTAAGTCAGTTTTACAATGTTCATCAATCCTGCCTAAGTCTTAGCATGAATTTAAGCCTAAGCCGAAGCCAAAAACTAGATCTGAGTCTAAGTCTAGGTCTAGGCCTAAGCCTAAGCTTATCGTAATTTCTTTTCATAAATTAATCAAAAAATACTTTCAGAATTGATGAGACCACAACTTTTCTCAAGGGCTTATTGGAACTTATAGAACATATAATTGTCATTTATGTTTTCACATTAACTACATTGATAATGGGACGAGGTAGCAAGGTGATTAGTGATGAGGTGTTTTAGGAAGTAATCTGATATGTTAGGCCCTGTTTGATTTTGTTCCCCACACTCTCTTGCAATCAATCAACTGAACGACTGACCGACTAGTAACGTCTTAGCTCGGCTACCTTCGAGATTGCAAGGAGAATTGTCTCGATTAGCATTCTACAACATTCATAAAGAAGACGAAACCCTCAAGCTGTAGCCGAAGTAGCACGTGAAATATTCGAAGACCTTCGTGGATGATGAAGAGGAAATGAATCGAATGCAAGAAGTGCTGCCATCCGCACAGTGAATTGCGAAAAGGGGCTATGAAAAACATAATTAAATAGATAACACTGACAATACGAATATCTTGACAAATGTTTGGTCTTGTAATGCGTTATATTAAACATATAATCAACTTCTTTCCGGATACAATTTCTGGGTAGAATTTGGTAGAATCCAACATTTTGAAAATCTCAAGCCAATCAGATCTATGAAACGCTCGCGTTCAACGTTTCACACATCATCGATGGAATAGAGTTCCTCTGCTCACTCGCACATACCACCAACATTTTTACTAAAGAAAAAAAAGACTTCAATCCACTGCAGTCAGTCACGTCGCATCGATTTTCCTCTCCTCACTATTTTACGTTAGTCACCAACCGATGCCTCAGGGCACTGCCACAAACGTTTTTGGAATTCCAATTCGGTGTCTCGTGAAGATTTGAACTCTAATCTCTCCAAATAAGCACGTATTTTCGTTAACCACGTTAAGATTAGTAGCAATCGAGCTCACCAAGATTACATGATCAGAATCCGTAAATCAAATAGAGAAAAGGTGATTGAAAAAGACTTTGGAGTTAATAAATGAGTTCCGTGATATAATGCTGCACTTCTAACATATTCACGACTATGTGATCTCTATGGAAATCATTATGAGACTCAGTGGTCGGTATGACCTCTCTAGAGGTCATACTCATTATGATGGCTTCTTTAGAAGCATAGAAATTTTTGCATGTTTTCTTATGATCACTACATAGCTTATTTGATGCAGATGTAGAACAGTAGCTTGTCCAGAGTAAAGTATTCTCTTAATAACTCCTCACTTTAGTTCTCATTTCCGTCCAGAGACTATCGCTATTGAGGAGAGAGTGTTTATTTGAGAGCACAGCCTTTGACGAGTTGCAGAAAGCCCTCTGCCTCCATCGACCTCAAATTTTGCATGCAGTGCGCAGTATCGTATTTGATTAGAAATTCTTGTTTCCTGATTTTCAATCGCTTTGACTTATGAGGGGCATGTGTGGCGCAATGTCTAAAGGCTCCCTGTCACATACATGTCGCTTTTAGTTCAATTCTGCTCATGGGGCTCAGTGAAACTTCATCACTCCGGAGTGGGCAAATTGATGAGATATTTGTATGCAAGTATGAGAGCACAGAGTTGATAAACGGTAGGCCATCTCGAGTCACTGAATACTAAATATGCATTCATTCACCTCTAGCGATGCTTCATGAAATCGAATTTATGCCACATTCCCAGGGGACCGCTCGACTTCGAAAGCACTATTGACACAACCTTTTTTCATGGTGTCTTTTGGGTATTGTTTGAAGTAAGAGGATTTCATAAGCACAGGGTAAATATCGTAAAACTCCCTGAGCAGTTTTTACAACTCCATTAAGCTGACAGCATATGATTCCATAGTGGACGAATGTTTTTTTTTTCACATACAGTTGTTGTATAAGCACCAAAAAACTTGGGAGGGTGTATAAAAAACATGGACTCGATAGGATAAATATCAGAAATTCTCTTAAAACACAAGGAAAAACTTAATTACATAATGAAAATCGGGCGCAGCTTCCGAATTTCTAGACAGTGTAGCTTGTTGTGACCTTCATAAAGGTCATAACGAGGTCTGAGGAAAAATCAAGCAACGTCCTCTATTTAACGATGCCCCAAGAGATTACATGTCGTCGCGAATGTGTCGATAATTTCAAAGTTTGGAACGAAGTAACATAAACCCTTAACTCAAGCTCACTTACTGAAATTGTTTTTTACTTATTTCAAATAGAAATATTTCAACGCAACTGAGCATTTTCTTTTTCTACGACGAATATAATGCATCATGATAGTATTCGATAATTGCGTGCCTTTTTACCAAAATGTGTATAATGGTTCATAGCTCATTCATAGCAGTTACAGATGGTTCTAACATGTAATAATACTCCTCGAGGATCTATCTCTTCACCTGTCATAGAGTTCACCAATGAACTCGTACAACTTTCTAACGGATATGCATTCCATGATTCATCAGCATCATTAATTGGGCTGGGATCTTTCGGAGTTGTCTTTAAAGGTTTCAATGTTAGTGATGATGAAAAAGTGAGTTTACATTCTATTCGTGACCTTTAATAGAATTCTCAAACCATAATTTCATTACGTTCAGGTTGCAATTAAGAAGATGTCAAAAGTACATGTAAAAGAAAATGAACTTCGGACAATTAGGTAGGCTTTCATGATAATTCCTCTGTTCTACAATTCGTAAAAAAAATCTCCTAGTTAATCTGATTTTCTGCTTTCAGGTCCTTTAACAACCCATATCTAGTGGGAGTATTAGACATATGCATGTTAGATGATGTAACCTGTTGCCTTATCATGGAGCTTTGTGATGGCGATTTAGAGTACCACATAAAGAATAACGCGAACGATGGGCGTCTTAATAGCGCCAACCTCAGGTTACTTCAGAAACCAAATGCTTTTGAATTCCAGAACAACACCATTTTGTCACGTTTAGGCTTATTATTGATAACATCGCGCGCGGCTACAAAGGACTGTTTGACTTGAAGATAGTCCACCGCGATATTAAGCCACAGAACATTCTAATCAATTACATCGGAAAAAGCAAACAACTTCTGACTGCGAAAATCACGGATTTCGGTAGGTTTTGGCGATTTCATTAATACCTGAGCAGACAAGTTGGAAACCTCATATGCATCAGGTATTGCAAGAACCCTGGAAAACGAAGAATCGGATCTATGCAATGTGGCTGGCACTTTCTTCTACATGGCACCAGAAGTGGGAGCGAATCTCTTGAAAACATGCCAATATGATTTTAAAGTTGATATGTGGAGTATAGGATGCCTACTGTATCAATGCATTACCGGAGAGGTGAGATTATTCGTCGAGTTAAAATTACTCTATGACAGGTTATAAAGTCAAAGCATGCAAAAATATCACTTACATATGCTCTAAACTGTATGAGCGTTTCGATTTTACTAAAACATGTGAAATAACAATTGCTAAAGTAGTAGTCAAAAACAATCCCTTCCTATTTTCCAAAGAGCCTTCCATACAAGAGCATGCTATAGCATAAGGATAAAGTTCTCGGCGTTGATCAATCCCTGAGGAATGCGCCATGCATTCGTCTTCATTTTTCAACTTCGTTTGAGGTGATTGAATGCATACTTGGCTTTAACAATGACTCGCCGTAGCCTACCGCTGTATCGAATCAGTGCTGCTTATTCTCCCAGATAAGTCGGAGCTCAGTCTGGTACCGATTTACCAACCCCGGAGGGATTGATGGCTTGGTGTGCCATGAGCGCGAGATCGAACCACTGACCTAGTGTGCGACGGAGAGCACCTCCGATCACTGCGCCACATACGCGCTAAGTAAAGCATAACATTTTTTCGCTGACTACAGTTTTTCATAATCCGGGTATCAAATTGTTATCATCACTCAATTGCAGATACCTTTCGATGAGCGTAATTTGTGTAAGCTGTTTCTGTACACAGCATGTGCCAACTATGACGCCTATGATCCACCGTCGCTACCGGAGACAACGGATGAGGAAATATGTGGTATTGTGCATTCATTACTCGAAATCGACTCTTCTAGAAGATGTACACCGGTACAGTTTTATGACAGAGCGACAAGTTTTAGTGAACGAATATCGTAGAAAAGAAAAAGTAATGTTGAGCATAGTAATGTTGATGATCTCCATCTATCATATCGTGAGCAAACATTCGTAATTTCTTTTTACGAGTAGACCCGCGTGTTTCTGTATCGAAACCATCGGCAATGTGCATGGTTCATCCAGCTCTTGAGATTTTGATTATAACAAAGAGTTGTGATAACTAATGTGTCAAAATTTCAGCATACTATTTGTAATGTACTCGGGTACTGCGGATTATTTTAGAAATCTAATTCGTTATGGCAATAAATATTTTGCTCAACATTGTATCTGTGCCTATTTTTACCTCAGCACCCATTAACGCGTGAAAATGGTCGACGCGTATAAAGCCATCAAGAAATCGCCAAACATTCGACCTCATAAATCATCGTGGAGTTGGCTGAATGCACTCAACGATGTTTTATGTTACAGTTTTTTGTCCTCTCAGGCAAGTCTGACACAAAATGGCGACTCCGGATAAATGGTTCCGCCTGGTCGGGACGCACAATCGAAGCAACGATCACAGGTGTAGCTCAGATCACCTCGAATCACTAATAGGCATAAGCATTAATGCACGTCCTCTATCAGGATCGTGTTTTGCATTATTATATCTCGGTAAAAGGGTAAACATTGAAGGTCATTACTGTGAAATGCAAGTCTATCTTTGATAAGCTTTAACTCCAGGAGAAGACGATAATGTAATTTGAGTTTTGGAACGTCAATCATATCGCCGCTGTGTAATAGAAAGCTAAAAATATCATAAATCATAGCATCAAATGAACATACTGCAGGTGAGATTTGTGCTCGGCAACCGTCTCTTATTTCAAAACGAATTCATTAACACTTATATCCAGTATAATTTACTCTTACCCATGTTTACCTAACATCATACGGACGTGATCACTGATCGCAGTTAATTAAAAGCTATTCATCATAATTTATCACCAATGCAACAGTTTTCGTCAAACAAATTTGTTCCAGTTTCTTCGCTATATTATCTATTTCATGCTTCATTTAGCAGATCTCAAAACACGTTGCTGTTCCAATAGTGTTCTCGTCGAGAAAAAGCATGACATAGACAAAAAACGAATATTCAGTAGTAATTTACAAAAAATCTTAATTTTAGAATGCGGGAATAAAGTTTACTAATGTTTAGTAATTTTGTACACCATCCACGTCCAAAACGCATCTAATAGACGACCTCAAGAATCTACATAGTATTCTCATAGTTAAGGTAACAACAGGTTAAAATACCTCACAGGACCGGTAAAATCTTTAGCAGAATTGAAAGGCTTCGTGCGACAGAATTAAGTTCGAAGTTAGTAAAGATTTTTTGCTGTTAATGAAAATTAGCGCATTAGGCGCAGTGGTTAGAGGTGCTCTGCGCCGCATACAAGGCCAATGGCTCGATATCGCGCTCATAGCTCACCAAGCCACGCCATTCATACCTCCGGGTAGGTGAATTGGTAGCAGACAGGTCCCCGACTTCTCTGGGAGGATAAGTGACTCGATACAGCGGTAGGCCACCGTAAGTCTTTCCAAAGTCAGATATGCATTCAATCATCCCAAACGAACTTAAAGATTGAAAACGAATGCGTGGAACATCCCTCAGGGATTAATTAACGCCACGAGCTTTATCCTTTTATCCCTTACTGTAAATTATGACAGAGGTAAGTGCTTATACAGTGCTTTGTTGACGTAGTTTTCCACATAGACAATAGAATAGAACTCAAAGAGATCAATTGACATAAAAAATTAAAACTCGCATTTTATTCAATTCAGTTCGAGAAATCTCGAATGTGAAGTGAACACCACAAATTGCACATAACATGTGATAGAACCAAAAAAGTCCCCATATTTGAAGGCCTTTATTCGATGGTTATTTGAAAACCTCGTTGAGAAACATCGATATATATTTCCACAGAATACTAGGAACAAACATCGACTAACAACAATATGGTGCAGACACGTAGTTTTTTTTTTTGTGAGCACAGTGGCATGTTTCCCCTTTGCTACTCTTAGTATGGGGCATGTGGTACTGATGAGACGGGCTAAACCGTCGAGACGTACGTATACCACTGATGTGCAATATCAAACCTCGGAAAAGACCTCATAAAGAGTCTACGTACTCAGATAATCACTCCAGTTATGTTTTGATATACGAGTGTGTCTGCAGAACATGCTCATAGATGACATCGCAGCGTTTGATTTCAGGCATAATCGGGAAAAATTACGTACTTGTTTCCAACCTCATCTGCTCGTTGCTGCATAGCATTTAATACTCCATCTAATTTGTCCAACGACTAAAATAATCTGGACAGCATTATGTGATCATGGTAAGCACATGAAACGAAGCCACTTACCATAGAAGTGCCTCCAAAAGATTGCTCCGTAGCGCACAGCTGCTTCGCAGACGAATTCAGTAACTGAAGCAGTAGACTTCAGAATAATTTGAGCAACAACTACTAGAATATAAATGAGTCGCGAAGACTAACATCGGCAACAATATATCGCTGGTAAAAACTAATTTTTTCAGCCAAATTTATTTCCAAAATCGAGTAGACCTCGTCTGTCTCATATTTAATCTCGTTATCATGTAGCTCTAAGCGTGCACCAGTGATATAGCTATCCACCATTTCACACTGTGCAGCTAGTCAAGAATCTTCATTCACTCAAACTTTTCGAGAACACAGGTGAAATCACTGTGCACAGGGCGATTCAGAAGAGACGCGCGATTTTTGTTAAACAACTAAGGTTTTCTTCCTCCGTTCCGGAGAAAATCTGTGTTTCTCATGTTTATGTGATACTCCATGTTTTCCTTTACACTTTCCCAATTTTCTGGTGCATAAATAACTTTTAAGTGTGAAGAAAAAGCACCAGTTTTGCCAAAAATTATACTGCGCCCTGCCTGCGAAGTCAGTTCATCAATAACTCTAAAAATTTTCCGATAGTACACTAGGAATTGAACTTGAGAACGCAAACTGAATGGTAAAAGTACTGGGAACCACAAGATAAAAGTGGAGATGGATAATATGAAATAAAATAATAATAAGGATAATCGTGAATTTTAAGTCAAAGACTAACAACTACTCGGAAATTAAAACGTTAACTTCTTCTCGTTTATAGAGGACATTGAAAAAGCTATTTGAGACAGAAAGCCTGGCGTTAGAATCAGCATTTCTTTAACACTGATTGACTACTAAGTCTAGCGAAAAGCAAATCAGGGAAGAGAGCTAAGCATACTATGCACGCCGAAAGTGAAACGTAATATTTTCTTGGCTGCTGCAATTCACTAAGAATGCCTTCCGAGAAAATAAGTACAATGTTGGATTCGCTTATTACTGAAACTACCGAATTACCACTAAAAATTTAGTAAGGTAGCCTTTGTTCGCAGAAAAAGGCCTCTAAATAATAGCGTGTTCAAAGCAACACACGCGGTTCCCATCAGGTTGGAAGACAAAACTAGCGTTTCATCGATACCGGGAACACGTATTACTACTACACCATCGAGGCCACCGCTTTGCTACCCTCTTTCTTTGATCCATGGCATCGACTGTTTTCAAAACCTCGTAACAAACATTCAAAATAATTTTATAAAGCATGTTTGAAGCCTAAGCGGGGTTGGTGCGCCAGGGCTATACACGCGTGTTTCGGAGGTCTCGCCCTCCTCGTCAGTGACTCACGCCCCCACATTAAGCCCTGCAAAAGCTTGCAGCTCGGAATAACTCAAACAAGTAGTGCTAGCTTTCAAACTACCTACGTCACAGCATAAGTGCAGCGCTGTTGTTTGCCAATATTTGACAAGTGAGGGACACCTAATTTTCCATGTCAATATTCCTGTACGACACGCAGCTCTTCGACAATCGATCACCGCATTGAAATCGATGCACACTATCGTTGTGCACTAAAAAAATTGGAACGCCAACCATGCTCCCCACTAGCAAGGATCTTTCTCGTACTCCGTCAGTAATGTGTTTAGTTGCTACGGTACCCATGTACTAGTACTTCCCCACCAGAAACTTCCCAATACACCATTTAGTGATACTTTCGTCAACGGAAACATTTTACACACTCCTCACCAGTATTTCCGTTCAGCGAGAAGAAGCCTATCAGAGACTTTTGAGTGTAGATTATAAAATTCAATGGATTACATTAGGCACAAGATTTGTGGTGGAGGAGATATCTACGCGATACCTGTAGGAAGAAAAACATCTGTACAGCAAAAAAAAGACATTGAAAAGCAAATGCCTTAGAATCTATGCGTACTACCGCAAACTCGTTAAGGTTTCCGGATAGTATGGACACACACAACGTTCATTTGCGATTGAACACTCCATCACATGCGCTAATAGACTGGCTTCTTTTTCTTTTCTCTTTTCCTTCCTGGAAATTGAACAGTGGAAAAATAAGAATTCTATGTTTCACCTCCTTAATGGCAGGGCTACGATATTATAACTGTATATCGAAAAATGTTGACTGATGAAAATTTTTGCCACTGAAAGAGTGATAGCAAAGCAGGAGTTCCAGTACTGCAGTGGTCAACAAGTATCCTCGAAAAGGGTGAGACACGAGTTCAACCCTCGCCCGAGATTTGAAGGTTTACATATCACTAAGAAAATGTGACACGTTTGATCAGCAAGGTCCCATCAAAGTTCTATAGATGAGTAATCTGTTGTAAAAACAAGGACTGTTCGCCCAAGTAAGTATAAAAAGGATTTCTAAAGAAATTATGACTGTGACCGACAGGTTTTCAGAATCACAAGATCCTCATAGTGTAAGACTTTTTCCTCATGACTAATATCAAAATTTGAAACCTTCTATATTGATCAGATCAGACTTCAAAAAGATATAGATTGTGTACCTCACTGCATCCAGCTGCACAAGCTGCATGTTGCATTACAAGAGCTGAGTCGCAGATGATATTTTGCATCTTACTAGGAAGTCGCTGTCTGCTTTCCAGTGTTATCTTGCTGCTCATATCTTCAGGTGGTTTTTTCACCACGACTATCCTACAAATTCTCTTCATTTCGTAGCGTTTAAAACTTGTGTCCAGAAGAATCCAGAGGAGATGAAAATTGAATCGTAATTGCGATAACATAGTTCATTATCAGTTAGATTGTAGGTATAAAGATTCTTCGATATGATAAGATGATAAAGCCAACATTATCAAATATAGCTATAGCGTAGAGAAAACTTCTTAAACCAGATGTTTCGGTTGTATCCATGAGTGGACTTATAGAAAAGTCACTTGAAGTTATGAGTGAACTTGCAGAGAAAATTGATTTGACAAGAAAAAAAATGGAACAAAGTTATACGACTTCATATCCACGAAAAATCACAACCTTCTGCTCGCATCCTACAGCTTCCACTCTATTTTCTTCATTTAATCGACTTTATAACTTCTTTCTCCTACATCTTCAGTCTTCATCATCTGCAGCTGGAATGCAGCAGGAACCTTTTCCACAGATTAGGTAATACTACAAGCCTACTCAAGCACACTGGTCCAACAACTTTTTCTATCTGAAACTTGAAGAACTATGCTGCTTTCGTCAACATATTGTCCAAGAGATTTCGGGCCTTCAATTATCCAAGCGAATTAAACGGTGAAAAAAATACGACCTCAGACGGGAGTCGAACCCGCGTTTCATCGTTGAAAAATAAGTGGTGGCGCAAACGTACCCCAGTGGGGTAGTAGGAGCACGCATCCCAGGTAGATGAAACGCGGGTTCGGACTCCAGCCTGAGGTCGTATTTCTGCTCACCACTCAATTCGCTTAGATATATATGAAACACCACAACACTACGAAAAAAGCAGTAGAAATACTGCAATTCTCGAGAATTATACCATCAATTATCAGTAGCAAATCAGCAAAGTCATAAATCAAAACGAATCACATATGTGGTAAGATGAACGTCAGATGTCCACATATTCATTCTTATCCGGCCATACAAATCCTGCACGAGTAAATGTTCACAGAGCCCTAACCAATTAGCTTACTCTCCTATATTTATACCTAATAAAACATGTAAGCACAAATAACATAAATATCAATGTCCACTACATCAGACTTCTCATGAGACAATTTATCCTCTATAGATCAACGGAAGTACTAAATTACATCTTATTTATGATATGAACGTGAATACACGTAAAGCTATTACCTAAACTAATTACGCAACACATCCTACTAGATTGGGCGAAATGATTTTTCGTGTTCAAGAGACAATCAAGGAGGATCGACCTCTATGAAAAGAACAACAGTAACGAACTAAAAAGTGGAAAACTCGAACGGAACTTTATGCTCATATGTGCATTAGACACAGAAAAAAAGCTGAACAATGATAAAATCGTTGGTAAAACTGCAGATCTTCTTTTCGGAACTCTCTAGCAGTAGTAGTGCGCTTTGATGAACTATCGATAGCACTTTTACGGTTGAACGGGGGCTAAGGTGAGGTAAAGGTACAGAATCCCTCCAAAGTCATCATTAATTCAATCTAGAATATACAACTGAACTGATGTTTATCAGAGAAGATCCGCAAAAAAAACTGTGTAGAGGAAGAATGCACACAAATGCATCAACAGTTCCAACATGAACTACACAAAGAAAAAAAAATGGAAGTAGAGAATAAATCGCAATTTCAAAACACGAAATTCAACAACAACCTTCACTTTCATGATATAATTATCATCACCAATGCGACGATTAAGATAATTATTAGAAATTACGTGAGCGAATTAAAAGATCCGTAAAAGCATTGTGGAATGAGTAAGCTTACGCAATAAAATTTGCTCAGTGGCAGAAAAAAATTGAATAGTTCATTTCAAAAAAATTAGTGAATGGAGCGACAGAGAGAACACATGAACAACATAAAAATAGCATCGGTAATGCCCAAGGGAACTGGAATATAACCAACCCGGAATAGAGTGACAACAGCTCGATTACTCTCTTTTTGGTCACATCACGGTGTAGCACCACCACATTTAGCATAGAAGGAATAGCTCACAAAAGCTTTAGATAGGTTATGTTTAGTGCCTAGCATACAGGTCGCATTACTGCAAGTAGATCGAATTGGATACGGTAACTACGCCATAGATGGCCATAAAAACAATCTACACCATCGTAAAAAGTGATCCACGCTATCTCTGCACTTGTTGATAGACAGATATCGACACTGAACAGGTACATAAAGCAGGCTGGACTGAATGTTAGAGACACGCTTCAGGTACGATATCTTATCTTATCTCTTTGGAGTATCTTTGGAAACAATAAATCGGGCCAAAGAATAAAAGAAAAACATCTACAAAAACAAAGAGACCCTTGCGTACGAAAAATACAAGTAGAGTAGATAATACAGAAACTAAACACCAGCACTTAATAAAAGGATATGAAATATTGGTAGAAGATTAGTTTGCCTAAGAAATCCAACTACGATGACGCTGACTTATCCTTTTTCTTCATGAACGAAAACAAACTTTTTCGTTTCTTTTTTTTCCTTTCGCTTTTAGACGACGCCTAAATAAGATACAATGACAAAAAAGCAGACTCTCAAACTGAAAATTTTAACCCACTCGGGACGTCGTGCATCACTGAAAACACACGAATTTCTAAAGGCTTCTATCGCCGGATAAAAGTTTTTCCCTTAGACTTTAGTGCTCATTCAAATACTCAAAACTCGGTAATTTCAGTATTGTGTTTCGTTTTTGAAGAGATTTTTCAAAATACGTTTTAGCACTGAGAATGAAATTATATTTCACATACGCGTTGCTTTGTACGTTCTACTAGGGTCTATGTATGGACAGCCTTTCGTTAGACTTTTAACAGCCATGGCCCAATTCAATGGCTCAAATCTCAATAACTGTGAGGTCGAAACTGTTTTTGAAAAAAAATTCCACAAAATGCTGTGTACATTCCACGCCAAAAATAGGTAAACATGTGTTGCGACTTTACAGAGGTGTTTTCATAAATTTATCGCGATAATGAAAGGACATTAAAAGCTAGTAATGCATAGAACAAAATTTCTTCTGCAATCGCAATACACACAACCGTAAAAAGTGTTTCTAAACTGGGTATATATTTCTGAATGAATGACAAAAATCGTGTCTTTCGAGGACGCAGCTAAAATCGCTCCACGCAGCGCGACTTATTGTTTGGGAACTCTTTCTCCGTTTTGAATAAACTTTTTGAATTTATGCTGCCGTTACGTATATCTCAGGGTGACGATCGTAATATTCTTGTTACTGAGAGTTTCTAAAAAACGAAACCCACGTTGAATATCAAGGTTTTCAAGCTATTAACTATATACTGAAACTCTAAGTGAAAGATATTCTAAATTCCTAGTCGAACAAAAAGGAATCGTCGAAAGTGAAACACAATTTGATTTCCACTGGTACATTGTACTAACAAGGACTTTTCAAAATTTGAAAGAACTATTGAATTCGCGGAGATTTAGGCTTACAAATTATTTCTAAAGTCCAAGAGGAAACCAAAAAAGCCCCATTCCGAACGGTTTAAAGCAATGGCTTGAAAGCAAACTTACTTCATCCTCTGACAAGGTAGCGTTCGATCTTGCTGAAGAATTCCCTGAAACTTTACGAAAAATTCGAATAGCTTACTAGTACGACATTGATTTCAAGAAAGGAAATATGGAATCCAGCATGCTCATCTATATAACCATATTACGGTAAGAATAGAAACGAACCAAAGGGTAGAGTCGAGGAGAAGCGTTCACTTTTTGTTCGCCGGAAGAAGTTGGGAACGTCGCGGCGCCACGAAAACCATTGGAAGTCTACACGGTGACACAACAATCATCACCACAACAACACAAATCACAGAGTATATATCGGTATAAATCGGTCATCGGAAATCCACTCTTCAACCATAAGTGTACAAGGCCTTACCCGCTTTTTTTTCAGGCTTTCGTCAAATATTCGATAGCTCAAAACTAGAAAATTTCAAGACTGCTTGTCTCGTAAATAGGCCTTTTTATTGCGCCGTAGCAGCAAAAGCTAAATTGAGTTTTACACTCAGCGCGCATTGTCCCTTATAATTTCGTTATTTTTTAAATCCTTTTTTGGTTTCTTAGAAAGTTTTAGTCATTTCTAATTGTACAGTGGAAAGAATTTTTCTGAGTCACTCTATAGCCACAAGCTTTTCACTTACACTTTACATTTCCGAATAAGCCCGCTACCAAGCCTAAGTCAAAGCAGCTTAAACCTAGGAATGCGAAACGTGACCTTCTTTTTGCTCTTCCAGTGTTCTATCGAAACTTTTTCAAGAAATAAACATAGCTTCAGGATCATCGAAATTTATGCTATTGGAAAATTACCAAAAATCTCTTGAAAAACCGTCTAGCACCGCTAGCCGAGCAAGAAATGCACATCGAGGTGAGCAATTTCATTTTCGTAATTTACTATAGGACTTTTTCAAAAACCAAGTAAAGTACAAAAGTTGCTGAGATCTGAGCTCTCAGATAACTAGTACAAGTCTGAAAAAAAACGGAAAAACCTTGTTCTCAAAGGGTTGAGAAATGACTGGACATAACGGAAAAGCATCAATATATCATTAACAAAGGAAGAAAACAAGCAGGATGCAAGACGAAAAGTAACCAAAAGCCAATACTAAAGAGGCATTTATTAAAGCGCGACCGATGAATGAATGAGGTAAAATACAACCATGATCTGACCACGATAATATTTTCCTCAAACACTCCAGACGCAGAAATAAACGCCGCTTAGAAACATAAGAAACTGAAATCAACTGTGGACAACACTTACAATCGACGTCAATCGTTGGACTATTTCCTTGCGAAAACTTGCGAGGCAAATCATCCACATTCTTCACTGAAAAGAGCACACAAAAACCACTTAACGCAATGGGGAATGCTCAGAATACCACCACAATCATAACCCTTTCGGAACCGTGAACCCACTTTATCTGCGCATCTTTAAACCCTTCCGTGAAAACGCTGAATAGTCTGCTCCTCCTCCCCTGCATCTGTAACCCTCAGCGTGGGGAAACATTGAATGTATCATTGTATTAGTTCAACTGTACTACTGTTGTCATTTTCTTACTTGTAACAATATGATATATTTACATATAACATAACATAGAAAAATAACAACAATAATACAATTGAAATAATATAATTCCAAAAAAAGAATGATTTAAGCTCAAAAAAGGGGTTGGTAAGCCCAGGGTCATACACCGGTGTTTCGGAGGTTCGTCCTCCTCATCAGTGACCCCCGCCCCACATTCAGCCCTGCATTGAAGCAAGGAGGGAGGCGTATGTGGTGATGGCACAGTGTACTATGACACTGTACCATCACCACCTCTCAGTCGATAGATTTTTGCTGTTAAATCAAAACTATATCAAAAGATCGACTGTTTTTGAAACCCCCAAAAAACATTCAATATAATTCCAAAAAAAAGAATGATTTAAGCTCAAAACTAAGCTCAAAACAGAGGAGGACGAACCTCCGAAACACCGGTGTATGACCCTGGGCTTACCAACCCCCTTTTTGAGCTTAAATCATTCTTTTTTTGGAATTATATTGAATGTTTTTTGGGGGTTTCAAAAACAGTCGATCTTTTGATATAGTTTTGATTAACAGCAAAAATCTATCGACTGAGAGGTGGTGATGGTACAGTGTCATAGTACACTGTGCCATCACCACATACGCCACCCTCCTTGCTTCAATGCAGGGCTGAATGTGGGGCGGGGGTCACTGATGAGGAGGACGAACCTCCGAAACACCGGTGTATGACCCTGGGCTTACCAACCCCTTTTTTGAGCTTAAATCATTCTTTTTTTGGAATTATATTGAATGTTTTTTGGGGGTTTCAAAAACAGTCGATCTTTGAAATAATATAATAATACATTCAATGCGTTCTCACGCTGGAAGTTAGAGATGCGCAAAGGAAGTGGGTCGACGGTCCCAAAAGAGTCAGATGAAAAGACCCGACTCTCCTAAACCATGACACCCAAAAATGAAAACGAACTCATAAATAGTTTTTATTTCATTACAACTTGCGCTTGGTTGATGCTTATTCTTTCAAAGTCGGTGGCTTAGGTTTCAGCAATTTCTTTTTGCTCAGAATCCAGAATTGCTCTACATACTACATCTAATTATTCTATATAATTGAGTGGTAAATAAATCCAACCTCAGGAGGCAGTTGAACCAGCGTTTCATCCATGCCGAGGATGAGTGCTACCACTACACTAGTGAGGCACTGTATGCACAATGGCTGTCAGCTCAACTGTATTTAAAGCGATATGTGCTTACCCGATCATACCTGCTAAAGGTTGGTGCGTGATAGCAGTGATAGCAGCATATCGAACAGTGAGTGGTAGCTAAGAGGTGCCTCTGTGGTACAGTGGTAGCACGCGCTCCCGATATGAGTGAAATGGCGCTTCAGCCCCCGCCTAAGCTCGAGTTTTTGTTAGCCACTCAATTCTTCAGGTGCACTTAAAACACCGCAACACTGCGAAAAAGCACTCAAAACATAAGAAATCTTGGGAGCATCTTATCATTCTGTTGATATATCGCATATATAGCGAAAATCGGTGCAATTTTGCTATCTCAACTGAGCGATTACGGGACAAGGCCTTCTCCGCATGTCTTAAGACTTTAGGTTTGACTTAATAGCTTGAATTATGGTACGTTTGGCCCTTCACGGACGGCAGTTGATCGGTCACACAACGCAACTCATAAGAGGCGCGCAATTTCCGTTAATCAATTGAGGCTTTTCCGCCAGTTTCATTGTAAAACCTTAGGTTTCTTGTGTTACTCTGATACTCCATGATTTTCTCTACATGGTTATATGTTTCTCATCATATATAACTCTTTTGTACGAAAAAGACTTGAGTGCAAAATGTAGTCTTTTTTCTTTCTTACAGCGTTCTGTGATAATCTTTCAAAAAACCAAGTACAGTGTCGAAATTCTCGAGATTTGGGCTATTAAGTGGCTAGTATGAGTTTGACGAACAGCCATATAGAAGCTCCAGCCGAGCAGATAAAGCTAACTGAGTGTGAAATATAATTTTGATTTCTCTGTTATAACGTAATAAAAAGGTCTTTTTTTTCCAAAAATCAAGCATAATGTTGAAATCGCAGAGACTCTAGCGTCTGAATGATTACCAAGTTCCTAAGAGAGAAGTTTTGTCCAGCGAGAAAGGCCTCCTGTACCTCAGTTGGTACACGTCGTCACTTAGGGATTGCTACTACTCTTGTTTCCTCAAAGGCGTAATTATTGCACTGTAGTAACGAAAATAAAATCGAGGTTCACACTCTGCGCGCAGGTGGCCTGGGTTTGTGGATGATCTCTCAACAGACTTCTAATAGTCATTCGATAGCATAAAATTGGTTTAAATTCAAGTTAAGGTTGGTTCTAAAAAGTTCTTCACATCGTGCCGAAAGAGCGAAAAGAAGATTAGTTTCGCACTCCTATACTCAAGTTGCTCAAGCATAGGCCTCGTAGCCGATTTATCTGATAATATAAAACGAAATAAAAATCTAATCCCATGGAACGACACAGTAGACCCTCTTTTACAAATCCAATAAAAAAAATCTAAGGGAACTATACGAAGTGGAGAAGGAATTTGCAAATAAATAACGGAATTACGCGCGATTATGCACGCTGAGTGTGAAACTCAATTTAATTTTCGCCGAAACGGCACATTGAAAAGGTCTTTTGAAGAAAGAAGCATTATATTAGAATTGCCGAGAGTTAAGCTATCGAATGGTTAGTGAAAGTCTGATAAAAAGCACAGAAAACCTTGTCCCCAAGGGATTAAAAATGGATTGAGGTGAAGGAAAAGTTTCCGGAGATCCCATGCAAATTCAATTCGAAAGTCCAGCTAAGTTGCAGAATCCCTCTCCTACACTCCTCTCTAAACCAATTATATGGGAGAGGTGATTGATCATTTAAGAAGAGTACGAGAACCTCGCGCAAGCTTTACATTAGAAAAAAAAAAGACGGTGCTTTCCTGTTACTTGGCGACAAATGAAAAAATATCTCTTTCACTGGACAAAGACTTTCCATTGCACTCTGAGTGACATTTTGGAAGCGAAAGCGCAAGTTTGCGTGATTCCAACGCTTTGTTTATTTCCTGATAATTTCACATAGACGGGCATTGTTTCTCGGCTAAAGTGGGACGGGCATGGGCGCGAGGTGAGGAGATGCTGACGGTCGATACTATACGACGATCGATCTTTTAACGCGTTACACATGTGCAGTGTAATTTTTGCTATTTGATTCAAGATTTTTTTCTCCATTTTGGAACAAACTCCAGACAAGACGTAAGATTCTGACACTACAAGATTCCTTCTAAATGTTCATATGCTTCTCGTTCTTTTCGCGAACTATACGCGTGATAAAAATGAAAGCATACGAAGAGTGTGAAGCGTAACTTTATTTTGAATACCAAAGTGTTGAAAAAAAGTTTTTTTTTCAGAAATCGGCCATGTAACGCAGTAGCCAAGGTTTTAAATTGCTAACTATCATATGGAAAGTTCCTGTCCACCAAAGATGGTCGTTCATCTATTTGACACCAGATTACAGAAAACAACCAAACGGACTGCAAACTTACAACCCTGACGACAAATGAAACTCACAAAACGCAAAAATCACATGCAAAGTACCAGAAAAAAAAAAGAAGAAAGAAAGGAAAAGCAATGGAAAAATCGCCAGAATTGAGGTCAACAGATCTACGCTACTAACCGTTCGTCATTGCTTTCTCGGTGTTTGCTGAGACATCTGGTAAAAGATCGAGAGCCTCTGAAGACACACTGGCCATCGCGTTGTTCGTAGTCCGATGAACACGAGCCGCTTGCATTAGGGAAGCCGTGTCTAGAAAGAAGAAATAAATCTCCGAGAGGAAAAGTTACCAATTAGTCGTCTGTCTAATTGCTTATACGATACTGATAAGTAGCAGGATAGCGCATGGTTAGCGACGCAGCGTATGAGAAGGTAAGCTGATAAGGAAGGCGCTGATTTGATTCCCTCCTTCAGCACTCTTTTGCAATCTATTAAGTGAGCACCTAAGGTCTTAGCTCGGCTATCTCCTAGCCCTTTTGGGACCATGTACCCAACCCCTTGCTTCTCCAACCACCAGTGCGATGCGTCTAACAATGAAGCGTGCTGCGTCTAACATGGCACGCTGGGGTTAAACGCCATTGTTAGACGCCACAAGCTGGGGGTTAGAGACGCAAAGGGCTGAGTCCATGGTCCCGAAAGGGCTAGGAGTTCAAGGAACATTTGGAGCATTCCACTGTATTCATAAAAAAAAAAACGAAATCCTCAAGCAGCAGCCGAAGCAATACGGGAAAGGCCCAAAGCCCTTTGTAGAGGATGAATACGAGAAAACGGCTAAAATTCCAGAAGTCGTGGTACCGCACAGTAGGCTGTGATGACGAGTCGTTCGAAACAAAATAGTAGAAAGATAAATAGGATAAATCCCCTGCCGCTGATCAGTCCCTAAGAGATATGCCACGCACACGTCGTCATCTAGCTTCTTTGAGATCATTACAATGCATATCTAGCCTTTAGAATGACTCGCGGTAGCCTCCTGATGTATCACATTAGTGCTGTTATCCTTCCAGACGAGTCTGGTACCGTCACCAACCCTCAAGCGATGGAATGGCTTGGTGAACCTTGGGCACGGGATCGAACATTCGAACACGTGATTGTCGCGGAGTACCTCTAACTACTGCGCCACACAAGCTTCGAAGCAAATATAACTTCTATGAATTTGAGTTATTGACGAGATATCAGAGAGATGTTACCTGCTCCAGGATCTTCCTCAAATGGACTTGACGTTCTCTCGGATCGTTCTAGGGACTTATCGCGAGCCGTCGAACAAGGAGTACGAGATTTCGGTGACTTTAACTCCACCTCAAAAGAAAAGGAGACGATAATTGTGATGAATAATTTCGAATAAACTTCATCTGAAGTGAATCTGAACAAATATAATCAAACGACGATATCCACAAAACATCCCCGGAACAGATACAACTCGTAAATCTGTTCAGACACACACAATAAACAGATACAAAGGAAATAAATGTACTTCTTCTATATACTTCTTTATGTCCTCGTCAGTTTCACACGCGAAGGGATTCGGAGCATACAACTGACGATACACCTAAAAATAAATAAACAAAACCTCATAAATCAACTAAAAACGGACAAAAGATAAAGCTCTAGGCGTAAATCAATTCTCAAGGGATGTGCCATGCCTTCGATTCTATTCGTAGTATTCGGTCGTTCCATAAGTTTTCGCACCAAAGCAATAAACACCAAATTCAATAACCAAAAGAAATTAAAATTGCATGGTTTTGGTACTGTTCATTTGCGCATTTTCTTGCAAACATTTACGTATACTATAAACATTTACGTTTACGTATACTACTTGCCAATGCCTGCTTTGAGATGAAACTGTCGTGGAGACAAATTCGCTTGCTACTCATGCACGAACGGAGCGTATAGGAAAATCCAAGTGAAGCGACAAGCAAGATTAACACGTTGAAAACGACGATGAAATCCCGCGCGGCACAAGGCGCCGTCACTTGGCGTGCGGTATGAGCCAATAACAGCTCACTTCGTTGTCAACGCGTTGATGGAGTTTACGGCAATAGTATGGTTGTATAAAGGACGGCTAAGAAAGGATTCGCGAAGTATATAGCTGGACAGACAGTCAGGAGGATCAGTCACGTTCCAGCTGTCCACAGGAAGTTCCATTAAACTCGTGCTTCGCTTTACTCGCATTTTCCCCTGGGTTTCCCCATCCGTGCATGAATAGCAAGCGAATTTGCTCAATACAGCTCCATCTTAGAGTAAATATAGGCAAGTTGGATACCAAAATGTGTACAAGGATATGCGCAATTTAACTACACCAGGACCATGCAGTTTTGATTACTTCTGGCTAATAATTCGATGTTTATCGTTCTAGTGTTAATACTCATGAAACGAGCTAATATCATACAGGTGATCGAACGTGTTTCTGGTTTTTAGAATGACTCGCGGTGGCCTATCGATATACCAACTCACTTTTGCTATACTCTAAAACAAGTCTGGTACCAATTCATCGACTTCAAAAGAATGGAAGGCTTGGTGAGCCCTCAGAGCAGGACCAGACCATCGACTACGCCTATATCATAGAGCGTCTCTAACCACTGTGTTATGTGTGCTCACACCGTGAACCACATACGAATCAAATATTTGTTGATTAAGCTAGCATCTCTGCTATCGACCGGTCTTTTACAGACCCGTTCAAAACGAAGTAATCTGATAAGGATATGACTTGTTTTGAGCCGATAGGGATCGGCTCAAGAGGTCGACGGAACCGAGGAAGGGTGCTACTGATGAGTCCCAATAGGGACGAAATAGGCGCCCATATAGCACTAGACCTATCGGCTCAAAACAAGTCAAATCCTTGTAAGCTAGTAGCACGAGGTTGAAGTAATAAATTTGGTTAGCTAAGAATGTTTCGACGCCCTCCTCTTCTTCAGATCCGATGATTCGAGCTGATTGCCCACAGTTATTCATTATCATTAGTTTGGAAACGACCGTAAACAATCGAATTGAACAATCGGCTCTGAAGAAAAGCAATACGTCGAAACGTTAGCCGAGTATATTTATTTATTCTTCCCAAATTTGGCACTGGAGCAATAAACACCAGATTTATTAACCAGAAGTAATTAGAACGACAGAAGTTGAAGCTGAACATTACTATCTAAAGTATGCGCCATCAGTCTGAACACATTTCGGCCATCTCTTAGGCCCTTGGATGCAAAGAAGATTGTCAATCATTGACGCGAATGATCGATGCCTCGGAGCTTCTTTTGCTCACGAAGTGCTCTAGATACTGGAAGAGATGAAAGCACAACAACGACAAGTCAGCACTATACGACGGATAATCTAGCAACTCCCAACCCGCTTCAGTCAACATTCTCTTTATAGTTTAGTGGCTTGCAGCTTTGCGTTGTCTTCAAGCAAAATGAAGCTAAGACCTCGTCGGCTTGACAGGGCCCGATTGCAGTTGTCTAGGTGCTCACAGTAGCGCTTGGCGTTGATAACCTCTCCAGCTGATAGCAATCCCAATCTATTGGCCCGGACCGATTCCAGAAAATTATGAGCATAAAACAGCAAATTGCAATCAAGGCTTCGTTAAGCGGCTATGATGGGGCAACTACGGACAAATTTGGTACCAAAAGAAAGCTATTCTCCATAAAGATTGATTGGTTGCCTGAGGGATGGCAGAGATGTGTTCAGGCTGATGACGCATACTTTAATTAATGTTGTTGAGTAAATTTGATTACTTCTGGTTAACTGATTTTGGGCTTATTGCTCTAATACCAAAACTTATAATAAGACCTAATATCTCAACTTCGTGCTACCAGTTATATTAGCAAAGAATATGACTGATGGGTAATGCCGACATCAAAGGAAAATTGGTACTATCCCGCTATCGAGATCCATTTCCACTTCTTCGGGGACAGAGCATTTTTGGCTTTTCCCCAGACCTCTAGCACCCTCTCGATAGCATAAATCTCGTTGCAAGCGTGCTTGCTTTCTGAAAAGACCTTGTTAGTGCGCTTTAGCAGCGAAAATACGATTACGTTTCACCTTCGACGCCCATTATCGCGAGTCTCTCGAATGGCGCATTGAGGGCAAAGATCTCAAAGCCGCCTTGAATGGACGCGATGGTCGTTATTTAACTTACAATTTATTCTCCGTTTCGGAGTAATTTCTAGGGTTCGAGTTCTGAATTGTAGAAAAAACATTGATCTGTCGTTTTATGGATATTATCCTCCGACTTCCACTTTATATTGCCAAATACACTCGCTAGTAAGCCCTAAGCAGCCTAAGCCTAGAAGCGCGAAACGTAATCTTTCTTTCGCTCTTCCAGAGTTTTATGAAGATCTTCCATGAACCAAACTTTGCTTCACTATTATCTAAATTTATGCTATCAAATAACTCCGAAAAGTCTTCTAAAACACCATCAACCGCAAGCCGCCTCGGTGCCGCTGGTCACGAATGTTGCGAAATTCCATACCCATTCACACCCTAGTCGAGCAAAAACTGCGCACCGAGTACGAAACTCAAACTTATTTTTGCTCCTTGAGGGCATCAAAATGGTCTTTTTAGAAACCATTTACGATATTTAAATCATCGAGATTTACGCTATCGAATGACTACTGAAAGTCTTCAAAAAAAGCCGAAAAGGTCTCGTCATTGGAGAATTGGAAAATGGAGTGAGATAGAAGAGAAGTATCAAAAAATAAACAAACAGACAAAAGTCAAATTAGCAAAAAAACGTTGGTAGCCATTGACTGAGGAAGTCCTGAACATACCTGAGCATTATGTTGATGTTGTCGGTCAATTATGCCTTTACTTGCTGTACCGATAAGTACGGTTCGGTCGGTCTGGCCAACGATACCATCAACATCTGGCTAAAGATCAAAATTCAACGCAGACATTAGAAGACAGGAAACGACGAGATAACAGCAAATCACTGACTCTCATTCGAGCAACATCCTCATAAGTAACACCATCCAGTATTTGGCTTTGCGGTCCAGCCGTAGTAGTACCGAGTCGACCACTTTCCTAAGAAAAAAAATCCATCACTCGCTGGTATCGAGGGAGGAAGAGGGAGAGAGAGCGGAACAAAGGGGGAGAAAGAGGAAGAGAAAGAAAGCATTGAAGAATGAACCTTGATGGCTCGCTGTTTATCCTTAAATTCTTTCGGATTACTCGACAATGGACTGAAATGATGTGGAATGCTGATTTTTACCGGTGTTCCACTTGCCGATGGTGACGTCGCATCTTGCACCCACTAGAGAAGAACATCAAAGGCTTAACGACACAATCACCGATCGATCAATAAATCAATAAACGACTTCAACCTTTGTGATTTTCTTCGGATTATCGGTTCCGGTCTCGAGAATCTCAACTTTTTGATAGGCATTCGGACTATTCAGCCATCGATTTCGTTCTTGTTCTTTTCTTAGTAATGCCAATTTATGCGCAGCTACCGCTTCGGCATCAGACTCGTCTACCTAAAAATAACAAAAATAATAGTCGAAGGAAAGAAGGAAAAATTTTTTCTCAAGAACTGAAACAGAAAGAGATAATCAAAGTTTGATTTCCCAGCAAGTACATGAGACATTGATGATGAAAACAGAAGCAAGGACGCCGTATGTTCAACCAACTCATTCGAGACGACGTTCAACTTTTGATACGCATTGAAATCAATGCCTGACAGTCGCACCAGCTCATGCTCACGTTCCTCCATACAGGTACCTTTCAGAGTCTTTCGTCCAATGCGATTCCGTTTTTCATAACTTTACATGACGCTAGTGGAGAGTGGTGGTCCCATCAATTCGGTAGGGAATTGTGAAGGGGTCTACTTTGTTGGAAGCAAACTTTTCATAAGAGTTTAAGCAATCTTTCGAACTTAAATCTCCGGAAACTGCAGCACATGCTCGTTTTTGTGAAGGCCTTTTTACACCACTGTATTATTCAAAATAATATTATGTTTCACACGCGCCGCGCGTTTTTATAATTATCTCACTGATTTTCGCTGAATAAAGCTTTTCTAGTTCGATGTGATCATCGGGGACAAATGAAAAACCGACCTCATTCGCTGGAGAAGAAGTTTTCATAGGAGTGTTAAGAACTGTTCGAAGGCTGAGACTTCAGACAAGCAAATTTCTTACGTTGTAGACGTGCATATTTCTCGCCGAACAGAGCTCTCTCTTTGGACTACTGGATATTGTACGATAGCGTAATCGTTTCTGATTCTAAAGCTGTGCTTATATCCTAAAAAGGCTACCAGTAGTCCAAGGAAAGAGCTCTGTCTGGCGAGAAATATGCGCGTCTAAGACATAGTTATGTGTAGATTTTACAGCATTATAGAAGGGTCTTTTCAAAAACCGGCGACGTAGGGCTGTAGCCAGAAAATTAAGCTTTTCGATGGTTACTTACACTCCTATAGCAACCTTTTCTCCAGCAAATGAGGTCGATTTTATTTGTCCCCTTATAATCAGAAAGAACACTATTTTTGAATTTATTGATAACCTTAGAACAGCGTAATTTGGGTGAGTTCAGAATTGTACTTGGTCGTCCTAAAAGCCCTCTTACAGTCCTGTAGCCATAATAAAATTGTATTTCCTATGCACCTCCGTACTTCAAAAATTGATGAGAACACAACTCTCCACTAGAGTTTTTCAGTTCTATGATTTTTGCGCGGACGGCAGCATAATCGATATCACCAGTGGCGCGTGATTTTTTTTTCTTCAACAAAGACTTTTTTATTTGATTCGGGAAATACTTCAGGTTTTTTGCAAATTCCTCATAGAACATGATTTTTTCTGCAAGTCTGTATACTTTTTGTGCATATATAGCTCCTATGTGCAAAGAAAACTCTGAATGTGAAACGTGATTTCAATTTTCGCTCTCACAGTGCGCTATGAAAACCTCATGAAGAAGTATTTTAAACCTCAAATTTAGCGTGATTTCGGCTATCGACTGATTTTAGTGTAGTCCAATAAAAAGCGCTCTACAGACTTCGGCTGAGCAAATACGGCAAGCGGAGTGTTAAACATGATTTTGTTTTTGCTACTACAGTGTACTGCAAAGAATTTTTTGAAAACCAAGCAGTGTCGGGATCTCCAAGATCTAAGCTTTCGAATAATTACTTAAATTCTACATAGAACGCCTCTTTCAGCAAAAAAAAAGACATCTGAAAATTTGAGGATCAAAATGACCCTCATGGTCCGCAAAGGATAACAGATTTCTGCTTTATTTATACGCCATGCAATGTGACCTAGAGTAAGTTTACTTGGCCAAAAAACACCACATGAGATTGTTTGATAGGCGAACACAAGAAGGACTAGCTAGTGGACATCTCAAAAAAAAAGTTATACAGGAGAAAAATAAGGAAATCGAGCGAACTGATTGGACAACAGAACAGGAGAGGTATAATGGGGCCCAGATGGGGGTCAGGAAAGAACTTCGTCCAGGACAGATAAGGAATGAGGATCAATCGGTCAGTCGCCCGTCAGAACAAAAGAGGTCAATATTTGGGCCCAAATGGGACAATAAGAAGGAGGCTCATCCAGGAGGAGGCCGTGGAAATGAGAATCGATCGGTTGCACAATACAACAGGAGAGGTGTAAAATGGCGCCCAGATGGGGAGTCAGGAAGGAAGATCGTCCAGGAAAGGATGAGGGAATGGGAATCAATCGGTCAGTCGCCCTCTAGAACAAAAGAGGTCAACATTGTGGCCCAAATGGGACAATAAGAAGGAGGCTCATCCAGGAGGAGGCCGTGGAAATGAGAATCGATCGGTTGCACAATACAACAGGAGAGGTGTAAAATGGCGCCCAGATGGGGAGTCAGGAAGGAAGATCGTCCAGGAAAGGATGAGGGAATGGGAATCAATCGGTCAGTCGCCCTCTAGAACAAAAGAGGTCAACATTGTGGCCCAAATGGGACAATAAGAAGGAGGCTCATCCAGGAGGAGGCCGTGGAAATGAGAATCGATCGGTTGCACAATACAACAGGAGAGGTGTAAAATGGCGCCCAGATGGGGAGTCAGGAAGGAAGATCGTCCAGGAAAGGATGAGGGAATGGGAATCAATCGGTCAGTCGCCCGCTAGAACAAAAAAGGGCATCATTGGTGCCCAAATGGAACAACAAGAAGGAAGCTCATCCTGGGGAGGTTGCAGAGATGAGGATCGGCCGGTTGCACAACAAAACAGGGCAGGTGTAAAGTGCCCCCAGATGGGAATATAGAAAGGAAGTTCATCGAGCAAAAGATGAGGAAATGAGAATCAATCAGTCAGTCGCTCGACAGACCCAAAGAGGTCAACATGAGGCCCAACTGGAACAATAAGAAAGAGGCTCAACCAGGAGAAGGCCGTGGAAATGCGAATCGATCGGTTGCACAACAGAACAGGAGAGGTGTAAAATGGCACCCAGATGGAGGGTCAGGAAGGAAGTTCGTTCAGGAAAGGAAGAGGGAATGAGAATCAATCGGTCAGTCGCCCTCTAGAACAAAAGAGGTCAACATTGTGGCCCAAATGGGACAACAAGAAGGGAGTTCATCCTGAGGAGGTTGCAGAAATGAAGATGGGTCGATTGCGCAACTAAACAGGGCATGTGTAAAATGCCCCGCAGATGGGAAGATAGGAAATAAGTTCATCGAGCAAAAGATAAGGGAGTGACAGTCAATTGGCGAATCGCTCGACAACGAAAGAGGTCATCATTGAGGCCTAAGTGGGACAACAAGGAGGAAGCTCATCCTGGGGAGGTTGCGGAGATGAGGATCGATTGCTTGCACAACAAAACACGGCAGGTGTAAAACGGCGCCCAGAAGGTGCGACAAAAAGGAGGCCTATCCAGAAGAGCTGTAGTAGTGCCCAAATGGGACGATAGGAACTTCATCCACGAGGGGTCGGGGAGGTCAAAACTCGATCGGTCTTGCAATAGAACAGCGGAGGTACAAGAAGGCTCATATCCAAGTGTTTGCGTATCAAACTACAATTTAAGTATAGGAACTGGATATTATATGCAAACTAAAAACAATGTATGGTAGCATGGCCGTGGCCTTGATGGTTTGTGGTAGCACGCGCTCCTCTTATGAGTGAAACGTGGGTTAAACTCCAGCCTGGGATCAAAGATTAACCTCACTTTCCATCGTTGGATATATACTTATACCATCATTCATCACTAAACTGCTATAAGAACGGCAGATTAAAATTCTTTCAGATCCCAAAGTCAAAATTTGCAGACTATTAGAATAAATTCTCTCAAGCACAACGTGGATTTAGGGTATAAAAATCGAACATTATGGTGATATGTGTTCGAGATATCTACGTTTCCAGAGGAATGTTGTAGCGAAGTCCTTCAAAAGAAGCACTCTGAGATCGTTTCTGGGAAGATGAACACAGATGTATGACCCACGCCACACGTTTGGGACCATCGACTGGGGCATCGATATCAGGCATACCTGTTTCAGTCTATATTTTGTGTGAGACCCGAAAGTCATATAGCTCATTAGGTTTCTTGAGATTTTATAGTCCAGTTCCCAGATAATAAAGAAGAACAAAAAACGAAGTTTTGAACCAAAAAAGCGACGAACTCATTGGAGTTTTCAACAGTCTGCTTAGATCGTATATATACATTATAGCGTCCATAGGCACAACCAGGAACGTCTCAAGAACATCTTTCGGAGGACGAAGGATTATAAATTAATGGGCTTTTAAGGGTAGAGCCATACCGTAGATCAATACCTCAATGTGGCTCGATAATAAAAAAATTTCAATACCCCTAACAGCTATTTTTGAACCTCGCATGGGGTCTGTTGTGGGCACTTACACAGTGCAATACACGTGTTTTGGCCTTGCATCTTCGTCACTGTGTTTTGGCCTCGCAGCCTCGTCAGCGTGTTTTGGCCTTGCAGCATCGTGTTGCACGTGCCTTTCGTCTGAACCAATCCCTTTCTAGGGAGAACCACACTTACACAGAGGAATTGAAACAGACCACATGCATGGCTCAAAAATAACTATTACGCATATTGAAGTTCGAACAGAAACTAAAGAAACACTCGAAACGAAAGAAACAAAAAATTTGCGTTTATCATGTACTTCCACACATTGTCTTCATAAAATTTTTCACTCCTATTATCATAATAAACGGAGGCGTCGTGGCCGAGCTGTTGTGATGCTCGTCACGGCGCGATTAGGGCCGATCCCCACCCTCCTAACTCTCTCAGGCAGTCAACAACGAACGCCACGTGGAATGCCACAGCCGCTATCCTTGAATTGCGAGGAGACGCGCTATCCAATATTCTACTATTTTCAAGGAGCAGAAAAAAAACGAATTGAATGCTAGAAGTACTCCCATCCGCATAGTGAAAGAAATATTGTGAAGACAGATCAAATAAAGTGCAATTCGAAGATAGTTGTTTTGCTGGAGTAGCATTTGAATTTAGTTCATAATGGATCTGGTGAGTGGTCAACCAGAATAAGTGAAGGATTTCAGCATGAGAGATGAGGTTGTTTGACAGAGTTGAGAATACAGCTTAGTTCTTCTTTTTTGTGACTAAACAACAAGACGGATATCGAGACAAAGCACGTTCTTGGAGAATTAATGAACTATACAATTCTAGTAATTTCACACAATCTGTCACCACAATTTTACTTTGCTAATCTCAACATTTCTGCATTCAGTTCGATTCGTTTCCTCGCATTCCTCTTCCACAAAGGTTTTCGAATATTTCACTTGCGACTCGGCCCTACTCGAGTTATTCGTTAACGATTAGAATGCTGACAGAAATTATTCTTTTTCAAATCTCGGGAGTAGCTGAGCATACGCGTTCGTTGATTGCTTTCGAGAGTGTTGGGACCAAAGCAGTGCCTTATTTATCACATTGCTTCCTGATACGCTGCATCGATAACCATTATGCTACCTTTCCTCTGATAGATTCGAAAAAACTGAAACTTCGCAGCAAACTGGATAAAGTTGAGGGCTCTAGTATAGCAAACATTTGCTAACGATGGTTTTGGTGTTGTGCATACATTTTCACACGCCATGATATTTACACATCCCAAACCAGTGAAAAACAACAAAAACTCGATGTTTCACTGTTGAAAGTGGAAATTGCAAATGAACTAATTTTGTTACTTCACATGACGAAAGCTCATCTGTTTAACTAATTTTACACACAATTCGGAGCTTCTACATAAATGTGAAATTGACGTTTAAAAACATTTCTACGTGAAACCCACAAAGCACCAACCAAGCCTGTTGCGGATACACTCGGAGGCACCGCTACATCGTTGTTATTGACGGTTGAGTGAGCTGTTGTAGACTTAGGTCGTAAGAAGGGCTGCCGATAAATGTGACCCGTACGAAAACCCTGAAACTGAGGAATTAGGAAAACTGCGTTTACGAAATGGTAAAAATGATACGCCTACAGCATGATCCAAAACACGCATCCATGCTTCCCATTCAAGTTCTCCGACTCGCCAATTGATAACACTTCCAGTCTGATTCCTTCCAGGAGAACAGCTTGCTCCACTACCTTGGAAACATGAACATTTCGGGATCATTCTGTGTTTCATGAATAATAAAAATCAAGAGTTTACCATTTCCTGTACTTCTTGCGAAATTGTATGCCCTTTCAATAGCCTTCTCATCAGGTATGACAAGGTTATCGATTCCTGCTCGGGCAGCTCGTATCTATATAAACTTCTAAGAGTGGTATAGCTGAACATAAATGGTAAAAGCGGAAAAAGCTTTTCATATGTCTGCTAAAGTTTATATTCGCTTCATTTTTGATTAATCAAAAAAGCTAAGTGACTTTGCGCCAACTAAGTAATTAATATTGACGATCTATACAAGACTGTTACCCATTGTTGCATTTATCATTTTTTATTGAAGATGATTCCAAAAGAACAAATGACTTGAGTGTATTTGTAGCGAAAGATTAAGCTAGTTTGTCACAAGTGTAATTGATATATTTTTTCATAGGATTCAGAAAAGGCACAGTGAATGGGCTTCTTGAGATAACTGTTCAGTTCCATGAAGAAAGAAGGAAGAAAGAAATTACTGGCTAGAAAAAGAGACCATTTGGTTGGCGCATCCTATTAGACTGCTGAATCCCATACGGTCATTGCAGCGTCCATGTCTAACGGGATGTGTTAAACATAACAGATCGTACGCTTTTATTTAGTTCTTTGTAGTTACAGGAAAGGCACAAGTTTCTTAACTCAAATGTGGAATTTCCACACTTCCAAATTCCAATGTGGAAAAACGTTTCACTTAAGATTTTTTGAAATTGAAAATGCTTTAAATAATCGAAACTGAGATATTCTTTCATCTAGCACACTGAGTATAACAGGGGCATGCTGCCAGCCCCGCTTGCCGCGTGATATCGCTGACAACTCGGGATTACGGACTGCTCGTCGCGCGCGATGACCCGGGGCGAGCGATGTGTCGCTGTAGTGCTCAACGGGTTAACAGACTAATGCACATTTATGCAACGTTATACAGTGTATAATTGTAACGGTTCATAGACTTTGCAATTTTTCTTTATCAAAGTCGTGAAAATCGATATTTTGCTACGCTCAACCATAAGTGTTATGCGCTATTGATGTAGACCGGCTCAATATCGGACTCATTTAGGTTCAATAGCTATTGATAAAAGCAGCGTAGAATCGGTAACGTTTTTATTCTTGAAATGTCTTTTGTACAATGCCTTTGACACATTTTAGCCGATCAGAAATCGTGTGATATCTAGGTGCACGGTAATCACTGTAGATTTCTCGCAAAACACGAAAAAATTAGGTTCATTGCGCTTATCGTGACAGTGGTTTTGTTCGGCCCCAAAAAAGAACAGGGGAAAAAACAAGGAAGCTACAGGCCAAGGGAAAGGTGTCGTTTGGTGGACGGAATTCATAGGATAGTTCAGTCGCACTTTGCCAAACAGTAAAATTCACATCGACCAAAATGTTTTGAGTCAACAATGTACATAAACCTCGTTCAGTAATGTGAATAATTAGACATGACTAAATCAATCGGTTTTGTAATTACGCATGAAGACAGATATGTGTTCTAGCAAGACATAAAGGAAATTTGTTCTTGACACCTGATGATCACACGCAGAAACAAGGTTCCTCATCAGTAAAACAGCTTCTTCTAGCGTCTCTCCTACGACGAGACATCCATCGCCTCGCCAGATCAAAATCTGAACCCTAGTTCTCAAAATCTCTGTTTAATAGAAATGCACGCACAAAAAAAGAAGGGGAATAATAAAGATAGCACACGAATAGTTGTGAAATTTTACCACGTTAGCACCAAGAAGTACAAGCTATGCATATGAAAGCTCAAACATGCATGCTACTTTTACTTCGACTTTGGAATGAAATGTTAAAGTACTTCACAATTTGGTGGATAAGTGATGCAAAAAAAACCACCATCAGCGCTCAACTTGATGAGTTAATCGAGTCTTTCTAAGACTAATGAATATACTTCGTGAATGATCGCGATAAAGTGTTTGTAGCCCATCTTGATAGTATACAAAAACGAAATTTACAAATTTGCAATATCTATGTACACCAAAAACATTGTATCCTTCCCTTATGGGCTCAGGATAGGTGGGATACGCAATCGTTTCCGAAACTTTCGTTCTACTAATCAGTTTTCACAAAGGAAAGAAAAAGAACTTACAGGCCAGGTGAAGCGGCCAGTTGTAATTGGGAGATTTTGATGATTTTTCGGTGTGGATGGGCCTTACAGTGGGTTCTTCCCCGTTTGCTATCACAGATTTCCAAGCCTATCGCTTTCACCGGACAAGAACCTTTCATAAACAGTTTTATCAGTCATTCCAAAGCTTAAATCTCTGGCTAACTTAATACCTGGCCGGTTTTCTGAAAAGACCCTTCATAATGTTGTAATAATTCAAAATAAAATTGTTTCACATCGGCTGCGCAATTCAACTATTATTTCGCTAGAAGCACGAAAAGCATATGAAAATGTGGAAAGAAATCATTGAATCAGAGTCAGATGTTCAGTCTGGAGTTTCTTCCAAAGTGGAGAAACAATTCCTAATCAAATAACAAAAATCGCAGTTCACATAGGCGCCATCGATAGATGATCGAGCCAGCCTCCCCTGCTCCCCACCCCCCAGCTCCTGAATTGGCCAAGGAACGCTTGCTCGCGTATGCGAAACAATGTTATTTTCTCTTTACACTGTAGAAAAACGATCTTTCCAAAAAGTAAGCACAGCTTTGGAATCAGCTAATCTTACGCTATCGAATAATTACTAATAGTCTAAAGAAAGAGCTCTGTCTTACAATAAAAATGCTTGTGCAGATACGCAGATGTTTTGCTTTCATTAGAATATAATAATGGAAACTTTTCAATAGCGTACCGCGCTAGCCAGAGTTTTAGCTTTCGAATGATTACTAACACTTTTTAAGAAAAGTTCTTTGTCCGGCGATAGGGATAGGCTTAGAAATGTGTGCTATCACCCTACAGTGTTCATAACTGCCGGAATGTGTTGAGCTGTGTCATAAGAAAACGTGATTGCATATAATGCGTAGTCTAAAGTAATATGAATTCGGGTTTTTTAATGCAGAGTGAAAAACTTTTCATGTTATATGTCTAGGCATTTGTGAAATTAGTTACTAAAAACGTTCTTAGTGAGCAATCTCGATAAAACAGTTCGAGACATCGAAAACTAGTGAAGGATGTCAGTTCAGAGTGGTAATCGACTTTCTATTATATGACATTGAATTCGATCAAACATTGAACAGTACTTGGTTATTGTAGATTTCATTTGCAAGGAAATCAATAATATGTTTGGTCAAGATTACAAAATAAGGTTATAAGAGACCATTGTACTTTACGGGGCTGTGAAACTGAAGGAAAAAAGATCAATTATGAGGTGCCCATCATCCATAAAAGTTATGCCACTGCACAATCGATACCAGTAAACTTAGTGAAACGATCAGGATGCAGATAGACTTAGTCATTAGTCAGACACGGATTATCGTCGACACATGAAAAGCAGTCATTTTCCGCTAAAAAATAAACTAAAGAGCATGCCTGCGTCTCACAGGCAATAACCGTATGAAAAGCTAGATGAAGAGCATCCTCGACCGACTGTCCACACACAACGAATCCGTGATTCCGTAATAACATTATCTAAAGCGATAAAAGTGCATAGTTGACATTCCTTACACTGCAGCCACACATCACAGATACGGCATAACCTAAGTACCCGTGCCAACACTCATGCTTCATTATTACTGGAATACTTACATTTTTATCGCCAAGGCTCTTCACTAACGAATCGCGACTTTCCTCTTCGCTCAACGATCCCTGAACGAAAGAGCTATCCACGAATACACAAGAATGGTAACCCCTAATGCACCTTTTCTGAGACTGTAAGCATCACAGCTCATTTAGCGGGGCGAAGAGTTACAAAATCATTTAATACAACCGGAAGTGTGTCTTGATGTCATACCTTTTTAAATACTGTTTTTTTTTCGTTAATGATGCGCACTGATATATTGAATGCTTACGCCAGCAGCTAATGCGAGAGAAGAAGCGAAAAACTCCCTCTCTCTAAATATACATATATACGTATATATATATATATATGTATATATATATGTATATATATACATTGTGTTCAAATATCTAGACGCATATATATATATATATATACATATATATATATATGTATATATATATATGCATATATACTCATAAATGTGATTTTAAATAACAGGTATTGCAGAATTACGACTGAAAAAAGGACTGGATGTAGTTGTTATATTATGTCTACTATGTTATATTATATGTTATATATTATATATTGTATATATTATATATACATGTTATTAAATATATTGTATATTGCATATTGTATATATTGTATATTATGTTGTATTATATTATTGTATATATATATATATATATAATAAATTATATTACGTTATGCATTATATTATGTGTATGTATATTACTGTTTGTATATTATGTGTATATGCGCCCTGCGTCGCACACAAGGTCGGTGGTTGAATCTCTCTCTTATGGCTCACCAAGCCATTCATCCCTCCGGAGTTGGTAAATTGAAACCAGATGAGTGACTTGTCTCAGACTTTTCTACAAGGATAAGAAGCACTGACTCGATACAGCGGCAGGCCTTTGCGAGTCAATGTAAAGGCCAGATATGCACTAAATCATAAATCACCTCAAACGAAGTTAAAAATTGAAGACAAATGTATGGCGATTCCCTCAGGGATTGATTGACTTGAAAAGAGCTTTACTGTTTTTTATCCTTTTATTTGTAACATATGCAAATGTATAATGTACATATATATATATATATATGTATATATATATATATATATGCTTATATATATGGGTGCTGATATGAACCTGTGCGTGTGTATTTACACATATACATATATGTATTTATTAATTTATTTATTATGCAAGCAGTTGCTTTAGAAGTAGTGATCCCATTCTTTGAGTGAGCGGCTCAACGTAGACAGTAGTTGACTTGGATTCTGGGACCACCAAGTCTCTCTTCCATGCGGCTCAGCGAAATCGGTCGGTATTCGAACAGTGTGATACCTGTGGTGCTGGGTCGTTTGATGATAATGATAGACACTTTTTTCGCTGTGCGGATTCAAGTACTTCTGACATTCGAGCATTTTTTTTGTCTTCTTCTTGAAGGTTCTAGAATACTTGTTGAGCGCGATCTCGGGGAGAGCTTGGTTGAGATGTCCCATGAGGCGTTTCTTGTCGGTACACTTGAGAGTACTGGAAGCGGGGGAGGATTCGGCTTTACGCAAGCCGAATCGAGCATCACAACCATTCGGCCACGGCGTTCCCGATAATAGTAGAATGATGATATTTTTGCAAACATAACTAAAGATAATGTGCAAAATAAAATCTCATCGAATCACAGCTTTTGACACAATAATTTATTACCAATTACTTATTTGATTATTTTGAAAACGCTCTTATGTCTCATTACTTTTCTAAAAGAAATGAAAGGAACGGATGATCTATAAACTATTTATCTATACAAAATATAATTACGGGCCATACATGATAGTTTACACCCAGGAAGAAATTTATTGGCTTATTTCATCATTCGAATGACAAGCAAAATATATGCAGAAGTATGCTTCAAAATGAGCATAATATAAAGTAATAGACTGTGCAAAAAATTCGTGCCGGCTGGTTTTTAGTATGACTTTTTTAACGAAATTGCATGATTTTGGCGCCGTTCATTTGCGCATTTTCTTGCAAACTTTTAGTGTACAATCCGATTATACTCACTCAAAGCTGGAGCTGTCGTGGGAGCAAATTCCCTTGCTAATCGTGAACAAATAGTGCTCAAAATGCTGGTGAAACGGCGCGCCAGATTGATGGAGCTTCATGTGGACGGCCCCGAGCGCGACTGAGCCTTCAGACTGTTCTTTCCAACTTGATACTTCGCGGACCACTTCCTCACAGTCTTTCTGCAACCGTATCATCGCCCCAAGCTCCATTAATTTTGCGCACCGCTTCGCTAGCATTTCTCCTACGCGCCATTCGTGCATGAGTAGCGACCGAATTTGATCTCAAGACCAGCTCCTTTTTGAAGCGAGTATAGGCAAGTTGCATACCAAAATGCGCAATTGAGCGATACCAAAGCCACGCAATTTCGTTGCAAAAATCATACTGAAAATCCGAAACGGCACAAACTTTCTATACAGCCCATTACTTGATGACTTCTGCAAAAAAGCACCTGTTTTGTGCAAATACATGTCAAGCAGTGTTTGAAACGGATAAAAGGAACGAATTCGCTAAACCCACCTGATAGTCATGATATGCGACAGGTCCGATGACTATAGCCTCGTGACAAAGCGGTAGTAGGCCACATTTCATACTAGCCACAGCCGAAACCACAGCCGTGTGCATGTGCAGGATACACCGAACATCTGGACGGGTCGAATGAATCGCCGAATGCAGCATGAAGGCGTTCTATAAAAGCGTGCATAACAATTCGGTCAACTGATCATCTGTCTCGGTGAAATAAGAACCAGTGTCGAATAAGAAAGATTTGATGCATAAACAAAAATTCCGTATTCTGTAAGGCTACCAAGTAATCACTTCCACAAAATTAGGGCGTTAGGAAAAAGCGTATTCTGAAAAACGAAGATAAAGAACGAATCTAAAGAACTGTCTACGAAGTTGGAACATGCATCTAAGAAGATTGAGTGGTACGCAAAAACCGGACCTCAGGAGGGAGCTGAACTCACGTTTCACCGTTAGCGGGGTCACGTGTTACCATCACACCATCAAGACCACCGTTTTTTCACCCCTTTTTTCATATAAGCTATGGAAGCTGACAGTAACTAACTCTTAACGGTTTTTTGACTGGAGCACATATCGGTATCAGATCCAGTTTAGCTAACAGCTACTGAGTGCTCAAAATAATTTATGATGATCGTATTCTCATGCATGTCCGAACGTAAGTGCGTCTTTCAACTTTGATTTGGACATATCTCGACTCATAATATATGTTATTGAATGAAATAGAAGAGAAATAAAAGAGTTTAAAGATTATTAAAGACAGAGCAAGATTTTTCTTATTCTATTAAGGTGCGATTTCGATTTTTGTACACATGAAACGCATCTATTTTCTCTTTTTTTCCACCGACGCTCGTACTTCGCAACGGGAAACTGGTTGAACAAGCTAAACAAACATTATCACAATAATGTCAACTTCACATGTATTCTTCATAAACGTTATACCGTACTTGAAATCAATGATTTCTCAAATTGTTCACCATTCGTTAACCACAGGCGGCTTATGGGTTGAGTAAAAATTGAGTATTTCTCACATTTCACACTTTACTCTAATATCTTTTAGTACGTGTTCAAATCTCACCCGATTAATTCCTAATTTTGTTGCACCGCCATCCAAGATTTCGCCTTGCAGGTCAACCTTGACAAGACTTCCAGCTGTGACCTCATGGTATAGTAATCCGAATGGATTCACAAGTATATGATTGTCGTCACCCGACAAGCGTAACTGAAACATGGAGAAAAAAAGGCTGAAGAAAGAATTTAGCAAAGGAAGGGATTTCGTATTACCGTAATGTGGTTGTGTATTCCTTGTGACCACTGGAATAAATCTACTAATCTAAACAGTGAAGCGAGTTTGTTCCTCAGCAATTTCTCTTGTTTCGTATAGTTGTCTTTACCCTTCAAATCAGCTATTGGTATAGCAGATCCACCTGAAAAATACACCATTGTCCACAATAAATTCGTGCTGTTATTTGCACACTGGCAAGAAAAAACATGCCATTACATCGTAATTATATAACATGGTGGTAACGAAACAGATTAAATGATTAAAATGCGTGACAATAGCACTGCTGGGCATGTTCAGCATACTGGAAGTCTTTCCGAATGACAAAAAAATCCTCACGTTACTTGTCAATGATAATAAGAGATCAAATTTTTTTGTAAAAAAGGCATCGAAGGATGGTGGTTTGCGTTAACGTTTGCAATAGACATAAGTATTCACGGGAAACTAAGTTAAGTTTATGTGTTAAGTACCTGGAAACGCATGTTTTGGAAAACTGAAGAAGGTCTTTGAATAAGAGGAAGAAGAAGAAGAAAAAGAAGAAGTTGAATTGATTGAATAAACGAATAACTCTGGGAAACCATTCAAAGCATAGCGAGTACCACAATCAAATTCCAAGCCTTTTATTGCTAATACATCTTTATTAAAATCTTCCACATTGATGCTTAGAATAGCGGGTAACACTTAGGCTTAAATGATGGTTTCTCGACATCTACTATAAGATCTTCGTCATTTAGAGTGCCTGAGAAAGGGGAACTAGACAACCTATGAAGAAGATTTATTGCATCTATTTACGAGCAAATTCGGGTCGTGGCTGAGTGGTTGTGATGCTTGTCGCATCACACGCGAGCTAAATCTCGCTCCCCGACACTTTCCGGCAGTCAACAACGAACACTACAGAAAGCCTGCTTCAGCTACGCTAGTATTGAACGATTTTCAATAAGAAGAAGACGAAAAAATTATTGAATGTTAGAAGTGTTGGGATTCGCAGTGAAAAAAAAAAAACATATTGTGAGACGGATCAGATAAAATTTGAAAAAAAATTAACGACCAAATAATTTTGTAGGCGTCTACAACCAAGACTTTCACACAAACATTAGAAACAAATTTTGAACATGTGAACTTTTACTGAAAACGCACAAGAGACATTAGTGCAGCATTTGAGGTCATCATCGACTTTTGGTAGTTTAGAGCTCGTTTGTTAAACCACATAGGTATGCGAAATCAAAGTCTCGACCAAAAAGTGACTAAGATACGATTCATAGCCTCTATGTAACTAGAACATCATAGTTGTAAAATAGGCAAGCGTATATTTATTACCGAATATCTGTAGATTCTAAGCATTTCTGTTCCAACTATTAAAGTCCATTACAAGCTGAGAAATAGTGGCTTAAAGCTCAAAGCAACCAGCATTTACGCAATGCATGAATGGATATCAATTCACTTAAAGCTCTGAATATCGGGGCTTGACAAGTATCACGCTCTTGAATGGGCATGACTTAAGAGAAAAAAAGGGATAAATTGCAAGGCTTGTCAGATGTCGTACGTTTTCAGCTTTGATTAATATACATGTAGGAGGAAAAGTGCAAGTCAAAAATTGTGCAGCTCACAGCTTCGACACTGGCACTGCACTGAACTCAGAGGTGCTAACATTTAAATGAAGAAACTCGGAAAGAAATAATTGACTATTTCACCCTCCCCCCCCCCCTCCCGTCCCACTGACAAAAATGTTGCAAAATTGAACATTATAATGAAGTGAGAGTGTAATATGAACACAGAGGCAAAGTATGACAACTGATCATGCTGAAAAAAACGCCTTAAGTTTTCTTGACAACTTGGATTACAACAAACTTACGATTAAAATGATATATTTATGAAACTCTAAGACAGCAGAGCAAAATTCCTCTAATAAGTCTAAGATGCACTTTAATTATTGAGATATCAATATCACCTGTCAAAAAGCTGATTTGTCTCAAATGTATCCAAAAAGATTGAAAATTATAAGTGTAAATGTTTACATAACGAACTCTTAACAATGAACTAACTAATCAGATTTTAATTATTTCTGAGCAGACGCTGAGAAAACTGATAAAAATGGGTAAAAAAAGGAATACAGAGGGTGGTGATGGAAGGTAGTTGTTTTGGAAACGATCGGTCGAAAACTAAGACAGTGTTGATTCGATGCTCACATAACTTGGGTTCATGAGGTAGCGGGCCCCAGTAGAGTATCCGTTGTTGAAGATTAAGCGTCAATTACCATTCCTCATAGAAGGGCTTCTAAGCTCTTTGCACTGATCAATCCCTGAGAGAGATTTTTGATTGCGTTTAAGTTGCTTGAATGTATAGTGGCCTTTGCATTGACCCACAATGGCTGACCGATGCATCAAATCAGTGGTGCTACACTCCCAGGCAAATCTGCTACAAATTCACCAATCCCGAAGAGATGGAAAACTTGGTAGGCCTTGAGCGCGGGACCGAACGATCGACTGATCGGCCACCAGTGTATCCACAGTACCTTTAACCACTGCTTCACACGCGTTGTACGGAGTAACTTCAAATTGGTGATAAAGATCTGAACTATTTGTTTGACATAGAAAAGCCTTACTTGTACAACAGTTGAGCTCAAGAACAACTCGTAGTCTTGGGGCAGGCTACAGTTAACCTGCTGAATATCAACGCATAAAGTTCTTTCAGAATATTCTAATCACTCACAACCAGCCTTCTGCCTCTTGAGCAATGTCAACCTTCTCTAGTTCTGACTAGATTCTTTATGAATAGCGTTGTTCGGAATTGGTGAATTATCATGAGATGAGACCATCAGCCAATTCTGTGTATGAGAACGTCAACGATTCCCGTACGAGTTTTGACATTGTTGGAGTGAATAGCACGAGATATTTTTCCATATTATCGAAGAAATAACTTGAAGTTAAGTCGGTTGTCATAGGTAGAAGCTCAAGCGGATGAATTTCTTCCGCTTTGGCACTCAATTCCAACCTTCCTGTTGTTACATTCATGTTCACTAGTCTATCTTATTTCACGCTGAAGTCTACAAAAGTGATTTCATAGAAGAGCTTCTCGTGGGTCACATACTTCACAGTAGCTCTTTACGACAGTGATGCGGAGTAGTGGGCTGCCTTGCCGAGATGACTAGTGCTAAGTTTGGCGTTTTGAGAGGCTGTTCTAGTGTTGTGGATGTGCAGCCTGAGACAGTCTCCGTGGTGTTGTGCCATGGATGTGTTGGTCTGACTCGGTTCCAAAGATGGCTGGCTCATGCACTCCTGATTTATTGCGATGCTTCTCACCATCCGACACTGCAGACGGGAGCACCCCTTATGTGCGCAGCAATGGATGGAACTTGTGCTTTGCTGGATGATCGATTTTTTTTTCATGGAGTGCTGAGGTAACTTTGCCTTGCACTTTCATGTTATCAGCATAGGCTATAGCTGAACACTCAGTAAACGAATATATAGATTTATGAGATAGATAGTCAATGTAATGACCAAATACTCAGAAAGGGAAACGAGAAAAGCACAATGATATTAATAACATTAGTCACGGTTTCGTGGAACGAATGAATTTAAAATTTCATCAGCAAGTTATTCAGAGATATCTAGCGACTAGAAAAGCAAAAAAGCCTAGGAGAAAAAAATATGAATGCATGATATAATTCAACATCAATACAATCCTGTGACCTGAGCAGATTTTTTCTATTATTGATAGAATGGGAGTTCTATAATAACGGCCAAAATCGCTTTTCTAGTGAAGCTTTGAGTCATTGCTATCCAATAAACTAATTTACATATGTATACATGCATAGATCTAATTGAATTGAACCATACCACTGTTTCAAATAAAAGTGCAATCTCTCCATTTCACAACCGACTATTGAAATTAGATAGAAAAGCAACGAAACGTGGGATAAAAAAACTAACTTTCTTCTAGAAAATTCGGATGCCACCAATTTTAGTTTTTCTGCCAAGCTTTTTACCACTTGCAGTGATTCGTGAATTTTGGCAAGACTAAAGACTTTCAGTAGTATGATCAGAATGGTATTTCTTGCTTTCAACCATGCTGCTAGCAAGTAAACCATCGAGTTCAATGAATTAGAGATTGCTGGATAAACCAGGTGGACTGCCGGCGCACTCTTATCTCCTCCTTACTGGTGATTAAGCTCATAAGCAACGATAATTCAAATTTTATAATCTATATTTCTGGAAAGCCAGCAGCAATCTGTCAACGTTGGTTACATATGCATAATGATCCAGATATCCCAAAGGAAATACGACAACGGTAAAGAGGATGGAAATGTCGTGGATTTGTAGCTATTCCTACTGACCTAATCCATACAGCATTCATATAATGCAAGAGTACACGGATAACAAATCACTCACCAAGAGAATGTAAGCTGGCAAAAGACATAGCACTACTGGGTAGAGTGAGCTCGGACAGTCGTTGTATCGTCTTTAGATGCTCAGAATCACTACGATTACTTTCTGATTCTTGTCTAATTACCTGAAAATCCCTTGCAACCATCGATCGCTTGGAAATATATTCAAGCCTTATCGTACCTCCTCTAACTCTTTACAGAAACTCTTCGACTCCAATAGCTGTTGTACTCGCTTTCGTCGTTCCATTTCTGTGAGATCTTCCTAAAAATGACAGATTGTGCTCATTCACGACATTAACTGCTTTCCCCGCTTCTGTTTGAAAATAAAATTGGTAGTACAATGAGAGTAGTAAGAAGTGGTCCTGTTGAAAATGAGAAAAATTGTCAGAAAAAAAGTTCCCAGATATAATGTTTAAGCTTGGAATTACGGAAAAAACAAGCCATTGACCACCTATGCATATTGAGCAAATAATTTTTGTCAGATTAAATATGTTTTTATACCCACAGATAACATTTATTGACAAAGATTTTAGATTCAATCCTAGGGAAATGAATTCAAAAATTTGTAAATGTGAGAAAAAAACGCTGGGAAATATGACCGATAGAGAGGAATGAAGAGATGGGCACTAAAAAAAAAAACCTGACGTACGCACCTTGATGACAGCTGGCCGCTGTAAATCCTTAATGTAGTCGGGATCATCTGGATCAAAACGGAATGGCCTTTCTCGTTCCGCGTTGTGATTGACGCTCTTTGCTGCCATTCTGTAGATGGAATGGAAAAAGTTTTTATTCGTAAATCTTCTTAAAGACGAATCAGATGAAATTTTCGTATAACTGACTACGGATTGATTGGACGAGCAATACAAATGCACCACATACGACACAGCCAATTCGCAGCTGCATGTCACATCTCCTCGTTGAAAAGGGGAATTAGCGAAAATAATGCGTTTTGCTGCTTTTGGAAATCGGCACCAGACAGAAGCCATTCCGACAATTAATGCAAATCTCCAAATTACGATCAGATGAGAAAGATTGGTAGAAAGCCATTGAATGAAGTTAAGGCAGACCGAAGAGGATTACGGGATTTCTGAGAGCGAGAGAGAGACGGCTGGTTGTGCTCGCATGAAATATGTGAGGATATGCCTCAAAACTAATTCTGCCTACCGGACGGACCGGCAAGAAAAGCGGGCAATCAATCTGAGGTATGCAAAACGGAGGTAAATTAGAGGGAAAGTACAAGGTGAGTCTGAAACGGGGCAAAAAAAAATTGATTGAGCTCGACGCGGTTGCGACTAAACTCTAGTATCTGAACCCGAGTTACTCTGTCACATAATATGATAACTCCATAAAACATTAGAATATGTCGAGAAAAAAAAGAACTTGTAGGGAAGAAGAAAAAAATCTGTACTGAAGCGCTAGAGAAACAACGAGTGAGACGGCATCGCATATTTCTACTGACCTCGTTACTCCCTAAGGATCTGTTTGTGCTGTCCGAATGCCCCATCCAGGCCGAACATAGCGCCAGCCATTTGGAAGAAACGAGAGTGGAAGAGAGTAGGAGAAGAAAGGAGAGAGAGATAGCGAGGTAGAAAGAGGTGAAAGGATATAGCAGGATTGGAAGACCACCCAGGTACAAAAAACGAAGCTAACCTAGTGATGGTTGCGATCTTATAAGAATCAAACTCATCAACCACTATGATCCACCTGTCAGAGTTGAAGGAGGATAATGATGGTCTGACCCGGATAGAACTTTGGTGTAGTGCTCAGGAAGTGAACGATGTTGACTACCAGGTCTGGAAGACGATTGAAAACTTGGCAAGCAAAGGAGGACTGAGTAAAGAGGGATGAAGGGGAGGACGAGCGACGACCATCTCACACTCGAAAAACCAACTTTGGTCGGGCGGCGCCTGATCGATAGCCAGCTGATTTGTTAACCACCACGGTCATAAATGTCGAGGGGCACGGGATGTCGATGAACAGTCGAAACGAAAGAACGAGGAGGGCGAAGGGGAAAAAGTGGATGTGGTGTAGTCGATTCTGGGCTTCATAGCGCTTAGAGTGACCCCGATGAACAACTGTTTCGAATCACAACTCAATATCGGCGAACGAAAAGCCGAATCCTCAACGAGTCGATGATGATCATCATCATCATCATCAACATTTTCATCGCTATGTCGTCATCCCACATCTAACACTAACATTGTCGTAATTTCATGTGACATCACAATCAACGACACTCATTTATGTCAAATATTGCACACATTGGAAATAATTGACGCGCATCGTCGCTTAACTAAAGCGGCGGGGAGGATATCATTCAACGGTGGTCACTAATCTATAGAACGTTGCATATTCGTCAAAGACTGACGACTAAGCGCTCATTTTGGAGGCAAGAAGCCACTGGCGAGGACAAAAGCCGGGTAATCAATCGCAGCGCAATCCGAGGTGGTTTTTTTTCGAGGCATGTATCCAGAAGAGCGATTGTCCATCGACAACTGAAGACCCACCACGTATTTCGTGAGTTATTCAGTTCAAATGGCGAACAACTGCAGCCGAATTGATGGTGATGATGAAGTGCTGCTGGGCCGAAATATGCAATTAGCCAAAGATGTTTAGAATGAATCGAGGAGGTAAAGCGTTTTGTTTGGTTCTATAGAAATCATGATTGTTCACTGACATTCGCTACAAGGGATCATCTTTCCTGTGCATTAAGTTTATGTTTGACTACGCTGACAAATAATAATTTCGACTAGTTTAGTGGATTGCAAAATTGGAACAGCTCGCTTCATTCTCTCTAGAGATAGAACCTTTGGCCTAATCAAAAATGAATCACCACAAAAAAATAGCAAGTTAGGATACTGTGTGCAGTACAAGCACGATTCAGATTCGATTAATGAAGAATAAATGGCGAATGAGTAAAATTGGTATTCGAGAAACAAGAGATACAACACACAGTCGGGTTGTGATTTCGCAATAGTCGGTTGGTGGTCAATGCTCGCTGGTGGGCCACCGTCCGACACAATATCCTGCTGAGCCTCCGGCTTTGCATTAGAGGATTACAGTCGAGTATTGTTAATAGGGTTGGCACGAACCTGCAACATCGTAGTCTTGTACATTTGCCTCAATTTTCACACAAAATAATTGCTAGATATTTTAAACAAAATCGGTTATGTTTATTTTAGGGCTTATACTCCGCTAAGCAAAAAGGAACGCACAGATATGGAGTCTGTTCGTGGTTTATTTCTTATAGTAAAGTGCATTTTATAACCATTAATTTTTGGAAAACACTGAGAGGAACTAACAAAAGTCGCATCGTCTCAAAGGAGCGCTTCAATAGTTGAGATAGTCTACGTGCAGAGAGATATAGCTATAGTTAATATGGGACTCGAGATGGTCGGGTCTACTAGATTACCCCGAGGCAAACGTTTTATTTTTTACTTTCCAGAGAGAAAAGAGAAAAAACACTGAAGGTCACAAGAAGAAAGGATCTCAAGGGCGAAATAAAGCATTGCTCAAGCACGTATAAATACTAAGTTGGTTCGTAAGGCTTGAATTGTGGCAAACGTGCTGGGAATCTATCGTAAGTGATATCGCTTGGACAGATATCTAAGAGAGCTTTATTGCAGGAGTGCTCGTAAAGAAGTTGTGACATGTATTCCTTAAAGTGCGAAAGTACGCGAAATGAAACGATTCTTGAAGTGATGCGATAAAAATGTGTGGAAATGCTGTTTCAAGACGCGATGATGCGGTGCTTTGAAAGGTTCTATTTTGGAAGAGATATGATGGTGAGTGATAAGCAGACCTATGAACGACTGTTTGACAGCTATCTATTGACACAACTAGGAATAGCTGATGCACTGTGTCAACTTCAGAAAAAATCTTAGCCAATATTTCCAAACAGAATGACCTCTAATCGAGAAAACACTTCATTCTCTTGCGTAATCCTTAGCAGTTTTTGTTCCTTAGTACGGTATTTTTATGACAGCTAGCGACATCGTGAACACGCAAGCATGAATGTGAAAACGACAGGAATTCATTGGATCGCTTAGCTGTGTGTAGTGGGCAGATTGTTAGCTTTATTGCATCATTTTAATCACCATAGACATTGAATAAATCCAAAGTTCGTTTTAACCAGTTCAAGTGACAACTAGTAAGCCAAAGTCGTTGTTGGACCAAAGTGAAAGGTTCCAACTATTATTCTGGAACATTATCAGGAATATGGGCTTTTGACAACAAATCAATGTATTACTTTCGCTAAAAGAAAAAGTTCACGTTGGTGGAACATGGATGTTTGAAGACAGATTTTTTATTAGTTTTAAGAACAAACAAATAACGACGAAAGGTTTGGAACAACTGCCATGAAAAAAAAAACTTGATGGAAAAAACTAGAACTGAACTTTTGGTCATCTGAAGGTAAAGCTCTAAAGCAGTAAAATTTGTGCATCGATTTCTTGTAACAACAGATCTGCAGTTTTGGCTAACAGAAAGCGATCATTCATGGAATAAGTATTTTTGGGTAATACTTAGATTGTCATTAGAGAGAAAGAATACCTCTGTAGCGATGTCATTCAAAGTGACGCCATTAACACGAGTTCGTGTAGGGAGAAGAGTCTACTGAAACTGAAACAAACAACAGCTCAAGGAAGCTGGTTAATCAAATATGGATGAAATATTGGTTCAGAGATCCATCATTGGGTGGGTGGTGCTCCAAGATTTACGCAGCGAAATGGAGTGCACTCAATGCAATCATTGTATAGCTAATTTTAGTCGCCGGACAAAGCCGACCAGAGCACTCTGCTAATGTATATAATACGAGCATGTCTGTATTAAAGCATGTATGTATACATAGTGCATAATATGCTCGCATATATTACACATGTACATACACATATGTGCTCGTATGTGCACGTATATATGCATTCGTGCATTTATGCGCAAATAAATGCTCGTATATCCACATACATATATATGTGTATAATACATAAGTAAACATTTATATGTCTGTATGTATGGATATATATATATATATATATATAAATGTATGGCTATATCTGAGATTTAGTATAGAATATGAAGTGTAGCAGAGCACTAGTCACAGGCATTTTTGCCCTACTGTCTCATCTCGACGCATCGATTCATTGCGTATGATGAGATGGAAAGGAAAACGAGAGATTTTACAGATGACTATTGTTCTTCTAATTATTGTAATTATCAGTCGCTTTTATTTACATGCATGACTTTTTCAGTCAGTAGTGGTGCCAGCAATGTTAAAGAAACCACATTATGACCACCTATTTGCAGCTCGCAGTCTACGCCAACTAAGTTCAATAAATAGGTTTATTATCAATCGAGCGATTAGTAATATAGAACAATATTCCACTAAAACGATGATAATCTGTGGGAGTCTGTGGTCGAGCGGCTAGTGATGCTAGAGGTGGCAAGATGTTCCCTAGCCACTGCGCTATTTGCCAATCAATAAAGAAATCCCTACAGAACGCCCCAACCTGGCCATCCTCAATTTTGTAAGGAGACGTCCTCAATCAGTATTCTACGTTTTTCGTGGAGAAAATGTAATCCTTGAATAAGCGAGGAAACAAATCGAATGCTAGAGGCGCTGGAGCTATAGAGTCAAAAGCATTGTAATAAAGACTTTATGAATCGATAAATGATAAGAATCTACTAAAACTAAGAAGGATTATACGAACCAGAGACGATCAGCAATAGCAATAGTTATGGGAGTGTAGCGATGTGATAGTCGCCGGCTCTTATGGCCGCTGTACTGCTGAGCCTAAGATTGGAAGTCCTCAGGGATTACTCGCGAAATCCATCATATACCGCAACGTTATCGTAAGTCGAACTGACATATTCATAAAGAGCTTGGCTTCAAATTTACTGTCAGTCCAGCAAATTCGCAGCATGAGAGAAGTTGTCTTTAGTACGTACAGTTTGGTAGAATAAAACGTGGATGACATCATAAATACATTTCGAGCAGCATAGAATCACGCGTAAATCAATATGCTCTAACAATTAACAAGTTCTCGTCAAAGTATTTTGCTTTTTCCAATACATGCTTCTAAAAGTTCACATGTACTATCGGCACATCCACCTCAGTCGTATGGGAGTTTTGTTGAAGTGCGATTGGCTCCAATCACAGTAGCAAAGAAGTGACATAGGCCAAAGAATTGCTTTCCAGAATGAAATCGTTGCAATAATCCTCAAACAACAAATCGACAAGTGAAGAAGAAGGATTTGAATTTCAGTAATTTGAAACTTGTTAACGACAAGTGGGGTCAAAAGGACGCTCGGAGTTAGATATATAGCTGAGTCAATCTTTGAATGAGGAGAATAAACAGCTCAAAAAATCCATTGAATAAGCAACTGCTGCGAGAAATACTTGCATTTCGTTTAATACCTGGGTAATCTGTCAACCCAGTCCAGAAGTTTATATGCGGACGAACTGGCTTGTAACGAGTAACAAAATCATGTCAAAACAGCCATTTCGTTTAACGAACAAAAACGTCTCCGCCATTGTCGCATGAATAACTCAACCAAATGATGTTAAAAGAGGACGGGGTAACAACAATCTCGGCGACATACTGGGCTTCTATTTAGTCTAACATAAAGAAAATAGCAATCAGTACCAGTTTCTTGAAAACTAACGATAATTCACGACAAACTAGAGTAGGCCAAGAATTTAGACTAAGATGACATACAAAAAAATACTTCAGCTTGTGTTCTTTTTCTAATGTAACGGCAACAGCCGCCAAGATTATAACTGTGTAGAGAAAGCGTGGTCATCCTTTTGAGTGGATGTTCGAAGCACAAGACTCGGAGAATAACAATAATTAAAAAAAAACTTTTGCAGACAGGAGGAGCTGTATTATATAGTCAACAAATCGTAGTTTCAGATCTTTTTTATTTTAGCTAATAGAGTTTGTGATGGACCGAGATATGTTTGCCCAAAGTTCAGAAGCCCAAATAATTTCAGAGATGATCGCCGGCACAGCGCGTAGCGATTCCTGAAATCGACTATCTCGTCGGCATTGATCAAATAATTCGCTCGTTTCGTGATGAGCGGACACGAGGTTGTCAAGAGGATTTATTAAGTATAACAATTGCACTCGCCCCTTCAAGTCACTCTGTGCATCTAGTTCCAAATATGATGGATGCATCTTAACCAACAAAACGGCTTCAAAGAAGGCGAACCCTCAAAATGGTCGGTTGCTGCTATACTGGATGAGTTTTATCAACAATTTCTCGTCCATTTGCAACCTCTTGTCTGCTCATTATGAATATACCGAATAATTGTAGGACATGTGATCATTTAAATCAGTGCGAAAATGATGTTATGTGTTAGATAAAGTATGCCGTAGCCAAGACTGATAGCTGTGTAAGCGTTACACGCTTGATATGAAAAAATTCAAATATTCTTTCAGGTTTGAAGTACACGAAGACTATCACAATTTTCTTACGAGTTGCTTTTTTCTCCATACTATAATAAATTAGTAACTGAAACTGATTGTGCTCTCTCTGGCGTTATTTGAGAGCGTTCAGTTGAAGTCAGTAGAGTGGTAGAGCAGAAATAAAGCTTACTGAATGCGTCTCAAAACATTATTAAGACCTTCGTAGAGTCACGCAGTAGAATATATTGCGGCAAAGTAAAGACAGACAACTAATCCCCCAAACGCCAAATAGATTGCCTCTTTTGTTTTTGAAGCGTCAGTCAGACAGACCAAATAAATATCTACCAACGAGATTAAATTCAAAGTGTCACAGACATTGGCCCTATACTATGGTTGAGCAAAATGGGAAATTTTTCAAAATTTCGATTTTATGCACGAACCAACAACAATGGTAACAGCAACTATTCTTCAAAGTATGGACCACCATTGTTCACGACCTTCTGCCATTCTTGTTCTTCTTCTTGTGGACAACAACTTGATTCAACTCGTTGACAACGGTCGCTGCGAAACACAAAGCTGATGAGCCAAATCACGAGTAGTCGATGGAGTCTCAGCATCTAAAGCGGCTTACAAATCACTTTCATCCAAAAAAAAAGATGGAAGGACAGAACGAGGCACGTCTTCAGGAGCGAAATCGTCTTCTTTGAATCGCATAAGCCATCTGTCCAAAGTCACTTTTGTCGCCGTGCTAACATCTTTACTCACATTAATCTCAACAATGGCTTCAAGAATCAGTAAATCTAACCTTTTCTTCAATAATGAATGATTAACACACGCAAATTATATTGCTTAATGGATGTGTTAAAGTTGAAATTAATAAACTAGATGAATGTATGTAAAACTATTATTAAAAAAGACAAAAAGTCGTCAAAAAACAAAACTCCGTTGCCAGAATATTTCGTTTTGAACCAGATCTCAAAAAAAAAAATCGGATACAAGGTATTATCCAATTTACCAGCCATGAGCAATTGACTGATAATCACTGCATTCGAGTGATCTTATCACTTGGCATACAATAATTTGTTATCACCGCAGTGCGAAGTGATTTTTTTTTTTATTCACATGCAGTCTAACATGTTCGTCGCCGATTTTTTATATGCAGGGGATATATCGCCTTACAGGGAACTGCTTGAACTAAAAAACACCTTGTCACTGATAAGGCTGAAAGGCCGAAACGTAAGTTTACCACTATACGAGAGCCATAGCGGACCTCATGAAAAGCTTGAAATATGTGATCAGATCATATATTATCTCAAGCGAGATCTCAGTAAGAAAACAGACGAATACAAAAATGGAATGTTCGAAAATTTTGCGGAATTTTTTGCTCAACCTAATATTTCTATAGAGTTTTTGGTGAACGGTAAGGTGAGGGCAATGTAGTTAAGTGGTTGTGATGTTTTTCGGCGGCGTGCATGGGTAATCCCACTCTCAACGCCATCTGGAACTGAACAACGAACGCCCTAAGGAATAGCACAGTCAGGCTATCCTTGGGATTGCAGGGAGATGCGCTCAACCAGTGTCTACAACTTTCAAGAAGAAGACGAAAAAGAACGATTGATTGCTAGACTTACTTGTATTCGCACAGTGAAAAAGCACTGTGTGACGGGTAATAGAGTGTCAAAGTGCCACGTTTTGATGACCACCTTTTCGGTAGCACCACAAAATTGCAGATAAATTTCGGAGACCTGGATAAGCTGTTGAATTCAACATCTGCGACTTCTCAGATCTTGAAATGTTAGGCTTTGATCGCTTACACTAGATGTCACTGTTCACAATAAGCTTACTGTTCTCGAGTAGATATCATTGCAAACAAATTTCAAAAATCTTCATTATACAGACATTGATCAATGGTGAAGTGGAGCTAGAATATGACTTCTCTTCCTCTCGATGAGAAGATGTTCACACTTTGTAGCTCGCCGCTGCATACAGCGATCACTGGATAAACTTTTTTCCTGAACATAAAATGATTGTAAGTAGCTAATATGATTAAATAGTTTTAAAAATTGTAATTTCAGTAGACATTTACAAAAATTTCACTATTGACATGGCAGATTTGCTGTAAAGCAGATATGATTTCAGATACATTATGAAAATCCTAATTATACAGTCCTAAGTCAATGTCGTCACCTGTCGCTATCATATGATGTCACATGTCGTCGTCGTCGAATGACTCAAGCAGACGCTCATAAAACTTTATTCTTCACAGTCGCGTGAAAGAGTAGTCCAGTAGGTTCTTCTCGCTTTCAAAATCAATTGAGCATCATATCTCCTATCGAGAATTCTCGTAAAAAAGTTCGATGGGTCAGTCCTCATCCTTCCCTATGACCTGGCGGCATTACGAGGAATCCAGCCGGTAACAGCTTTTAAACATCGGCTGTCGTTAAATCGAATTATGTCGCTGCTCCACTAACTTCAAAAATTTGGACTGTAAGGCGACGCCTTCGATGTTCGATCGCCAATGTAAACTAGAACTTTGAATCCTTTCTCCTATCTGCGAACGAGATACTTCCAGAATCAAGCGTTCGGCTGTCCCTTCGATAACGCTGTGCGTGACTTTTATCTTGTTTACGTAGCGACCATGTTGCTGATGTATGCGTTAAAGTGAGAATAACCGTTTAGTCAAAAATGTGGGCCTGCAGTCGGGTGTTCTTCTTCTCCTCACTACATCTCGATGCTCTTTGGAGCTCCCCGAGCCGTACTCCTTCAGTTGCTTGACTATGAAACTGAGCCGTTCATCATATTGATTTCTCAACCTAGACAGGCGTAACCTAAATATTGAAGGACATTCATTTCGTTGAGCGCTAATGGGACATAAAATCAGTCTATTTTCATAAACGTTTTCCCTGAGACTTAGTCGGTGACCAATCTTGTCACAAACGTTCTCAAAATCGGTCAACATTAGCTCCGCTTGGTTAATGCTTGACGTCAATATGACGATGGTCTTAACAAAGCAAAGATCGTGTAGTACCGACTACAGATTTTGGTTTTATGTTGTCTCAACCTAATGTTTGTATGCTAACATAACTCTATTTCGTCTAAAGCTTTGTCAGTTTTGCTCAGGATAAACTGATAAGCGCCTACAGAACACAGAAAAAAAGTAGATTGAGCGATAGTTGCCAATGTTGTTGTAGTCCATTTTTTGATGAATAACATGGTCTTGCTAGTTTTCGAGTGAGTAGGAACCATGCGCTGAAGAGGTGCAGAAGAGCGATGAGGAAAACTGGCGAAATTCTTCTAAATGTTCAAACCTTATTCACGTTGAACCAGATGCTGTTTTACTCTTCAATGACGAAATAGGATACAGGGCCTTGGAAGGGAAATTAATGGTACGACAAATTCGTCTTCCTTTATTTCACTTTATTTCATATAAAGGAAGAAAAACGCGGTTTTGAAGAAAACGAATTCGAAAGAATTTGAACGAATTCGCCAATCATCTTTTGCTTTGTTTTTTCTGAAACTTGAATCGTTCTATCCGAGAGTAAGTGTGCTACTATCTGGTAATTATTTTTTGAGCCACGCATTTCAGTGGTCTGTCAAAGAGGGCTGACTTATAGAGCTCGATACATGTGTTTCGATCTTGCGATCTCGTCAGTCGGGCAGAACCCGTAGTCTTTCGGTCTTTTTATTAGTCAGTTTCTCGGGAGCCTGCTCTCCCTGCACAAAGATATGGAGGACGAACGTTTTACACTCCATGTCAAGTGAAATTTTCACCTAACACAGAGTGTTGTACACTCGATTGCTCTTTGGGCGCTATTTTTTTATCATATTATCCCTAATTTCATGTGTTTTATTAAGACCGCTCAAAGTGCAATAGATCCTTTCATTTTTATTATTATTATTATTATTATTATTATTATTATTATTATTATTATTATTATTATTATTATTATTATTATTATTATTATTATTATTATTATTATTATTATTATTATTATTATTATTATTATTATATTATTATTATTATTATTATTATTATTATTATTATTATTATTATTATTATTATTATTATTATTATTATATTATTATTATTATTATATTATTATTATTATTATTATTATTATTATTATTATTATTATTATTATTATTATTATTATTATTATTATTATTATTATTATTATTATTATTATTATTATTATTATTATTATTATTATTATTATTATTATTATTTATTATTATTATTATTATTATTATTATATTATTATTATTATTATTATTATTATTATATTATTATTATTATTATTATTATTATTATTATTATTATTATTATTATTATTATTATTATTATTATTATTATTATTATTATTATTATTATTATTATTATTTATTATTATTATTATTATTATTATTATTATTATTATTATTATTATTATTATTATTATTATTATTATTATTATTATTATTATTACTGTTATTATTATTGAAAAAAGTCCCGGTGATCTTTCACAATGTTCTTTCCGGTCCATGCAGCTGCAGCTATAGCTATCACTCTTCTATTCTCAAGTTCTTTTTTTATCGCTTTTCTGCAGCGTTTTGCAAGTTCGGCGAGAGTTGGGCATTATCTGTTTCCCGGCGGGATTCACATTGGCAAAATAGCTCAAGTGTTTTGTAGAAACAAACGTTTTTTAAGATTTTGAAACTTTCTGCTTTTATAGCGCCTACGTGGAAAATGTTCGATAAGCCGGTGGTATTCCTTAACGGTATTGTCAACAATGGCATTTTCTCAGGAACCTATTATTGGTATAAACAGCTCTCAGCTCGTGCTGGTTCCGGGATTCCGTTATTTAGGCTTAGTTGCTTTTTCTCCCTTCGGAAAAAATGGAATCTTGCGCGAAGGCGGCGAAAGTCTGGTCTCTAAAGAATTTTGGAACCTTCTCAACATTGGCTTGGCCAGACGTTCACTTTACTATCACGTGAACTATTTCCTCATGACACTCATCATTGGAAGTCTCGCGCTTCAGCCGTTGAAAACGAAGCAGCCGGTATTGTCGTTTGAAAATATGGTTGTAGACGTCGTAACGTGTTACGATACTACTCAGACAGCCTTCTGCTCTGCTCGCTTCACTCTGATCCGTAGGTTCCAATAAGGGTTCTTTACGCTTCCCCTGGGTCCGATCACTGTGCTAGACTTCCAGTGATCAAGCTCTCGACGTTGGTCAATCCCAGAATAATATACCTTACAATCGACTTCATCTAACATCGTTCGAGATGACCGAATGCATATCTGGCCTTTAATATGAGGTGCGCTGCTACCTTGATGTATCGAGTCAGTGTGTTATCCTCCCAAATGAGTCTGGTACCAATTCACCGAAGCGGGGGAGATGGAAGATTTGGTGAGGCTAAAGACAGAGATCAAACCATGACTACGTCTGTATAGCAAATCACCTCTAATCACTGTCTCATTAGTCATCTACTCATCTACTCACTCACATACGGTATATTAAAGTTTCAGTGGTGGCAGTGGACTCGTACAGAGCGTCAACCTCGTCATCGTCATGGCTTATTCCTAATGCGGAACGATAGTCAAAGCTGACAGCATCCACATCTTTCAAAGTGTAAAAATCCTACCAAAGATGTTAGTTCTTTAAGAAGTCAACGTTTATAAGCAAATTCGTATGCACAAGAGCGCGATGCCGGCGTCTCCCGTGCTATTGTATATCTCAAGGAACACTTGTTTTTCGATGTCATAGACAGCAGTCAATTCCCGTCTTACCAGGTCAGATGACCTTGAATTTTATTCTTCTTGCCTGTGCGATCAAATTCTTCATAAAAAAATTGGATCTAAATGCAAGCTCAATAATAGGTTCACGTCGTCACCTCAGTTTCAAGATTTAGATAGCTTAGAATGAGCCTAATATCCCTGCATTAGCCCTACCCAATATTGCAGTGTCGGGGCTCCTTCAAGGTCAAGAAAAACTAGGACCATTATCTCACCGTGGTAAACTCTTGACGTCGACGAAAGATTTATCGAGTTTCTTAAGGGTGGGTTTGAATACACTCACGAGTAGTTTGTCATTCTCTTCAAAAAATAGACGTTTAGCCTTTCTGTTAGAAACAACTTCTAATTGCCATCAAATGTAATTCCAAGTCAGTGATTGCAGGTTTTGAATGATCTGACTCCTAGAATATTAAGGATATATGCAGTGAATCGTTGCAATCAAACCGGAGGCTTCATATTCTGATTCAACCTGCGTCTCAGGAGAGCGCGAAGTCGCGGCCGTGTTTAACACCTACCCCTCATCGGGGAATCCAGAGATTCCTGTGTAATGGAGATACGTGGCAATGCACAGTGATCACTGAGGGCTTCATAATAGCTTGACAACAAAGAAAGAAACTTTAGGAGATTCGTGTTCCTACATCAGAGGCGCTAGTTATTTGTAATAACTCTGTTCATATGTTCATAATGTAAAAATGAACTGTAAATAAACTTTATGATGTAATCTTGTGCTTCCTAGGTTACGTCCCATTCACAGATGATTACTTACAGCCATTGAGTGGAATAAAATAAGGCTGAGACAAAGGCAAAGCGAGAGCCTTGATAATGCCAGTGGAAAACCTAGAGGTATAGCCTGATTTGCTCAGCCAGAGTGTTCTTTTAGTCCTTTCATCAGCCATACCCATACTCAAATAAAACCAGTGTTTTTCATTTTATGCGAATCGATTTTACATCTATTGGCCAGAGATTTTGTGCTTTCGATTCGTCTCCTAAAACCCACCACTTACGAAGGTCTTTGAGGTTCACGCGTGTGGGCTCAATAGCTGCATGAGGATTGAACTGTTCACAAAATCCGCTACTGATTGCTCGATACGGAGGTATGAAGATCGCATGAATCGTAAGCGGAGTCGAAGCAGCGTTTGCACTTGTGGTGAAGGGATGTCAGTACGATTGCGCGCACCCGCCTTTCAAAAGCTAATGTTGACAAGGCAGATGGGCCATAAACTTGTGTGCCCAGAAACTAGTACATTCAAGGAGTAACGAAGAGGGCGCGCCTGACCTGTTAAACTTCTGCTTGACAGAAGACGCCTAAAGTTTCTCCAGAAATAATCAAAAGAGGTGCTTAGCGACTTCGTCATGTTTTTACTTATTTAGATATTTTTAAAAAAGTATTTGCAAATGCTAGTGTTGATTATCTCACGTAAGTTAATTTTTTGTGTGACTTAGTCATCTTTCATTAGAAAGAGTTAGAAATAAGGATAAAATATTTGCATAAGCATTCACTTGAGCTAATTCCTTGGCGACATCTTAAAATTCACCCAGATTCAAGTGGGCAGACCAATCTGGCTCCTTTGTTATTGCACTTTTCCACCTCTTGAGGTTTTGGAGGTAATGCCAACCTGCATATGACATTTATGACATTGAAGTATATTACTTATCACATGATTGCTTAACATTGACCATACCTCATCCACTCTTTATCAGCATTCTCTTCAAATTTCCGTCCGGTCTGACTCAAAGTGTTTTTTTCGTGAATTCCTGAACTCAAAGTTTTTGCTGATAGGCACATTTTTCGAGATGGTTTTACTTCGCACTTTTATAAAAGTATAATTTCCACACCTTTGAAAAACTCGGAGAAAATACTGCTTTTTTTTCACTGAAGCTTTTCCAGGTAACTTCTCTGATTTGTTTCTTTTGGCGTTCTCATATTGTTCAATAGGAGAGTATCGGTCATTGTCCTGAACAGCATTTGCTTCTAGTGTCCGCTCATAGTTCAGCGTTGAAGCGCAACTGAAACGAAATCTTTCCAATAAATCTGTTGTATCAGTTAAGATTCGAAACAAATATGCAGTGAATACGATGCCAGTTTATTCGAATAAACTACCGTTCTATCGCGAAAGATCATCGGTGAGATATGAAATGTGTTGAATAAACGTATGAATATCAATATGGCTGATATCTATTTTTGAGCCCCGCATGTCAGTGGTCTGTCAATGAGGGCTGACTTATAGAGCCCGATACCGCGTTTCCGATCTTGCGATCTCGTCAGTCGAGCAGTTACCCTTTCTCGTCTTTTGCTAATCTCTGTGGGATATCCAGTCCCCACAGCGGGAGTTGGCGAACGGCGAACATTTTACACCTATGTCCAAGTTAAATTATCGCCGAACACAGAGTGTTTGCACACTCGATTGCTCTTGGGTAATTTATTTGATATATCAAATCTTTCGTTTTGAGTGTTTTCTTAAGATCTGGTCTTGTGCGATCGAGATTGTTCAGTTTTTTCATTTGAGGTTTTTCATTTGAGTTCAGTAAAACGAATGAAATGTTACATATCGACGAGCTCAGATAAGCTATGAGTATCATCGTTCTCTCCGCGATTCCTATCAGCCTGCAACAAATGTTGCACGAAAACTAGTACCATTAATAAAGCTAGGCCTTAGCAAACAATGAATTAGCATTAAGAATTCAATCACTGTCTCAGCTTAACTGAGGTTTAATGCCGATTGGTGCTTCTAAATCAGTGTCGTTGACAGGTGATTGCTGACAGCCACAGATTATGACTAATCAACGGCTGAGTGAAAGGTTAAAGCGGAGGGCCTCGATGGGGTATGAGAACGCGCACTGCCTTGAAAAGGTTAGTTCTAGTTCGAGTCTACACCTGTATCATGTTCCCCGTTGGAGCTGACTGCTGCCATTAGCAGAGTAGTTTCATTTAGATCTCAGCATTCTTCTGGCTATATTCCACCATCAATCAAAGTTGACTGGAGCCTGCGTATGGCAAGAAAATTGTGATTGTTTCGAAGAAACTGAACTCAAGGAGAGCCGTAAATTGGAACCTCTATATCTCTATATTTTGTGGCTATATCACCATCAATTAAGTGTAATTGGAACAGCGTACGACAAGAAAGATGATGACGATTAGAGAAACTGAAGTCGAGAAAAGGCTATAATCACCTCAAATCGCACTCGCTAGCAGCTTTCTGACGGGCCTGGTGATAGAAACGCTTGTAGTTTCTCTTCATGTTCAGCTTCACTGCCGGAAAGGAATTTTGGAACTTTATATGTTTCCTATAATGTTATGTCAATGATGCTTTCAGAGACACTACGACAGCCAAGCAAAGGGAATGTTATAGAATGAGAGCATTGTTAGTAAAAATATAAATGTTGGAGTGGAAAAGAAAATTGAAGGGTTTTATTGACCTCATATGATCAATGATGAGTAGTGGTCGATCACAGATGAATTCAAAAAGCCCACACTTTTCAACTGATATGGCGAGCGAGTTTTCTCCTACAGCTGCCCTAAAACGAACATCAATCCCTTAATTCAATTTAAGAGCTTCAAAAACTGCTGCAATTGAATGACTTGATTTTAGAAGTAATACTAAGCATGGAAATGTCTTCGCTGGAAAAAACTTATTAGATAGCTAAAGAAACTAATAGGTCATATTTCATTTCTTATTTCAGTTCTCAAGAATCTTCCATCCTACTTTTTCCATTCATTTTCCACTTTAATTATATTCTACAAATAACTTTCAACTTTCAATTAAAGAGTAATTAAGCATCTTGCTGTGGGGCATTCAGAAAAAAACAAGATATTTTCATTATACAAGCACATATCATAATTATTTGAAGCTGTTATTTGACGTGCATTGTTTTGAATGCAGTTCTAGCAAGTAGCTGAGATTAATTGTTCAATAAACAAGTATGCTGGGATCTGTTCCATTGTGGCTACTGCGATATCTCCGAATTTGAAAAATTACTTTTCAATCTAGTTAGCATTGTAGCGGAATTGAGATCACCGCTGAAACTGGAATCGACACCCAGGATAACTCACTATTACTAGCAGTCAGTAGAATGTTGCAGAGGATATAGTTGAGCATGAAGTTATATTACATTCGACAAAACATACCAGATGATATCGCTGTATAAAAAATGTTGAACAGGATGGCTGCACTGCATCAAGGTGATGGCTTCGTCGAAGCGTAATGAGTAATTGCCTTCGGCTCGGCTTTTATTTGTGGTTGACGTGGATACCAAAAACAGCACAGGATATTCGTCATCTAGAATTCCAAAAACTCCAACCGACTCTACTTGTCACGTCTATGTTATGGTTATCCTTTAGCTGAATTCTTATCTCTCACTTTATAGCGTCAACATTACGATTTCTTGAAGAAAATCGGAAGCACTCACAGTAATTGATATCATCGCCGTCAGAGGAAGATGACTCAGCAGAAGTTCTCGGCGCAATTTTTACATACTTAAAGATATAATAAATAAGTACAAAGAGGAAATTCTCATTGCACAAGACCAATATCACCTTCTTCGGAAATGCAGCTGTACTAAGATAGTCCATTAGTTCCACGTGATTATCACATTTGATGCGCAGTTCGACATTATGGTCTAATAGTAGACGAATTCGTGGAGTTTCATCTTAATATGAATAATAATATATTGAAGAAAGTCGTCTGTATCGCAAGCTTTCTTCGATTCTCCTTTAATGTCATAGGACTGAGAAAATTGCAGATTGAAATCCATTTTTCCATCTATTTTCTTATTCAAGAAATTTTTTTTAGACTCACATAATAAAACTAAGAGATTTACCGGATTTATTCAGTAATGTGAAATGAAAATAAAAAGCTAATATCTATCGAACGTTACAACAAAGTTTTATCTATAATTCTGATAGGTAGGACGTAAACGAAAATAGCGCGCTTCCCAAGTCGCTCTAGTGCAACGATTTCAACTGCCGCTTCGAGAGAGCGCGTTTCTCGTTATTTATTCAGAAACTTTTCCTCCATTTCGAAAGAATTCACTACTCCTTTTAATGTTGTAAAATATCACGATTTCTTCTACACGTTCAAATGCTTTTGATGCGTATATTCCGAGCGTGAAACGTGATTCTAATGGCTCTTAGCACTCCATGAAACCATTTTCAAATCCAAACCAAACTTCAACATAATAAGCTGTCAAACATTGCTGCGAGTGTGGTGAAAACCTAAGTACAGACCCCGTGCAAATAGTGCGCGTTAATGCTAAAAGTAAATTTCTCTTGGATGTTGTAATGCACTAACAAGACTTTTCCGAATACCACATATGGTAGCTGTGATTTTAACAGCCCTTCTGAATGTTTACAAAAAAGAAGAAAGGTCTCACAAAGATAGGACTAACTTTTATTAGTGACAACTTTAGTTTGTTCAAATAATCTAATCAATTCTTTGCCTAATAGTTTTCAAGAAATGCTTGTAAGAGAGTCAATCTACCCACCGGCATTCATATCCGATTTAAATGGATACACAATTCTCCAGTAGGAAAATTTTGTGTGGTTCCATTGACTTTAATTCTTTTGGTGACTCAAACAGCTCAATACGAGCCTTGCCGAAAGCATTCTCACCGTATATTAACGCAATATATGGCTTCCAATCCTGGAGTGGAAAAGCCTAATCATTTCAAAAACAAAAATTCAATATTGTGGTCAATGGAAAAATCACATTACCTTTCCAAGTATCCTCTGCTGAAAGGACGTCAATTTTTTGAATACAAAGTGGTTCCATAAAACATGAGAGAGCTGTCTCATAGAAACCTAGGTGAAAAATTTGGAAATACTTTCCAATAGATCTGAAAAGAGGGCAGCGACAACTACTAAAAAGTACAAGTGATGATAAAGCTCTAGCCCCTGCTTATATACAGTACAGTAACATATTTTCTCTCTTCCTCTTCATTCCTCCCTCTCTTTTACTTTTTCTTCTGTCTAATCTGATCTCAAATCAGCAAGTCAGAACGCTGTAACACCATGAAAATGTCATGGCTGCGCGGAATAAGTTGTAGGAATATGAAATGTCATGAATATGCTTGTCCTATAAAATCTAACATTCCTAACATTCCAAAAGTGATTTAATCACTGAATGATCGATTTGTTAAATGTCGATAATGATTGCTTACAAAGATCATCGCATTTTTGATGAGCTTTTCTCTAAATGTTCTTAAAGTTCATTGGGTACTGCGAGAAGGTAGCTATGATTAGCTTGCAGGGGATTGTATTACATACTTTTCACTCCTATTTGGGCCTTCGGATGAAAATGCTTCCTTCTGTTTCTGTTTAAGTGAGTATGCCGCAAATATAAACTGTCAGTGTACATAGAAACTAAATATCCATAAGCACACGCCAGGATAATCTATCAGAAAGAACGAGTCTCATTGTATGAATTTACTAATACGATTTCCCTGGGCAAAGTAAACAATATTTTTGCCTTTTTATCGCATAATTTCTTGATTTATTGCTGAGCTGTTTCTGTAGCACTACTTCAACAGGAATTAGCTTACGATGACCTAGGTCTCTTATTATAATGCCTCCAAGTCAGGAGTATTCGTAATGCTTCGTATCACCATATTTAGATATGCCGCAGCGAAAAATGGCAAAAATTTCATTAGAGCATAAAATCAAGGAACCGGAACCGAACATGCACTCAAATTCGAAAAGATTCGTACCGATATGGGTATAGTTGGTAAAGAATGTTACAGGACACCATCACCAGTTGACGGACATCATCTATAGGCACTAGTCGAGGCTAACTTCATTAGAGCTTTTTGAAGAGATTGCAGATGAACTCTGTTTTAATCAGTAAAAGTTTATTTTCAATTTAGAGACGATGAAAACGTGAAAAATCTCTATAAAAAGTTATTATATGACCTAAGCACAAAACAAAGAAATCCTCTGCATAAAGTTTAAAATGTTGCTTCTTTACCTAGAAGTAAATTTTATTTTCGACCGCGCTGCCATTTACCAAAATTAGATGATCAAAAAAGTCCACAAAAGTCAGTAACGATGGCTGGACAGCGACGAAACTTCTGAGCAGCTAAGACAACAGAATTTAAATCAAAATAGGTGAAATAAACTTATTTATTGCCTTAGTTACATTAACTCTGCAATTTTCTGGATTCACGTAAAACGATATTGACAAAACAATATTGTCACGAAATCGATGAAATACATGAAAATTGCATTGTATATCTCTTAGGTTGTTCAGTAAGTTTTGGCACTAAAGCAGTGAGCACCAAATCTATCACCAAGAACTGATTGAAATTGCTCAATTTCAGTATCGCTCAACAGCACATTTTCTGGCAAACATGTTGGTGTAGAGCTTACCTATTTTGTTCTAAAATGGAGCTGTCATGGGAACAAATTAACTTGCTACTCATGCAAGATGGCGCGTAGGGGAAAATGCTAGTGAAGATGCGCGCAAAATACCTGGGGGTAATGATACGGTACAAAAAGGGCGACAAGTAAGTGGTCCGCCAAGTTTAGAGCTGGACAGAACAGTCTGGAGTATCAGTCGCCCGCGAGCCGTCTACAGAGAGTTCCATTAATCTTGCTCGCCGCTTCACTAGCATTTTCCCTTCCGTGTTACGCGCGCATAAATAGCAAGCGAATTTGTTTTCAAGGCAGCTCCATCTCAAAGCAAGTATACACAAAGTGTATACCAAAATGTCCACAAGAAAATGCTCATATGAATAGTACCAAAACTATGCAATTTTATTTACTCCTGGATGGTAGATTCGCTGCTTGTTGCTATAGCACCGAAAGTTTCTTCGCAGTGCTGTGCAATGAAAGCAGTAGCAAATCAATGAATTTGCCTATGAAAAAACCTCCCAATCCAGTGTATCAATCGCTCTAAGGCTTCTGACATCTTTCCAAGCACTCTGGCCGCTCTTTTCAAAGATAAGCCATCACCCAATACTCTATTCCCAAGAAGGTCTTCAATCAACGAGTCGTTTTCAAATAAAACCCTCATAAATGTAACCCGCTCAAATGAAAAGCAATGTCTTGTGGCAAGAAGGTGCGAGAAGTAACGATTTACAAACTTCATGAATAAAAATGTATTATCACAGATCAGAGGATCATAAAATCTTCGTCAACCTTTGCCACATTCCTCCAAAATTATTATATTATGATCGCTGTCTTTAAGCACATGTTTACATTTAAGCAAGTTACTAGTTGGAAAACACAAGAATATTCAAAGAAAAGCACAATCATATTGAGATATCCAAATTAGCGAGCTAGAAGAATGCAAAACATCAATCGATTCAGATCATCCCATGACTTATGATGAATGCAAGTAAAATTGAGAGATTGGAACGATGCCTCGTCAGTTATGAAGCGTCACTGTTACGAGCGGCAACCTCGAAATAAACATCGACATCACCCAATCGTAATCGCCATAGAGAAAAAGCGATGATGAATTGTTTATTGATCAATTAGTAGAGGTGAGTATGGCTTCTAGCGTCAAAGAGATAATGGTTATATTAGGGTTATCAGCGGAGCGTTTCAAAAGATGCACTCACTACAGTTGCGTCTCTCAGAGTCGTACCGAAATGTTGTGGTTTGATAACGATCAAAAATAACCGTTGCTAGCTGAGTCATCGTCAGTCTCGCTCAAACTCACAGATTTAGGCAGACTTTTTTGTTGATGAAGTTTATGATGAGTGAATCAGCCCCATAGACGGAATATTTTCCATTCAAAAACTCTGATTGTCTTTTTCGCAGCAACAGCAACAAAGCCACCAATTGTATATCTCATACAGATCCCAGTCTAACTCTTCATGCTTCGTCCAGTAGGTTTCAGATTAATAAATTTACACTGAAATGCTAATTTGACCACAACTCGCACCGTAGGTAAATGATTAAGTGACAGAAATATGCGCGGTGCTTCGGTGAATTTACCAACATGAGTATATGGTAATTTGAAGAAAATCGATCGACATCAAGTGCTCTGTCATTAATGTTATTTAGGTCCTTGCAGGTATCAAAGATTATGTTTATAAAACATTTTCTCAACGAAAAGCAAGCGAGATGAGTAATGCCTATGCTGGACAGTGGACACCTGTCCTAAGAATTCCAGATAAGGTTTGGTTATCTGTTGCAATCACTTAAAAATTTTCCGAGTAACATTCTCTTGCTCGCTTAGCAATTCTCGCAGAATCACGTGAATCATTATTTCAGTGCCTCATGGAACTGTACTCTGTGAGGTGTAAATTACCAATTTCCGTGCTGGAATTTATTCCACCAATCCGGAGTAATTAACTCTGCTAGGAAAAAAAGTCGCTTTTCAATAAATTGCTTTTAGTCAGTGTTCCGAGAATATCGAAATAAAGTAGTATACCAGGCTTTTTATGCGATCAAACAACATTAATGTGCGGATCCTATCACTCCTGCATTCGATTCGTTACATAGCATCCATTAGCACGCAGGTCTTAGAACTTACTTTGTGCATGGGCTCAGCTGCTTCTGAAAGATTTTCTCAGTTGCCATAAATGTCAATGAATGCTGGTCCAAACAAATTACTTAAAAGTTCTGAGATAACCACTTTAGGGCGTGTCCGCTTGGATTGCTGAGGACCAATTTTCCCAGACAGTGTCATACAAATTTTCGACCTCGGAGGCTGGGAGGCGTGGTTTGCACTGTGATAAATACAGTGAAATAGACCACATCATAGTAAAACAAAGGTATTGTCCAATCTTTGTCGCTGCTCGCTGTTTCTCCAAACTTCTATTCAGTAATGAATCATCGTTCTCATTGTTCGACATTTCATTTCTCATTGACAGAAAGAGAAGCACAAAATTTAGGAAGGGGAGTACTTATAAACACCATAACTGGATTTATGTAAATTAGCAAGAACGCATGCGCTGCACTGGTCAAAGGTGTTCTGCATCGCACCCAAGATAGACGGTTCAACCTCGCGCTGATAGATCACCAAGCATGCCATCTTTCGAGTCGGTAAAATAATACCAAACTTGCCTGTGAGGACAAGCAGGACTGCTTGATGCATCGGTGGGCCACTGTGAGTCATTTAAAGGCTAGAAATGTATTTAATCACTTCAAGCGAAGCTATGAATCAGCAGTCAGCAACTGAGAAGATACCGCTGTAGAGAGCATAGTTTTTAAGAGTAAGATCTTCTAATGGCCACTGTCACGTAATGGTGAAAAATAGTCAAGTTCAAAATTACGGAAGAACTCACGCTCAATCACTGCACAAAGGCAACAAAAAAATCGTTACTGGTCATTGGTAATGGCCCGAGGACATGACTATTGGTATAAAAAATGTCTGCCTTTGAACTTTTCAAAACCTAAAAGAATTGATGACCATGCAAACAGGAACACTTCTAGAAGAGCAAGCACCGCAACACATGATTTTATGATAATTAAATTGAATGAAATACAATGAGAATAAAGGATGTGTTGCCGTTTTACAGGATTAAAAAATGCTTTCAAATTACTGGAGGAAGGACGATTTTGGAAGTTCTTGCTAATCAAGGCTTGATGCAAATGATTTTTGAACGGCTATGCGACGCTGCTTTTTCTTGCGACCAGCTTTTCAATTTTATTGTGCGGATCTCAGTACGTTTGAGATTTGACTCGTCGCCTCGTATTCATCGCTTATTTGGGAATTTCGACTTCTTCATGAACGTGATGGAATACCGATCAAGTAGGCCTTCTTGTATTCTTATGGATAGCCGAGCTGGGGCATCCCTCAGAGTGTTCATTGACTGAAAACCAGAGAATTTTGAGGAAAGTGGGCGTGGTTCAACTCAGCACTGAGTATTACTAACCATTCAACCACCGCCCGTCTCCCACTTCTGATAGTATTACTGAATTGAGAAGGAGAGCTTGGCAAGGTAGTTCGGCTTCTCCAAAATCATTTGCAGCCACCCTAAAGGATGTAGCAGGATTACAACAATCTATCTTGACGCGTCGGACCGTTTTGAAAACATCAAACATTAATCAGGCAAACCTAATTTCCACTGATAGAGAGAGTGCGTGTGGAAAAGTCAGTCAAAGAGTAAAGTTATTGCCAGATGTGTGGTATGGAAGCTCATCCGGAGAAAAAAGTCATGGAGAGAGAGAAAGAGAGAGGGGGGAGAGAGAGAGAGAGTGAAAGATCACATGACACGGTAGATGCGGATTTAGGAGTAGTTTGTTATAGTACTCCCATACTAGTTTGTGAATTGTACTCAACCTATTTATTTCACTTTACTTTACCAGTATTTGAGTTTCTTTTCTACTGAGAGAGTCACAGTACTTCTGACAATCGATTTAACTCCTTGCTTGCTTGAGGACTTCATCTTCTGCACGAACGTTGCAGAACACTGGTACGTCTCTTGACAGTTTCGAAGACAACCAGGGAAGGGCGTTCCTCAGGAGGTTCGTCATTGATTGCCTTGGAGTGTTGTAAAGGAGGAGAGGAAAGGTGGAGTGGAGGATCAATCTCTCGCCGAGCATCACTATTCATTTGTCCGCCGACCTTCTATCTATGCTTTCGAATTCCATTATTTATTTCTTTTTTGCTTTGAAGTAAGACGGTTCCAATGGAAACTTCAGCACACGACAGCGAAGGGAGATTACGGGTACACTCACTAGCTAAACGATCATAAGATAGCGGATAAGATGCCTTGTATACATGATTGAGAAAAAGGAAATGTGGACGAACTGCATTGTAATCTGTACATCTTCTCACTAAGGGCTTATTCTGCAACAGAGAACTTCTCACGCACCGGCTTTTTCAAAAGAGATATGTCAGGCGTGTCACACGAAAATTTATTTTCTAAATTCTGTATTTTTCGAAGATTGCCTGTGCACTAAGGTGACAGATCATTGTTGTTCATGCCATGTACAACAGACAATGTTGCATCACCCTCCATTTTAGGTAAATTCACTTCCTACTTAAAGGGCATCTACAGTAGAAATTCCGTTTCACTGCTGATAATGTTGTTCTGTGCTTGAAAAGTTTAGGTCACAGCAAGTAATGCAAAAGAAGGAACCCAAATCGGAACAGAGCACACATAGCCAAAGTTTTTGTGAAAATTTGTTTTCGGTCAAGGTGTGATTTTCGTTCAAATTCAATGGTACAAAGAGTAAGATAACTTTTTAAGGAACTCATAGATAATTCATGACATAGTAACGATAAATACCGTCTGGTAGGTCTTCAACTTGAGGTAAGATCTTCTCCAAAGTAAGATCATTTGTGACCACGATGTCAATCGCATTTTTAGGCACCACAATGATATTACAGCAGAAGTTCACAAGAACTACGTAGGGTTGTTGATCTTTTGATTTATTCCTTGCGAGCTTAGTAGTAAGCGGGGATCGTATTTTTATATACTAAACTGAGATCATATTTTCACATGTCTTCTTCTACACTTGTACGATGTACAGCCTTTGTCCCCCAAAAAACATCATATTTTGGCACAAATTCGTTGTTGTCAGCTGAGTTTTTCCTATGTCTTCGTATTGATGTTTATACTCACTCTATTCGTAAATGTGTGAAACCTATTGCCTCGATATATATGCGTTGTAGCGTAGAAAGAGTGGTGGCAAAACAGAGTCGGTAGTGCAATTGGTTAAGCACGCTCCCCGGAAATGTGAAATGCGGGTTTGTGTCCCACATGACGTCAAATTAAGCACATCGTTTTACATCACTGGTTATATATGTAACATCATACTAGAATGAAAAGAATTTTGACCTGATGTACTTGAAGAACCTGCCGCCAGTTCTCATCAATACCTTGGCTCGGCTCTTCACTCGCTACCTGTCAGAATGCAAGGTACCCTATTCAATGGAAAACCAGCAAGACCGTACTGTTGTTCAAAAAGGGAGACGTTCACGACATAGGCAATTATCGCCCAATCTGCTTGCTGTCCGTTGTCTATAAACTCTTTACTCGAGTCATCCTAGACAGGATTGACAGAACACTGGACGAAGGACAGCCATGCGGACAAGCAGGGTTCCGAAAAGGATTTAGTACCATAGACCACATCCACACGATCACAAGACTCAATGAAGTTTTGATGGAGTACAAACAACCACTCTGTCTCACTTTTATCGATCTGAAGAAAGCCTTTGATTCAGTGGAAACAGAAGCGGTTATAGAGGCTCTGGATAACCAGGGCGTCCCTACTCGGTACATAATGATCCTTCGTGAGCTTCATAAAGATTTCACGACTAGAATATCTCCATTCTACAACAATATCACCGTTGACGTAAGAAGAGGGGTTTGACAAGACGATACAATATCGCCAAAACTATTCACTGCCACCCTACAAAACGTCATGCGAACATTAGAATGGGACGAAATGGGAGTGAAAATTGACGGTCGACAGTTTAACCATCTTCGCTTTGCTGACGATATCGTTCTCATAACACCAAACATCAGCCAAGCGGAACGAATGTTGATGATTTCGATAACGCCTGTGGAAAGATCGGTCTTCAACTGAATCTAACGAAAACAATGTTCATGAGGAACGGATGGGTTTCTAATGCCCCATTCACGCTCAACGGAACGACAATTTCCGAATGCTCCAGTTACATCTATCTAGGTCGTGAAATCAACATGATGAACGACCTAGCCCCAGAGTTGAGCAGGAGGAAACGAGCGGCTTGGGGAACGTTTAAGAGCATCGAAGATGTAGTGAAGAGGACAAAGAACATCCGACTCCGTGCCCACCTTTTCGACTCGACAATTATCCCTGCCCTAACGTATGCAGCAGAAACCTGGTCGCTACGTAAGCAGGAGGAAAGAACACTTGGAGTTATCGAACGCGCAGTCGAAAGGTTGACGTTAGGAGTATCCCGTATTTCGTAAATGAGACAAAGGATCCGAAGTTCCGACCTACGTCAACGATCGAAAATCAGAGACGCCGTTCTACACGCCAGGATTTCGAAAATAAGGTGGGCCGGACACGTGATGCGCTTCAACGACAACCGATGCACGAGAGCCGTTACCGACTGGATTCCTCGGGACGTCAAGCGCTCTAAAGGAAGACCACTGACCCGTTGGTCCGATTTCTTCACGAAAGCGATGGAAGAAAGATATGATGCTCAGCGAATCACTAAAGCGAGGAGGACCCACTGGGCTACTCTTGCACGCGATAAGGAAAAATGGAAGAGTTGCTGGTACCCGCTCGAGTCACTCGACGATCAACGGGACGACAGGTGATACAGGTGATGGGTCTCAGTGACGTTTCAGTTCAAATATGCCATGGATTAAGCTCAAGTTAAAGACGTCAAGGCGAGAAAGTTCTAAAGAGACTTTAAAGGATGAGAAAGGACATGAAAGACGACCTTCCAAGACTGCGAACACTGTGTGAGTTGAGGGCAACGAAATTACCTATAAATGATGGTGCGATTGTCCAGACACATCAGGTGACTAGAGTTGATAGTTTGTTACAGCTTTTCAAAACTGACTTTCGAAATTTTCTGCAAATGTTGTGATTGTTGCTTGACTATAATATCTCATTGTGTTCAAATGAGGAAATAAACGTAAGTTAACATGAAATTCAACAAATCATATCTCAGTGTTAACCAAACGTGTTTTAATTTACAGCGAAGCTTTGAACAAAAGTCAACGAAGGGAGAGAGACAAAATATGGAAGAAACGACACCTCTCCGTCAGTCGAAGGATCAAAAATGGGCCCAGGCAAATTGGCTGAGTAGTTTGGATTGCCATATCTAACCATATGAAACTCTTTAAGATTAGAGTATTTGTCGAGGAAACACTTAAAAAAGGTGTGAGAGGCTTGATATCCGAGCTCAATTCTATAAAACGCATGAATAACTTCACAAAGATGACAGATTTTGTCGCAAAAAACTCTAGAACGGAATAATTACAAGGTAAGATTTTTCTTCTACGTCTTGCTTTCAACATAGTCAGATCTGTTGCTTCCATAAATCATTAATAATTAGCTGTAAGCATAACTGAATTACGATCACTAGCACTAACACCATTTCTCACTAACATCGATTCTCAACTCATCGTTGCATAAGTGAATAGATGAATCAGCTGTGAATCACCAATTTTGAAGTTTGACTAATTTCAACCCAAGTAGTGCCATTTAAAGAGCGATGCGATGATAAGCAGACTAAGACAGAGGTGTAGTTGGTAAGCAAGAATAAAAAAAGCAGTTATAAATACAAGTTTGTTATCTACATATAAGACCATCTTAATGAATGATACGGGTTCGGGTCTTTCGAGTCAGCTACTATTATAAGTGTTTTATTTTGCGCGCAAAGAGAGCGTATTAGTAGGCAGTCATCTTGATTATGTATGCTAGCAGCTTACCGTTATCAAATCACTTTATAAAGTACCCTCAAATAGCTTAGCGCCCCATCGTAACAGGGAGGTGTTGGTGGGTGTCGGAATGCTAATTACAGTAAAAATTGCATCCCCTCAGCACCGCCACTCAAGGTGAGAAGGAGTCCAACGTCTCTACCTGAATACCTAGCTAAGATTGGAGCGTATTAGAAATTAGCGTCGTCTTGGTAGCTGTTAATCGTGAGACTCATTCTTCTCCTGAGTACGTGACGACGAAGGCCAAAAATATGAACGGATGTCAGACTGGTTAATAGGAGAAAGCATTATTAGCTAAACTCTGCTCCGTTTACAAGAGCGGAGAGGATATGCCCTTGAAAAAAGCTCTAGCAAAATAGTTCGTAAAGTTGGCACCATTATCAACAATTAGAGTGCCCATGAATATCTAATCTTTTGATCAACTAACGAGCCAAATTGGATATGTATGTCGAAAAGAAATTGAAATAACACCGACTCAGAGATTTTCGTAGTTTTTTTAATGATGAGCTAACACGAGATTTTTTACAATTCATTATTATTATTGCGGTTAACGCTTCTACTGGTTCGCTATCATTAGAGTTACGATCATTCACGTCGAGTGTCCAAAGCAATTGTACCTGCTATTTCGGTCTTCGTTTTAGTTATTCGCGCGGCAACAGACGGCTAATGACCGAGAAAAATGGCACTGATGATAGCGAAACCGCCATAACGCGCATATGCCAGATTGTTGTCATGAACGAGATATAAAGTAACATATTCACATCTAAAACATCCCCGAAGACTGTATATGGATGTTCTTCATCGAGATTTTAATAAGCAGTCGGTTAAGGAAGATGTCTAACTGTCCATTCCACATGTAAGACATTGATTATAGCGAAACCGTCCAAGCGCGCGCATATCAGAATGTTGCCATCTATATGCGCGTTATGAGACTCTATCATAAGCTGTCAACTAGCAATGACGTCCTTGTAGTAGAGCATAATTTGAGCAGCGAATCCAAGTGTTTTCCCATTCGGCTTAAGCATAGACTCTTTTTTCCACTGTTCAGTGCTACTTGTAGCTCTCGCATACGGAAAAAGAACCTACATTTCGTAGCAAACACACGTCATTCACATACAGGAAGCTACTGGTTGATACTACAAGCATTAAGTGACTGATGAGTTTGATTATACGTCTCTCTTATTCTGTATATACGTGATCGCTGACTCAACTTCATCATGAAATCTCAAAGAGTCTCTCTTAGCGAGGGTGTCGAATTCTGCCCGACAATTATAGAAACGATATTGAGTAATGGACTGGAAACGTGAAATCTATAAGTGATTTACTATAAAATTTTCAGCTTCGCTTCCCATTTGAAAGGCGAGTGCGAATTTTCGCACGTTGGAAATGAACGTGCCGGGTAAGCCAACACACGCGTGCTCACATTATCATTGGCAAGACTGGCCGGATAGGGGTGCACCAGAAGCCGATCTCGCTCCCATCGCGTTGCTGTCTGAAGTCAAAGATAGCAAGTAGTTATAACTAGACGATATACAAATAGCCGCCTTTGTTACCACATCGTTGTAAATTGTACATCGTAGCATATCATGTAGTAACAACGGATTAGCACAGGCGAGGAAAATTTAATGCAAACATTTTGAATTTTTTTGGAAAGTGTCTTGAAAACTCTAAACTGCTTGTTGTAATTACTCTGATAATCGTCCTTCAGAAAGTTCTGATTGTTGAGTCGACCCATGCCGGTCTACATGTTTGAATCGATCGACAGCTTATGCCCTCAATTAGCGATAGATATAAATTTAATTTATTTCGTGACTACAAACTCCAGTCGCATATGCGATCGTCAACTTTTTCTTATTTGCATGGGGAGATTCCCTTTATGTTCACTCACAAAAGCTCTTTGGTCCTCCATCTGTTAGTGGATTTAAGTGAATAGTGTGATCCTTGGAAATCAGCATTCATAATCCACATCGCGCGTAGAAATCGGTTAAACTGAACGTTCTTGGCGGTTTCTTTGCTTTCTGACGCTGAGTGAACCTTTACTTTGAACAAATGCACGGTAACGTTGCTAAGATGTAGAGTTATAAACTCATTCTAGCACGCCGATAGTCGTTCATTGCTCGGCTGGTATTGGTCGAACCGGCTCTATCGTGCTGATTCAGTACGCCATGAAGCTACTGCATCAACCGGCACCACTTCTGGAAATTTCAAGGTACCTGCCGAACTGCGAAAGCAAAGGAATGACAGCATACAAATGCGTCATATAAAAGGCATCAAAACCATCTCTTTGCGTTTTTTTTTTAACTTGATCCGATTCTAAGCGACTACTCAAAGCCACTTTCTTCTTTTCAGCTAAAGAACTTGATTCAAAAAGTAGTACGAGTAGTAAAAACAAAAGTAAAGTAGTACAAAGATTGTTTTAGTTTTACTCTATCGTTTCTAGTTTGGAGAAAGAATTGATTACGATGAACGATATCGAATTTTATAGAGTGTTCCGTTCTCGTTTTAGTATAGGAAAGTATAAGGTACTTATATGTTAAACGGTGACAATAGATTATCCAACACCAACCGCTTGGCAGCAACTATTCATAGGAGTGATATTATTCGAAAGATTAAGTCTTTGGCTAGTGTGTTACTTGAGCGATTTCCAAAAAAAAACCTTCTATAACACTGCTGGATTCAAATCTCATTTGTCGCCATCTAAAGTGTAAGTACCAAACGAAATCTTTGCCAGCACAATTACGGTAGTCAAAAATTGAATGAGGTAACAAGCGCTTCTGTCTAGACACTTATCAAAAAGTAGCACGCTTATAACAAGGGTTTTCAGCTAGTGAAACAACGTACCTTAGAGAAGTGGGTGAGTTTCTTGTGTGCATAAGAAAGCAACGAGAGGGTTCAGCGCATTGTGCACTAATCACACATTACGCAGCGTAAACAATCGTTGATTTTTGGCTTAGCAGTGTGAAGCATATTGCTTGACAAATAGCACGATGAAATTTTTGCATCTTTAATAATGATTTTTAGCGGAAACACCAATACCTCTATGTCCATCAGATATCATTGTATCTGAGGAAAACCAGGCATCGGGATGAGACCGTGACACTCCATTTGGAGACGTTTTCAAAAGATTACGTCGTCACTGCCAAAGGATTTTAATAGTGTAATAATCATCGTCACGAATAGATCTTTGTGTTTATGCTTATGACGGTTTTTTTTCTGATTGAGACCTCCTAGAAAATGGGCCGTATCGTGTTTGATGAATTTGTAAAAAATGACACGTGAGATGCTTTCCCAGTTACATGCTACTACACCTAAATAGTGTAAAAACGTAATTGCTTCCGTTTCTTTTGTGACCGTATTCGTAGAAGACTTCTGACGCTCGTTTTGTGAGCCTCTTCTAATCTGTCTCAATTACCCGTTGTCGATCCTATACATCATTATGTCATTTCTTTTCCTTGAATTATTCAAACGCTTGGTAGATTGTATAGGGTAATTGATTATACTGAGTAGTTGAAGTCTTTCAAACTGCTAAATCGCGTATGGGGCAAGAAGCGCAGTTGTCAGAGAGCTGTGGAATGCAAGAATAGTATCTGCTCCGACCAATAGTGTCATCCAGACTCGTCCATATCAACGATAAATTATTGCAGAAGACTTCTAGAGGAAGCTTTCTGTGATCAAGGATGATAATCGACCGAGGTGAAACTTGAGAGCGACAAGATAGGCCGCCTAGGCAACATTGAAGAAAGAATCAAATCGACCCGTTTAGCAACATTCATAGAAAGGAAAATCTGCAGGCAGCGGATAATTTCTCACTGAGAAGTTAGAAGACCTTTGTAGAAGATAGAAGCCAGGAAACGAATCGAAAGTGTGAGGTCCATGGACCTTCACAGTATGTGATAGCGGGCCACATAAATAAAATAAGAAGATAACAGCTGTCAGCGCGACTGGGATTGATGGCAATATGCGCTTACCACACTAAAACACGGTGAATAGTTGATAGAATAGATGTTCAAATAATTGCATACCACGCAACATTATTGAATTTGTAGTTTTACCATTAAAACATTGCCAATAAGTAATGAAATAAAAGACATCTTGCTGATTACATGAGCTGTTAAGTACCAAAGGCATTGTCTGTTTGAAAATTCATTGGGGGAAAATATAAGCTTGCTATCAAGAATCTCGACCAGTTCTCACTGTGTAGTGCGTTTTCTCCGGAAGCTCTTATTCCCTAAAGATCTGCTGATTAGTGATGTTTCTTAATGTCAGTTTGTTCTGAAAAAACATTCTCATTCATCGCTCTTGTTTTACTGCTCAGAATATTTCTGGGAAATAAGACAATTTTTCAGTGTATCATCGTTACTCATTTATGTTTACAATGCTGTGTTAGGGCTTTTAAATGCTGTCATTGTTCTTTTTTTTTGAAGAAATTATGATCACCCTCTTACATAGCCTGGGTCATATTTTTGGTCATTTTTATAAAGAATAATTCTGTAATCAATGAGAGTTTAGTCATTTTAGCAAAAAAACGAGAATATATCACATATATCATATTCATCTCTAAACTTGCATCATGTGAAAATTTCTGACGTTAGCAAAGGCGCCCTGCAATGAAAACTTTGTTTGCTTTGGTTTTTTATAGAAGGTGCGATAGCCAGTCTTGTACGTACGTAATGGATTATTCTTTTCTTTAATGTTTTATTCTGAACACTCTTCTCCCTTCCCATCAAGATGAGAAATTCGACTTTTTATGCCGTCTCTGCGTTGATAGTCGACTAATCTTAGAAATAACCACTATCACAGAGACTGTTAGTTCCAAAAACGAACCTCATTCGCAATTCATTATGCTCGGCTCCAGCTTACAGCAGTCGGAAACTCCCTATCCTGCCTCACATTGCGCTAACCATGTTATCTCGTGCGTGCAAGAAGATACCACTTGGCACTTTCTTAAAACATCTTCGCACTATTTATTCCACTGTCTGGATCCCCGTGCTTCTAGCATTCAGTTCGGTTTTTCTCATATTTTTCTTGAACGTTGTGGAATACTGGTTGATTATGTCTCCTTGTAATCTCGAGAATAATTTGGTTGTGACGATACTACACGGATCAGAATTAAAGATGTTTATTGGGAAACGACAACAAATCTTCAAGCTGCAGCTAATGTTGACCGCAACCTCGCCTACGTTCCTGGAAAACACCTGTAACGCAACCAAGCAAATAAAAGAAGCACTGATTTTTACGCTGGAGTAAAGAAGAGCTCCTCCAGCATTTAAATTCCCGACATGTGCAAGATAAAACGTAGTTGAACGACGGCTTCTGTGTACATCACCATCGCTACCTTAAGTTTTGATCACAGCGCTAGGATGATGTCGAGAAGTCTTCGCAAACGTTGAATCCACATCTTTTTCCGTCATAAAAATGCAAATGACGAAAGATACCGACACATACAGGTAAAGTCATCTACGCGAAGTGTTCTAGCATCTTTCTCTTGTAAATCGTTCTCCGTTTCTGGGAACGAATCGAGTCCAGTGAATAAAAATAAGACATGACATGACAAAAAATATGACTAAATAAAAAAAACATGAAAAAGATTTGTTAGGTGAGATCTTTGACAGATGAGGACTACACAGGTCTTAGTTATCACGCACAGCTAAAATTTGTGAGAGAACGTTTATAGCTGAACGAAACTAGCAAATGAGTATGTGAACTAACTTAAAGTGGCCCGTCGTTACTCGAAATTTCTAGTATTTCAACTACATTTTCACAGTGTTATGATGTTTCGTAAATACTTAAGAGATCTGAGTGGCGAGCAAAAACACGGTCTCGAGCAGGAATCGAACCGGGACGTCCCGGGCATGGATGAAATGGGGGTTCGATTTCCGCCTAAGGCCGCGTTCTTGCTCACTACTCAATAGGTATTCACAAAATCGATAGTCAAAGCTTTTCTCAGTCAACCATTCATAGTGCAGCTGCTTATTGCAGTATGCATCGTCCTATTCGTCAATGCATAAAACGAGAAAGTGGCTGAAAAGGACCGAAGGGCTATGAAGAATTGATTTTGAATGGTCCGCAGTTGAGGAGCTATGCGCTTAGCTCCATCTTCATTCGCTCCCTTTCCAACGCTGTCGTATCACGAACCCTGCGCTGTGTGGGGAATGCGACTCGCTTTCTTTGTTGGGGCTAGCTTTTGTGATCAACGATTGGCCTGCTAAGCTTTGACGTGGATTCCGAACACTTATAGATGTCTTGCCATTCTTCACCATAAAGACAGAGAGGTGCTCAGTTATTGGCAGTCACTACTAATCACCTTCCGTGAAATTTCCAGCAGCCTGACTAGGGGCATTTGGTCAATTTGATTGGTGGGAAAAGAGGCATACCAAATTCGTGCTACATTAACATTACTTAATGCACCTGTGACTCATAGAAGAACATAATCGCTGTGTTCGCGTTTAACTCCCTTTCCACCACGGAAGAACGCGCCACGTGCTCTCGAAACGAACTGGGCAAAGATCAATCTATAATGAGAATCGTGGACGTCGCATCACTCACGTTCAAGCATTGAGTGTAACAAACTCTATGCTCTTCTGTAGATGATCTGGTACACAAGACGGAAAATATGTTTTCAACTGGATCTAGGTATTCGTTCAAAATTTGGGAACCTAAAATGGGTATTCTTATCATGTCAAGATTTTCGACCCATCTCTTTTCGATCTAGGTGTTAGCAAGTCTCGGCGGTATCTAAGTTCCGAATAATGCCTACAGGTCATGGTGAAATACCTAGATTACCCAGGAAATAAGCACAGCGTTGGAATCGGCAAATCTTACACTATCGAACGATCACTAAAGAGCGGTGTCTTGACAGAAATGTATTCCTTTAATTGAAGGACTATAATAAGAAGTGTTCATAAACGGCTGCGAACACCGCTAGCGAGAGATTTGAGCTTTCGAATGATTACTCACACTATTTGCTAAGAGTCCGATCATATGAAGTCATCATATGAAGCATTTCTTATATATAAACATATAACCAGATCACCTAAATCACCTGCAGTCGCGTTGATCGTCGAGTGACTTGAGCGGGTACCAACAACACTTCCATTTTTCCTATCGCGTGCAAGAGTAGTCCAGTGGATCGTCCTCGCCTCAGGGATTCGCTGAGCATCATATCTTTCTTTAATTACTTTCGTGAAGGAATCGGACCAACGGGTCAGTGGTCTTTCTTTAGAGCGCCTGATGTTCCGACGAATCCAATCGGTAACGGCTCTCGTCCATCGGTTTTCGTTGAAGCGCTTCACGTGTCCGGCCCACCTTATTTTCGATATCCTAGCGTGTAGAACGGCGTCTAATAAATATATGTTTTCAATCCATTTTCAAATAGTAAAAAGTCTTACTTACTTACTCGGCTTTCTTTGACGGTCCGTTTTCTATAGTTGTGCAGGCCCAGCACATATTCCATTCGCCCCTTTGCTGCGCTGCACTCGTCGATGACGGTGGTCGGTCTGTTTTGAGCACTGCGGCTGGTGCGAGTGTCATACCGTGATTTGAAAGATATCGGAGGCCGCGATTACAGCTTCTTTTAATTTTTTAACGAACATGTTCGCCCCAAGTGTAGGTGTCGTCGGCGAAGATGCGTAGATTGCAGTGGAATCCACTCTACAGTTCTTCTTCTCCATCTGTCGTCTGTTCTTCTCAGTATATGACCGGCCTATCTGTGTTTCGCCATAGATCTATAGACCCCTGGTCACGAAGATGGGATTGAACTAGAACATCCGAGCTACGCAAGTCGGCCAAATGTTGTGGGCGCCGACTAAATTGTAGAAGATATCGTTTAAGCGCTCTTAGAGTTGTTCATAGCAGTCTTGACGTGGTGGAATTATCAATCCACATCTCAGCTATAGCAGAGAGCCCGGAGGACTGTTGATTTGGAAAGGTGGGCACAGAATTTTGGGTCTGTTAGCTGGTCGATGACTTCTTTGAGAGGCCCGAATGTGTCCTATGCTGCTCTCCTCCTTCTATCTAGTCGTTCTTTATCTTGTTTTCCATGCTTAGTGAACTCCCAAATTACACTTATGAGGTGGATTCTGCAATCAGATAATCATATATTTCGACATGATCACCATATCGCCATGGGTTCTTGATGAACTGGGTCTTCATCTATCAATACGTAATCCGATCTTCTTTCCAGCCTCGTCTAATTCTTTCAGCATCGCCTCTGTTTCACTTGTACTTTCCGAAAAGATGACGATGTCGTTCGCTAAAGGAGATGTGGCAGAAATTTCCATCGACACGAATACCCTTCTCGTCCCAATCCAGTGACTTCATTATTCATTGCAGCGCGGCCGTGTATAGCTTTGGCGATATTGTATCGCTCAGCCGAACTCCATTACCAATAGGTGAGGTCAGAGGTCGGTGAAAGAGCTGTATTTTTGTGATGCAATTTTGATAGCAGTCTAACAATGTTCTGACAAAAGAATTCGCATGCTTTATTTCAGTATTATTGAAAGCAAAAAGTAATTAAACGATAGAATCATGTTTATACATGTAATAAGATCTTCTGTGAAGAGCAGAGGTAGACTATCACGATTAAAGTAGATTTTGTTGCATAAGGTTTTCAAAAGAACTTTTTTACGTCCAGTTTCTAATGAGCATTGAGTTTTGTGATATATATATATATATATAAATATAAGAGCGCATGTGGCGCAGTGGTTAGAGGTGCACTGCGTCGCACACGAGGTCACTGGGTCGATCTCGCGCTCATGGCTCACCAAGCCATCCATCCCTCCGGGGTGAGTAAATTGGTACCAGACAGGTCTCAGACTTGTCTGGGAGGGTAAGCAGCACTGACTCGGTTCAGCGAGAAGCCACCGCGAGTCATTGCAAAGACCAGATGTGCATTCAATCACCTCAAACAAAGTTAAAAAATTGAAGTCGAATGCATGGCGCATTCCTCAGGGATTGATCAACGCCGAGAGCTTTATCCTTTTGGCTTTTTATGTATGTATATACTTATATATGGGTCTCAGTGACTATTCAGTTCAAATATGCCATTGATCAAGCTCAAGCTAAAGGCGTCAAGGCGAGAAAGTTCTAAAGAGACTTGAAGGAATGAGAAAGGACATGAGAGACGACTTCCAAGACTGCGAACACTGGGTGAGTTTAGGGCAACGAAATTTCCTATAAATGATTTTGCGATTGTCCAGACACATCAGGTGACTAGAGTTGATAGTGAGTTACGGCTTTCCAAGACTGACTTTCAAAATTTTCTGCAAATGTTGTGATTGTTGCTTGACTATAATATCTCAACGTGTTCAAATCAGGGAATGAAACGTAAGTTCATATGAAATTCAACAAATCATATCTCAGAGATAACCAAACGTCTTTTAATCAACAGCGAAGCGTGGAACATTGCGCAGGGTTGATTTGGTGACAGGTTGATTGGGAGCAAACCTTGGACCTAATTCTAATACTGAACACGCAACCCGGAAGCGTTATGCTTTACAACACGATAACTCTTAATTGGTCTGGCACATTGTGATTTTTGAGCTTACCTTCACTACAGCGAACGCCGATGAAAACGTTTTGGTCTTTATGTTTGCGCTTTGATTCTTCAAACTTCTTGAGAAGAAATCAGCAGAACATTTTATGCATTCCGCGTATCGAATATGCATGGCGCTGCCAGACAGTATTAGCAATGTAGTAAATGAGGAACCTGCCTGAGGCTCGAATTTATAGTAAGGTCATTGTAAGTCTCTGTCGACGTAATAGCTTTATTCTCCACTTGCTATATATTAAAGTTCAAAGTGTTGGGATACGACTGAACAGCAAGGCCATGCGGTTTTGGATCAGGATTTGAGTGAAACGACACATGTGTTACCGTCCAATATTCCCACTATCCGCCTTTTAAAATTTTACCATGGTCAACTGATCGAACATGACTGAAATTAGGACAATTACGGGCTGGTTTCGATAAGGTCTTTATGCAATCAAAAATATCAAAGTATTAGTCTCTTAATTTTTTTTGTACTGCCAAATTAACCCCTACCAGATTCAAGCTATGCGTGAAAGAATTCGGTTATAAATGTAATGTTCTTTCGTCCTTACAGCGCTCTGTAAAGACCTTCTAAAACAGTTAGCCTTTGATTTGCGCACAGTATACAACTCACAGGTAATGGAGTCTTTTGATGTCACCTCACTTTATACCAACGTATCACACGGCTCTGCAATGCACGCCATTCTTGAATTGCTCACGGAAAATGAGCGAAAAATCAGTATGTTTAGCATGTCAGTTCAACAGGTAACAGCCTCTCAAAACTGTCTCTTGGCTGCTCAATCTCTACGTGGTTAGGAAAATAGTTTTCAAAAATAAGGGGGTTAGAAATGAGTCAGCGTACAGTACCAAGCTTAACCAGTCTTCCTGTTTAAAGTAGAAGCTCCACTCCTCACTCGCGCGCCCCAACTCCACTGCCGAGACATAGATGACTGTTTCATCGTCTGTTCCACACAAGAAGAAATGGACAGATGTTTCGAAGTCTTAAATGAGCAGAAAGAGTTTCTTAAGTTTACGCAGTGAAGCCTAAAAGGGGATTGACTACCAATTTCAAACACCGAAGTCAAACTCTTAAAAGTGGTTACGCTACAAAGTGGTACCGTAAACCAAATAGCAAAATTATATTAGTCCACCACCACTCCTCTCATCCATCATACACGAAGAAAGCAATCCTCAAAAATATGTATCAAACTTCTAGCAATTGTGTACAAGATTAGAGGAGAGAAAAAAATGGCTGAACTTGGCCGGCAAATAGCCATATCTAAGGGCTAAGATTACAAGGTACCAGCCTCAGTTCAATTAATAGGGTCAGGCTCCAAACCGAAAACAAAAAACAAAACCTCGCACCTCAAATCGCTTTTGAGTTGATTTTTATAACAAACGAAGTCAGTTGGGCTCTTAAAAGGTGCCTAAAAAGAAGTGGTCTTAATACTTCAGTGACAGTAATCGAGCTCCCCACCTTACATACTCTTGATTTCCTAATTTGATCTAAGGGGCGGTGCTTACACATCAATCCATCTTACCGGCTCATGCAAATATCAAAAACAGTGTACGTCCAGGCTCCGAACAAGACCGTGTCGACACAACGTCAGCCAGCAATCCGTACAGCGATCTATCCAACAACAACAAACAACGACAACACCAACGTCGTCTACCAACCTCTTCAATAAGACTATAGTTAGTTGAAACATATCAAAACAATCATAAGACAATGAAATGTTCTTCAAAAGCGGTACTGCACATTGTGATACGACGCGATTCCAGACATGATTCGAGAAAATTTTTTTGAAATTAGGAAACTTTAGAAGCTGAGGCTCTTAAAGTGTTCTAAAAGCAATTATGCTCTATTGTGTTATAGGTGAAAACTTTCTATGAATCCTTTTATACTCTATATCAAAAGCGTTTCATCGCGAAAACCTGAGAATCGTGCGAATGCCTTTTTGCAAGCAGCATATTTTTATAAGGGAAGCCCACATGCTTGCGATAAAGTCACATTTCGGACTCTTGTTGCACGATTTTGGCTCTCTTATGAGATTTGTCCACATTTCAATCATGTTTGCCATTCATTTCCTATATCAAAAGTGATTACTTCTATTCGTTCCTACGAAAAGGCGTCAATAATCAAGATAATATCGTCTGACATCGTATCACCAGTTTGTATTTCTGAATGATACATTACGAGACAAATTTCCCCTTTCTGGTATAATATCATGACATATGACATATGAGCGCATGTGGTGCAGTGGTTAGAGGTGCTCTGCGTCGCACACGAGGTCATTGGTTCGGTCTAGCACTAATGGCTCACCAAGCCATCCATCCCTCTGGGGTCGGAAAATTGGTACCAGGCAGGTCTCAGACTTGTCTGGGAGGATAAGCAGCATTGACTCGGTTCAGCGGGAGGCCACCGCGAGTCATTGTAAAGGCCAGATATGCGTTTAATCACCTCAAACGAAGTTAAATTGAAGTCGAATGCATTACGCATACCTCAGCGCTTGATCAATGCCGAGAGCTTTTATCCTTTTATCATGACATATATCTCAAAATCATCATTGTGATGCTAAGTTGTAGGGCAATGGATAGTTTACCCAAAATAGTGTTGTAAACTGCATGCGATGTCACTAAACTCTTTCCAATTTTCCATTATCAGTGTATTTCAGGGGTCGAGACCTTCATAGAGTGCAGAAATTATTTTATTCCATCCTTTGAGAGTTACAAGTATTTTTACCACCTTGTATTGGGCTATGAACATCATATATCAAGGCAACATTTGTCACTGACAAGGGCGCTAATACAAGTGTTCTATGCATTAGTTTTCAGTTTGTTGGTCTGAAGACAAACTATTGTACTTTGTTTGGCTTCAACGTCTCAAAATAACTTCAATAAAACCATCTGTAGCCGGTTGCAGAACTCAATAACTACCGTCAGGGACTTGAATCAAGACTAAGAATGCTCACTGGTAGAAGACGGTCGCTTTCTCATGTAGTACAATGGCGACAATATTTGTTGAATTACGGTTTCACAATACCGTCGATAGTAATATGCAATACAAATTGCAACTGCATTGTTATCCCAAGAATGTAGCCGTCGCACTGAAAGGTAGGAATTTTCGAGACAAATGGGCGTTGTTTCTACCAGAAATGCGTTTTTCGGAAATTGAAGTGGCTCTTGGAGTTGATCAATCCCTGAGAGATGCGTACATTCGTCTTCAATTTCCATCTACCTTCGAGGTCATTGAATACAAATCTAGCAATTACAATGACTCGCAGTGCCTTCCTGCTCTATCGAGCCCACCACTACTTATGCTCGCAAACATGTCTGGCACAAACTCATTGGCTTCAAAGGTATGGAAAGCTTGGTGAGCATTGAGTGCGAGATCGAACCATTAATCGCAGAAAACCTTAATCATTGTGCTGCATGCGCTCCTTATCAAGTTAACTTTTCAGATAGCAGATTATAGTATGAAGATCTCTTCACTGATCCATATCAGCACTAAGCTTGCCAGTTTTTGAGTTGTTGATTGATCACTAATAGACTAATGAAAAAACTTTACTAAGTGAAAAAATGGTGAAATTACGAACACATTCCACACGCGAGAAAGGAAAGAAACTGCCAAAAGGTTCTGCCTTCTCAATTATGCAGTTCTTTTAGAAGGAGAAATTTTGTGGACATGAGCATACCTTTCAATGAGCATTCGCTTGTGGAACTTTGTACAGTAAAATTCAATCTTTTCGCGCCGTTGAAGTATGATTAGAATCCAAAATCGATTTTATGAGATTGAACAAAGTTCACGATGGAGTCGAAACAACGCATTCCTAGAGCAGAAAATCAAAATGATAAAGCGTTTGGCGTCGGAGAATCTTTTAGCGATGTGCTATGCAGTTGCGTTGAAGGTATATACGTCTGAGGTGATTGAATGCATGTTTGGAATTTACAAAGACTTGCAGTGGCTTCCCGCTCTATGAAGCCACCGCTGCTTATGTTCGCAAACAAGCCTGGCACAAATTCACTGACTCCAAAGGCATGGAAAGCTTGGTGAGCTATGGGTGCGACATCGAACCAATGACTTCGTGCAGGACGCAAGACAATCTAACCACTGCGCCCAGTATGCCCTTGAGAACAGAGCACCTTTTTTTGTTATTAAAGCTTACTGTGAACGTACCCGCATGAATAAGGTTCAGTACTAAATTTTCCAGTTTTCGAGCTGTTGGATGATTACCAATAGTCCTATAAAAAAAGCTTTGCTGAGTGGAAAAGGAGTGGAAGTACGAGCACATTCACATGATGCGCTACATTCCGTTCATTTCGTAAGGATTGGTAGACATGTCCAGAAGAGCTGGTCATCTTTTCACCAGAACTATATTTTCATGAGTATCTCTAGCAATATTCTATCTAAGCTGATCTGGAACATCGCTACATAGCATCAAAAATTTCGCTGTGAAGTCCACAAAATGGACTGCTATTGCAAAACCTTCTATTTTATAGGTCACGAAAAACGTGATATGAAGGTCGAACCACAAAGCAAGCTTACCATCAGAATCGGCATTTTTCAAGCTATCGAACGACTATAAAAGCATGAATTGAAAAAAGAAACAAATGCTAAATAATGGTTGGAAATATGTTCGTTTCTGAAAAGGTGTGGTTTCTCCTATTGAATATAGTTTATTTATTGACCAATGCCATTCTTTCAGTCAAAAAACGCATAAAAATCTTTACAGGATTTTCCTTAGTGATATTTCATCATTGGACAGCGATAAATTTTTCTTAGAAACCTAATATACCACGTAATATCTCCCAAATTTCCACTTCTTATGCGTGGCGCCGTATACGACTCTGATGAGCGAAATAAACCTTGGGTTAATATGACCCATAAGGTTCCGAAGCGGTTAAACGGGAAAGAAAAAACCTTAATTTAGAAGCTAAAACTACACGCTACATTACGCATTGCAATTTCATTCGACTTCCCCAAAAGGTCCCACAGCGATTCTCTGACACCGATGTCTGTAAATCTGCGTAGTTCCGTCGTCTCAGTTGGGCTTGATAGTGGAACTCGGCGGTGTGCTTCTTCTTCGCCTTTTCAGATTTTTCTTCTTTATGATTTTTTCCTGCTTGTTCCTTTTTTTCAAATTCTTTTCTTTTTGAACTAGGAGAATTGAGTGGTGAACAAAAACACGGCCTCAGGCGCGAATCAAACCCACGTTTCATCCTATCCGGGGACGCGTGCTCTACCACTACACCACTGAGGCACATTTGCCCGACCACTCATTCTTCAACATCCCAATGGTAGCTATCAGCCACCAACCTTTGACAGGTTTGGTCGGGTATGCGACTTCGCTTTATAAACCCAGTTGAGCTGATAGCTATTCTAATTACTAATACTTCGAAATTATGATATTTTCACTGCTTTTTTTTTCGCAGTGTTATTATGTTACTTATAGAACTAAGAGAATTGAGTGGTGAACAAAAACACGGCCTCAGGCGGGAATCGAACCCACGTTTCATCAAATCCGGGGACGCGTGCTCTACCACTACACCACTGAGGCACATTTGCCCGACCACTCATTCTTCAACATCCCAATGTTAGCTATCAGCCACCAACCTTTGACAGGTTTGGTCGGGTATGCAATTTCGCTTTATAAATTCTCTTAGTTCTATAAGTAACATAATAACACTGCGAAAAAAAGCAGTGAAAATATCATAATTTCGAAGTATTAGTAATTAGAATAGCTATCAGCTCAACTGGGTTTATAGAGCGAAATCGCATACCCGACCAAACCTGTCAAAGGTTGGTGGCTGATAGCTAACATTGAGATGTTGAAGAATGAGTGATCGGGCAAATGTGCCTCAGTGGTGTAGTGGTAGAGCACGCGTCCCGGGATAGGATGAAACGTGGGTTCGATTCCCGCCTGAGGCCGTGTTTTTGTTCACCACTCAATTCTCTTAGTTCTATAAGTAACATAATTACACTGCGAAAAAAAGCAGTGAAAATATCATAATTTCTTTTCTTTTTCTTTTCATTATTTCTTGATTTGAAGCTCAATACTGTGCCTTTTTTCTGCCTTGTTTCTTGCATAACTTCTCGCATTATCTCATCTTCGAAAAACTTTTCATTAAATACTCTTTAGTCACTATTATAAGCAAATATATATACTTACGATTCGTATGCTGACGTCGATAAAGTGGCAAATTTTTGAACAAAATCGCAAGGTATTTATTTTGATCGATTTTCAGTTTCAAACCATTAAGCCATCACTATGGAACAAAGCATCGGAGACACCAATAAAATGAGTGGCTACGGCGGTAAATTGGATTCAGCAGTATTATTACTTATTAAAGACAAAGTAGCGCAAAATCGATTTCTGAATCTTTATATCTATTCCCATCATTAAGCTGGTTGTTCATCGAGACAAATGCGAAGCCGTGAATTTGATAATATCACGGTGTAGTGCAAATTTTTGTGCTCTCACTTATCTTGAGACTAAGTTCACATTATTATTGGCCTTGAAAGCAGCCAAATGACTAGTGCTATTCCGAAAGCTTTCATAGTATTTCCAATCAATGCTGAGCAATGTAATGTGACGAAAGATTACAGTTATTAATGGCGATTGTCCTGCTATCTAAAATAAATTGCACTCTTTTTTTTCTCCTCAGCACAGGTGCGATGCAATGGTCCTTAGGTGATTTTTGTTTTTGGATTCAGCGAAAACAGCAAAATCGAAGACTACATTGAGGACTTCTGATGGTTTGAAGCAGTACTGCACTCCATGAACGCGGTTATGATTGAACAAAGAATTCTTATCAACGCTTTCCTAAATTATCAGTATTCTACGTGTGAGCGTGTCCTGTTCATAAATGCTGTATATTTCAAGAAGAGGGGCATGGCCGCTCTGGAGACTCTGCAGGAAGGCGTCTACCGCTCTCTGATTCTGGCCGCGCTCAAGAGACGACCGAAACTCTCAATGGGATTGCCAGCGGAAGAGCTAGCAACGCAAACGATATGGTAAGCGTGCGATTTCAGGCATCAATAGTTTTCATTCTCATGATTCCCCTCACTTTCCTCGAGTCAAAAATCGGTGTATTCTGTGAGCGTTCTGATCTATGCAATAATAAGCTGGGAGACAATAATTCGAACCTTCGTCGTTATCTGTTATCATTTACTTATAGAAAACCTTTTTTACTGGACAGAGGTTTTCCACTAAAAATTCATTGACCATTCAAAAACTATCTCGACCATTTCAAAACGTTCTTAATTTTTGAAAGCGCCTTTGAACTGAGAAGGTATCCAATTTCTGCCCAGCTAATGGTTGCATATCATTGATCATGACGGTGGCTATATTGTCAATTGATTGATTTCTTTTACGAGTTACCGCTGGATTAACAGAGGTGTCAAAATGTGGAAGAATTCATGGGGCACCCCAATACAAATTTTTAAATGATTCGATAACCAATCAGTTAAACAATTGATTTACATTGACATTTGTAATTTCTTATAATCTGCTCTACTTTCATATATAAATCTAATAGAGTGTACGACTTTGTCCTCTGATATCTTTCCTTCTTTTTGATCAGTTAAGAAAATTTGTCAGAACGACAAATTTAGATTTACCAAAGTATTCAAATAAGGAGCATGCTCTAGTCCAAGTTAGTCCACTACTATCCACTACTAGTCCACTACTATTGTATTGTACTGTGCCGAACAAATCGTACTGTCATCAACTTCATATCTGCTAAGCAAGAAAACACGAAATTATTGGCTCAATGCCGAGACGAGGGACTGCTGGCCGAATCGCTAGTGAGACTTGGCGCGGTTAGATTCGCGGTTCGTCCGCCACCCTTCATCACTTTCCGGATACCAACTGTGAACGCCTTGCAAAAGCCCCAGCCTGGCTATCTCAGAAATTTGAAGATGTACTGAGACGGTATTCTTCAAGCGGTAGAAAAGCTGATACGAATCAATCAAATTGTAAGGTGTTGCCGAGGTTGATTGATAGTCGGTCCTGGTATTAATGAGGGCATTGTATTTGTTGGATTACTATTTACAAGTTCCGCCCGTCTTTTTGAAGAAACATTAAAATCCTTATAGATTAGTGCAACTTTTCTAATGTTACATTACTTATTAGTTTTTGTGGGATAGTTTACTGCAGCATGTTTCTTCATGAAAAACCAAGCTCTAGACAATTGTTGTGATTGAAATGAAGAAAGATTTTATTCCTTTCACTTAAGGCTCGTGTAGGTTTGCTTATGAAGGAGAAAGAAGCAGCAGAAGAGCTTGCTGATGGCTGTCTGCGGTAAGATAAATCTACATATCTCCATATTCATTATCAAATTTTACGAAATAGTATTTCAAACGTACAGAGATATCACTTTCAGTGATCGTGTTGTCATGTTTGCAAACAAATTGCCAGACGGACCGGAAAGGACATTGAAAGATTCGCTTTATGCTGGTATGTTGCTTTTGTTCATCGTCGTTTGAACAATGTCAGATCTCGCGAAGTATCCTTATTTATCATAAAACTTGCTCGAGGTTAGTAATCACCTTGTTAGAAAGTTGTATGTAACTTGGTCTTGTTGCTGAGAAAGCATTGTTTTGATGAAGATATACTAACATCACGCAAGCTTTGTCATTCAAAAAGACAGTTCGTAAGATAATTTACATTTTTTATACCGAGGTGTAGTGTGAGTTGATCACTTGTGGTATAGACGTTGGGAAAAAACAAAACTTGGAGCCTCTGCTGTGCTTTGCACAAAGAATAGGCGCTGAATAAAAAATTAAACTTACCATCCGATGTTGTAACTTTCTTTTCAATGAATGCTGAATGAAACGCAAAACATTCGACTCCAAGCAGCAGTTGAAAGCATGGTTTCACCCGCACCGGGGCATGTCGATATATGCTTACCAGATCAAAGCGGAGGCAAGTAGTGCCTTAAAATTACGATGAATCATATCACAGAGGGTGACGGCAGAAAAAGAGTACTGGTAGTGCAATGGTTAGCACTCTTTCCCGGAAGTGTTCGACGCAGGTTCAGCTCTCGTCAGAGTGCAAGGTTTTGCATAACACTCGACATTCTTGGATATATAGCTATAATATTGTAACACTGTTATTAAAGCTGTGGAATAAAAAGAATTCTTTTAGATTGTACGTTAGTTTGCGCTTGTTTGACCTTGTACCTTGTTAAAGTTCAACGATGTCCGCGTATCTGGCTACTGTCTCAGCGAAATCCGTAGTGATTCAAAACTTTGGGAACCGCATGTATCACACGTAATACACTGGCATTTTCGTGATTTTTTCGCCGCATGGTGTTTTCACTAAAGTTTTAGTAGTCATTCGATATCTCGAGAAACGACAATTCTAACGTTAGGCTTGTTTCCGACAGAGGCTTTCTTAGTGAACACATCACCTAGTTGATAAGATACGCCTTTAAAACTGCGACGTACTTCAGAGTTTTCCGCGTTATAAAAGGGTTAGGACATCAGCTAGCAGTCACAACAAAGACATTTTTTTTTCAAAAATTAACTTTCAGAAATTATCTGGATCTGTGATAACTCAAACAATATTTAGTCGTTCTATGCTCTATTTTCCATCTGTTAAATAGCGTTCAACTTGATAATTCTTATTCTTGTTTTCAGCCGATAATGCGGTGTGTGCACAATGTCAAATCAATGAAAAAATGCTGACAGATCTTGCCGATGAAGTGGCTGAAAAGAAGCGCCTTCTAGAAAAGTGCCAAAAGGAGTGCTCAGACGTACGTTCAAGATCTTCCTTATTTTGTGAAGCTATTCTGGGCACATTCTTATGGACGACATCTTTTCTCAATTTTGATAACTTCCCTCGATTTGTAGAGCTAGCACTCTTTTCCATTTCTTCCACTCATGATAAGCCAGTTCCATTCATAACTTTTTCCGATTTAGCTCATTTTTTTTTGGATACCTGACCTGGGACCTGCTGCATAAATCAACTTGGTGCGAAGGATCGTGGCTTATCTACAGAATATTCCTTATAGAATTCTTATCGATTTTTGCATATATCTACTCGCTAAATTAGGCCACACTTAATCGAGTTAATTATTATCTGTTCGAGGCGCAATGGATATGTAAGTTGTACAGTAATCACATCATGTGATCACTGACCAGATATCACTTCTAGCCAACGGAGTCAGCATGATGGTGTCATACCTCTTAGAAACAGATCTACCGGTTCACTAACGTCGCCGATTGGGTGTCATCAGTGCCTGAATTAGAGTCATTCCAGAAATCTGGAGGGGATTAGCTGATTAGTATTCAAGATCACGAGTAAGCAATGTAGAGCATCTGAGGATTTGTGGATAGTGGATTAGAGCAATGTACTGAATGGGAAGTTATGTGATTTGAACAATATGTGAAGTAATCTGTAATAACTGTCGTCGTCGTGTCTTGTTGGTCGTCGGGTGACTTGCGCAGGCATTAGCAAAATTTTCATTTTTTTTACCGCTTGCAAGAGTAGTCCAGCGAATGCTCTCCGCTGTGGTAGGAATTCGTTGAGCATCGAAATTTTCCTCTAAGGTTTTGCGAAGAAATCAGATTGTTGGAAAGGTGGAATTCCTACTGTGCCGTTGACATCTCAAGGAATTCAGTCAGTGACGGCTCTCGTCCATTGATTGCCGTTAAAACGCACTTATTCGGACCATTTGAACCGCAGCAGCCTGGCGTAAAGAGCGGCGTCTTTGATTAATAACCGTTGACGTATACCATACCAGATATGGGATCACATTATGTAAATCTGAGGTCAAAAGAGAAAACTGATTATGCAAGAGAACAGTTGAGAAAATCCAGCTAACAGCTCAATGCTACTGTTGATGTGTCATCTCTTAGAATTCCACTGACGTTGGAGATGATATCCATGATTGACGACTTATATGTCCTTTTCACGTCCATTTATCATAAGAGCCTTTTTTTTTTCGTCTGGAGCTCCGGGTAAGAGGGAAATGTTTAAACTATTGGATCAGTCCTGGTCTTGAGATCCGGTAGAACATGATATGTCTTCCTATGTATTATTGTCGTTTACCGCTTATGTCAGGCATTTTCAGAAATTCAAGGTCTATTTCCAGTCAGTCTGTATATTCTACTTTCAAAGAAATTCTAAAGTGATACAATGTTTCAGAATTTATCATACCTTTCGTTTCGAGTGTTTTCTTAGGATCGCGCTCAACTTTCAGTATGCTTGATAATCATTTATGAGTCATGCATGTGGTCTGTTATAGGGACTTATGGAGCCCAATAAACGTGTTTTCTTCTTGACAGCCTCGTCAGTCGGTTAGTACCCTTTATCTTTAGCCAATCCAGCCAAGAGCTATCAAGTGTATAACACTTACCATACTATGATATCAAAAGATCGACTGTTTTTGAAACCCCCAAAAAAACATTCAATATAATTCCAAAAAAGAATGATTTAAGCTCAAAAAAGGGGTTGGTACGCCCAGGGTCATACACCGGTGTTTCGGAGGTTCGTCCTCCTCATCAGTGACCCCCGCCTCACATTCAGCCTTGCATTAAAGCAAGGAGGGAGGCGTATGTGGTGATGGCACAGTGTACTATGACACTGTACCATCACCACCTCTCAGTCGATAGATTTTGCTGTTAGATCAAACTATAGATCAAACTTTTTGAGCTTAAATCATTCTTTTTTGGAATTATATTGAATGTTTTTTGGGGGTTTCAAAAACAGTCGATCTTTTGATATAGTTTTGATCTAACAGCAAAAATCTATCGAATGAGAGGTGGTGATGGTACAGTGTCATAGTACACTGTGCCATCACCACATACGCCTCCCTCCTTGCTTCAATGCAGGGCTGAATGTGGGGCGGGGGTCACTGATGAGGAGGACGAACCTCCGAAACACCGCTGTATGACCCTGGGCGTACCAACCCGTTTTTTGAGCTTAAATCATTCTTTTTTGGAATCATACTATGATAATTTCACTTAATGGATCGTATAAAATGTTCGTCGTCACCTACTCTAAGTGCGGGGATTTGCGGCAACCGGAGAGAACTGGCTATAATATGAAGGGTACTTGTTATACTAATACGAAGGTTACCCGACTGACGAGGTTGTCAAAGCCGAGACACGCGTATCGGTCTCTGTAAGTTGCCCTATAACAGGCCACATGCATGGCTCAAAAATGATTACCAGGCGCTCTGAGAATTTATTCATACCTTCAAATTAGTAGTTTAATCAAGCCTGTTCTAAAGTCTGTTGAGAAGTGAAATTCTCAAGTTCTTGCTTAGAAACGGTCGCCAGTGTATCATCCTTACATATACTTATCAAAACAAGACATTGCATTGAGTTAATCAAAATTTGCAAAAGAAATTTTGTTTGAAATATGGTTGCCATGACTTGGCTTCAGTACCTTGGTACGAGTTCATCTTTACATTGTTTTTTTGGACGACCCACTACCAAATCTTCATTGCGCAAATCCTACTGCTCCTGGCTATCAATTCGTTTTCTCGCAATAATCGTCTCGAAGGTTTTCAATATTTCTGGTATTATGTCGACCACTGACTGAAAATTTTGCCTTCATGGATGGCGGAATAAATCTAACGAGGCGGTTCTCACATGTTAGAGAAAATGTCGAACCGGTACCTTGCTTCCTAATAAGCAGCATCACTGACCACACGTCCACCACCTCCTCCTACCATTATCTCAATAAAAAATCAAGATGTCGGAATTTGTGATAGCAAAGCATGTGCTCTCAAGCTGACTCTCTAGCCGTACAATTATATCGAACTTCTCAGTAAAGTTAATGAATAAGATTAATTTTCTGAGAAAGATATATTTAATTCGCTTATAGTTACAACGCCGCGTGGATCAATTAGAGCGAATCTCTCAGATGCTCTCGGAGGATTGTGATAAATTGAGATTTGAAAGGAATACATATAAATCCGAATTCGAGCGTAATTTAGCGGAAATTTCAAGACTGGAAGGTATTTGTATCTTCAGTTCTTACTTTCAAGTGTCGTGATTGAGGGCGTATTTCACTCTGAATTTAGAACAATTGAGGAAAACCTCAGCTGTTGCTTCATCGAACTTCGATCATATGCAAACCCCGGTTGAAGGTAGGATTTTCAGATTTTTCTTAAATGACATCGTAAAGAAGCCTAACTGTTTTAGCAGAACCTTTTACACCAAATCACTCTCCTCTACCCTCAAACAATCCTGCCACACGAGTAGCCACCGAAAAAACTACTCCAAATGATTACGGCGAGCACTAGCCATTACGTACAGTGACTGTTTATCTCACTTTTTTAGAAATAAGATGGGTGAGGATAGTGTAATTGATAGTAATGCACGCTATTAAGGAACGGCAACGTTAGGCCTCCTTTCCCAACGCTTGCCCGCGAGTTCACATGGCGACGCCTTAGCTCGACTATCCTCAAGATCACAAGAGGATCGTCGCTACCACTATTTTGCGATATTTATAAAGAAGACGAAATCATCAAGCAGTAGCCTTAGCAACTCGTGAAATATTGGAGAATCTAAGGACTGTGAGGAAACGAGTCGAAAGTAGGATGTGCTGGAACCGCATAATGTATATGATCACTAGTCATATTTGAACAAATAAAAGAAGCTCTCGTTATTGATCAATCCTCGATGGATGCCCTATGCATTCGTCTTCACAGACGTTGTTTGGAGTGAGTGGATGCATATCTGATCTTTTTTAAAATGACTCCTGGTGGCCTACGGATGTGTCAAGACAGCGCTGCTATTCTCTTAGAAAAGTCTAATAGCGATCATCAACCCCAGAAGGACGGAAAGGTTGGGAGGCCTTGAGCGCGGAACTGAATCGTCGGCCGTCCATAGGTCGACCAAGTGTCAAAAGAATTAGTGTTTTGTCCTATATAAAAAAAAGGCACGTCACTAAAGTTTTAATTTTGGTCAAATTAAACCTAACACTTAGTAGGTTTGCCCACGATAAATTTCTACTTTCAGCTATGAGTACTTCTTCGGATTCCGCTGTTAAAAAACTGGTGGATACGCACCATTCTAATCCCACCCCAGAACCTCCTATTGTACGCAATTCTCCTGAAGAACCTGACTCACTGTGGTTACCTATGGTAAGTTTGTTTGTTCAGCCACATAGCATCCACGTGCATGAGTTGAGCTGAGTTTCATTTTCATTAAAGTCGTTGTCAATTTAGGGACAAAAAGCAGACTCTTCTCCAGAGGCGTCATTCTCTTCTGCCCCATCTTCTTCACTGCGTCATGTTCATGCCACAACATCGGCCCGAAATAACATCCCTTTCAATGGACCTGTTTATAGCGATCGTTTGACGAGCAAATTGATTAGCAAAGCAGCGACTTCACCTTCTCCATTGGAAAGTCTCAAAAATGTTAGCTTTTTTTTTCTAAATGTGAACGGTCGATGTTCATATATCTCACGATCTTTGTACCATTGCGGACGGCAACATAATCGATATGGCAAGCGGCACCGATTTTGAATTTCTAAGTGATTCTTTTCTTTTTCTGGAAAACCTTCAGGTTTTTTGCCTTGCACTGATAAAACACAATTTTTTCTACGCGTTCACATACTCTCTTTGCATAGATAACTTTCGTGTGTGAAGAAAACTCCGAATGTGAAACGTAATTTTGCTTTCGCTTTCATAGCGCACCATAAAAACCATGTCACTACCGAACTCATTTATGGAATCGTCGAGATTTATGCTATCAAATGAGTATCAGTATAGTTCGATAAAAAGCAATCCACAATCTTAGCCGATCAAACAGGACGAACGGAGTGTAAAACATAATTCTATTCTCGCTGCTACAGCTTACTAAAATAGCTTCTTTAGAAAACAAGCATAGTGTTGAGATCATCAAGATTTAAAATTTTGAATGATTAGTAAAATTTTAAATGTAAAGCGTTCTTCACCAAAAAAATACTCAGAAAGTTAAAAGATTACAAGATTCTATCATTGTCCGCAGAGGGTGAAGAAGTATTACCTGCTTTGATTGCATTCTTTAGGACTTTAATAACCACAATGAAGTACTGCTTGAGGAATTTATCCCCAGACAACCTCGTAAGTGATCCTCTTAATGTAGCATTCGTTTTTATCATGTCACTGTATTTATTATATTCTTGCACGGTTCTTTCCCTTACAGTAGAACCAGAAGAGTACTCTGGTATTGTTAGTGGTGAGATCAAAGGCACACATCGCAGTGAGTGGAGCAGTCGATCGAAGATTGTATGCCTATGTTTAAGTATTTTTAAGTGATTATATACTGTTCTCAGCAACCGTGTCTGTACGAATCATGCTTCCATTAACTTTAGGAGAGACAAGAAAGCAGTAGTTCTCATTGTAAGAGTGAGTCTAGAAGTCCTCATGGTTATAGCGATACTAATCAAGGTGGATCTCCAGTTACAAGTTTGTAACAACATTATATATATCACCTATACCTATATTTGATGCAGCTTGAATTGCTCTTTCTTCAGAAGAAGTGTTTTAGGAGAGTCTAGGAAAAGAGCCAGTAGCAGATCTAGCTCATATGACAGAAACGTGAGTTTTGCGAATAAGCTGTTCTATAGTTTTAGTTGTATAATCGTCACTACTACATCTCCATATTTTGTAATTCGTCAAATATGTACACAGAAACCAGTTTACCCGCTATTAAATCATTCTCGACCATTGAATGGACTCATTTCAATATTCGGTTTTAACGGCTCCGTTAGTTAAACACTCCTTCATATTCTTTTCAATCTAGGCGAGTTCCAAGTATTATTCAATCATATTAAGGTGAGCGACTCATCCATAATAACAGTGCCCAGGCGATTCGAGCTGCTAAGCTCACCACTGCCATGGCATCGTAAAGAATCTCGCGACCACTCTAGCAGTAGAAGGCAAACTGGTATGGAACTGCTTTTGCCCCACTGTACAGAAAGACGGCAGAAGCTCTTACTAAGCCCACCACTGCCATGGCATCGTAAAGAATCTCAGAACCACTCTAGCGGTAGAAGGCAAACTGGTACGAAACTGTTTTTGCCAAACCGTACAGAAAGACGGCAGAAGCAGCTAAACAATGACTATGTTTATTTTTTGACTTTCAGAGTTGCCTTCATCGCCAGTCTATCACTACGACCACACGTAGTTTTATGGCAACGACTACCATCGACTCTAATGGTTCATTCAGTGTGGAAAATTTGTTGCTAACAAAAAAGACGCTTATTTTTTGGCTACTATATTCTAAATTTCATTGTATGTGGAAATTTTCGGTTAATTAATCTCTGTGTTAATAATATTTGTTTCACCTTTCCACATCTGTGGCTTACAAAGTGTGGTTACTGTGAAGCCACTGTTGCAGTGTGCACATACAGAGAAGAACTGTCATGTGTTGACGCTTCACAATCTTCGTATGAGCAGTCCTTAATGCAGCAGTTATATTTTTTTCTTTATGTTTATGATCGTTGACTACATTTGTCTGCTACTTTTTTTCTATTACAACTTCCGAAGAAGTGATTTTTCTTTTATATATTCCTTATGCTGTTGTCGTTGACTTAGCGAATTCTCATATCACTTATTATTTACTTATATAATATTCACGTAGTATCCTATATTATCTGTTTGACGTTTGCGATTTGTGAAGTAGTCATAATAAATGGGTTTCCTGTTATATCTTTTGTTCTGTATTTCGACTATAGAGCACAAAATGTATTATATATAATGATTTATATGTAGATGGTTTCGATTCTGAAGGAGGACGCAGCTGGGACAGTAAATGTCTAGAAGTCACTCGCGCAAATAGTCGAAATACGAAATATTGATGTTTTCAAACGTTTATTTTTGTAGTAAGAATTCAAGAAATTTTATATGATTCTCAGGGCTGTGCGTCAATACAACCTCATTAAGTTGAGGCTTAAGGATTTGGTACCTTGGCTAATGTGAAGCTCTTATAATGAAAACTCATGTGATATCCAAGGAAACCTTAAATGACTGGATGGTGGCTAACATTTCCTACAGTCCTTTAAGTCATTCCTAGTTTCGAGAATTCATGTTTCGGCTACTAACCCATTACGTATGGCATGCACACAATAATGTGCGTAATTAAGGTATTTAAGGGTGTTTGGCCACCCAGGCAGGTCCGGTGATAATATGTGGCGCCACG